>OU892285.1:13852254-14032170 GCA_917834065.1 Ceutorhynchus assimilis
AATTTTGTTTTTATTTTAGGATTATCACGGTGCATGAGAATGATAGTGATATTTCAGAATACTAAGAACTTTTTTATTATTTAATAATAATTGTTTTACTATAGGAAAAGAAAATAGACCAGTTTAAATTTCTATTTTGATTTTTATTTAAGAAAAATATCATACAAGTTATATTTATGCTCTAAAATTGAATCAAGATGATTTTCATTCCAATAAATGTTTTTCATTGTTCGCTTATCCACCATAGTCAAGCCTTTACTTTCTTCCTCATTCCAATAGCTAACGTAAATGAATTCGCCAATATAGAAGCTTGTATCATGCCATCCATCATTTATATTATCGAAAAACTGTAAAAATTCCTCAAATTCGTTGTAGGTAAATTGAATTGTGTCGTTCTTATCGTGTAAGACAATGTACGTTTTCTCAGGATTATAATTAATTTGCACAATGTTTCCAGTATTATATTCTTGATAAACTGGTTTTGGAACGATTTTCCGATTGCTTGTTGCTGGTCCATTTGCAAATCTGGAAGTCGATGAAAATACTCCATCCCATTTCGAATCCATTTTAAAATTTTGAAAATTATTGAACAGTAACTTTTTCTCTTGATAAAAGTCTAAGTCTTTTTTCAGTTTAGAGCGCTTTACTAAATGATTTTGAATTCTCTCAGCAAGTGTGCAGCTCATGGTCTCTAGAGAACGACTGTAATAAGCGTGTCAATAGTTCTTTTAATTGTTCATACAAAGTTAAACTGGGGCACTGAATATCAAATTTTGATAAATCAATTTTATCCGATGTCCTTAAAGAATTTGTAAACTCATTATATTCGAAATAGCGACCATTTTGAAAAAAGTATAGCATCCCATTAATGTATCTAAAAACACTATCCATAGATGCAGGTATTCCAATAAAGTCCTTTGAAATGTATCCAAACTTCTCCACAGCATGGTTACATTCATTTATTTCTAAATAGTAATTATCCTCGAAAAAGTAAATAGTTTTTCCAGCATACGAATTTACTGCGCCAATTATTTTCCTATTGTAGTGGAGCGAAATAGCCTATGAAATGTTTTAAAAAAATTTTTGGCGTACAACCACATAAAATGCCTATATTATTATTAACTGTCTTAGGGGGCATCCGAAATGGCGATTTACGATATTTTTTAGTGGTCGAGAGATTTTTTATTTAGAAAAATAGCACCAATTTGGATAAAATCGAAAAATGTAAATTTTAAGTTCACACTCTAATATCTCTAAAACTAACAAAGCTAGGAAATCGACTTTTTCACCAAAATAAAGTCCATTTATTGGGCTTTCTAACAGACCTATACATTGCTGTACCGAAATATGTTCTATATTTTTTAAATGACGTTTTAACTGTTACGTCACAAAATATGACTCTAAAATTTCACTAAGTGACAAACTTTTTTATTTTCAACTTTTTCCACATACATGCTGCGAAGCAAAGAAAGAAGAAACATTCAAAAAGTTTTTAAAGTGAAAATCTTTTATCTCCGATGTATAGTTTTTTTGCTATGAATTTTACAAAATCGCGAAATCTTGAAAATTCAGGCGCAGCGTGCACGGGATCGGCTGACGTCAGCGGCTTGTCGTTTTTACGCCATTTAGTAGGTACGATTTTGTAGCTGAAAATATTTTTTATAATATGCAGACGGGTCAGTTTTTTTTTTTTCAATTAGAAGAATGAAAATAAAACATAAAACCAATATTGTTTTTAATCCTTATAATAAAGTAGGTATCTTGTTTTTAGTATCTATTCAACCTCTTCTTCTTCATTTTCAGACACCTCCTTTTGTTGCATAATTTATTTTTGATTTTTGCACTAGTTACAGCTACACTCAATCACAACATTTCAGCCCCTCCTCAATGCAGGTGCATTTTGAATTCATGCAGTTCTTACCTGCACAATATAAGCTTGAACCTTGTCTTATAAATTGGGGCACTGGTTGTTGGCTCGAAAAGAATGGATTCCAATTCTTATTTTCCAAGATTGAACCATTACATTGGGGATCATTAGACCCCATCTTTACGCCCGACAAGAGAAAGGGAGGGGAAGACGGGACAAATTCCCGGCGCCCGTAAGAACTGGGAGGCCCGGGTTCATGGGTTCACAGTGAAAAAACAAAACCAAATTCTTAGCTGATACATGCACCTATAATTTTATGATAAAAATAAAATCAAACTTTGAATGATAAATGAAATTATTTACTCACTTAAGAAAATGTTGATAAAAGGCCGTGTTAGTTGGTGGCAGTTCTGATGATGGCTTATTGGTGGTTGTAGCCATACGCAAGCGTAATTCATTGAGTGTTTTTATATAGCAACAACACGTATTTTGTAGCCAGCTTCAATACTTTATTCTTTGAGAGAAGGGGTAATACCAAATATTTTAGTTTGGTTCTTTTTTAAGATGTCAAAACAGTCTTTTTTCCAACTTTATAAAAAGCACTAGTAGCGCCTCATCCGGTTAAGCAGGGAATTGCCAAAAAATAGGAACAAAATTCTTTACCTGAATTTTCAACAGCCATATTTGGTGGAACATATCGTCCCGTTTCGCACCATGGCCCGATTCGATAAATAACTCAACTGCTTCTAAAGTAGACAAAGAGCAATAAAAATTATTCAATAAAACTAACACATCTGTATCTATAGGTTTTATCAAAATTCGTTGGCTCATTGGGATTCATACACTAACTTAACACAAAAAATCATTCGTATATCAGCACCTTCTTGATTACTATACAAGATATTTCGTAAAATTCAGGTAAATTTAGGTAAAGAAACTTTGTTCCTGTTTTTTGGCAATTCACTGCTTAACCGGATGTGACACTACTAGTGCTTTTTATAAAGTTGGAAGAAGACTGCTTTTGACATCTTAAAAAAGAACCTTCCTAAACTAAAAGATTTGGCAATTTTACCCCTTCTTTCAGAGGATAAAGCATTGAAGCTGGCTACAAAATTAAATACTGTTGTTGCTATATAAAAATAAAGACAAAAATATAACAATACCTACTTAATGAATTTGCTTGCGTATGGCTACAACAACCGATAAGCCATCATCAGGACTGCCACCATCAACTAACGCGGCATTTTATCAGCATTTTTTCAGTCACCTGAGTTGATCTACTCACTCACGTAGATCATTTAATTTATTCATACAAAGTTTGATTTTATTTTTATCGTAAAATTTTAGGTGCATGTATCAGCTAAGAATTTGGTTTTGTTTTTATAATAGCGTAGCAAAGATGGGGTCTAATGATTCCCAATGTAATAGTTGGATCCTGGAAAATGAGAATTGAAATCCAGTCTTTTCGAGCCAACAACCAGTGCGCCAATTTATAAGACAAGACAAGGTTTAAACTTGTACTGTGCAGATAAGAAATGCATGAATTCAAAATGCACCTGCATTAAGGAGGGGCTAAAATGTTGTTATGAGTGTAGCTGTAAGCAGTGCAAAAATTAAAAATAAATCATGGAACAAACGGAGGTGTCTGAAAATGAAGAAGAGGAGGTTGCATAGGTACTAAACACAAGATACCTACTTTATTATAAGGATTAAAAAAAATATTGGTTTTATTTTTACTCTTCTAATTTAAAAAAAAACTGACCCGTCTGCATATTATAAATATATGTCTGTGTTTGGGCCAGTTTAGGCCAATACATAGTGGCAACGCCACTGACAATGCCACCTTTCTTAGTTTTATTAATTTTGATTAATGTCATTAAGTTTTGTCAGAAAGACTTCAATTTTTTATATTTTGTATCTATTTTGCTCTGAGTTGGAGCTCTTTGAAAGTAAATTTATTGCACATTTTATACAGTCCACTTATTAAACATACATTTTGGTCCTTCGAGCCGGATATTTCGAAGAAAGTGCAATATTTATTGTGTATTGAGGCAAATTTGGTACTGGCAGACGCAACCATTTTTGCAAGCCTCACACCGAAAATATTTTGAAGTCTTTTATTGCTATTCCCAGTCTGGAATTCAGCAATTTTCAATGATTGATTAATTGGATGGATAAGAAGTCAAGTAAGTCCGTTGCCTATTATATGTGATTTGGTCAGTCTATTTGCTTCGATTTCCTGTTTATTTCTAGTAGGTTTGTTTAGTGCTATAGTTGTCCAATATGGTTAACTTAAATAAACTTAAATTAAAAAGAGGTTCTATTAAAAGTCAATTAACGAGACTCAAAAACTATTTTGACACCCTTGACATTAAGAATGTCGCCGAATTGCAGGTTCTTGAACTTCAAAGTCGCCTTGACAGGGCAGAACCGCTTTTGTCCCAGTTTGAGGATATTCAAAATGATATTGAGGTAGAGTTGAGTACCGCTGAACAAGAAGGTAATGTAACTCTTGAACAAATTTTGGAACAACAGTCTCAAGAAAGACTTGATTTTGAACAAGAATTTGACTCAATAATTAGTAAAATTAAACTGATAGTCAATAAATTTGAGTCTTGTAATGTTTCCAGTGGTTCGGGTAAAGGTGAAAAGACTTTCAGCAAATGCTCAAGTATCGTGGCTACATCGGTTAAACGTAATAATATATCTGCCACTGTACCGACGACAGTGCAGACGATTAATAATCAAGCTCAAGCATTACCTCACACTCCATTATTTGTGAAGCTGCCTGAATTAAAACTTCCTATGTTTAATGGAGCTTATGAGAAATGGCTTGAGCTTAGAGATTCATTTCTTGCGATGATTCATAATAATCATAATTTAAGCGATGTACAACGATTTTATTATTTGAAATCTTATTTAGAAGCAGAGCCTCTCCAGGCTATAGCCAATTTATCAGTTACCAATGATAATTATTCAGTTGCCTGGGCTCTTTTAGTAGACAGATATGAAAACAAACGTCTGATTATTTTTAATTACATAAAGGCTATTTTTGAATACCCTATTTTATTAAAGGAATCGCATAGTGATTTGAGAAAATTGTATGACTTGTTTAACAAAAATTTGTGCTCTCTTGAAAGTTTGGGACAAAATAATGACAATTGGGATACTTTAATAGTTTATTTGATCACCAGTAAATTTGATTCAGTTACGAGGAGAGAATGGGAATCATATCCAATTTCCAAAGAGATGCCGCAATTTTCCGATGTTAATGCATTTTTAAAGTCGAAATATAATACGTGCGTTATTAGATGCCGGGTCTCAGAGCAATTTTATAACTGAGTGCCTAGCAAATAAATTGGGATTGGAAAAACGTAATGTTAATTTTGATGTTATGGGTGTTGGTGAGGCTCTGACGGCCACTGTTAACTCTAAGATAAATATAAAAATTATGTCAAATACAAGCAATTTTAGCGATTTTATTTCCTGTCTTGTTGTTCAAAAAATTACTCAATTTTTACCAACAGCCTCATTTAATATTTCGCAATGGAATTTACCTGAAGATTTAGTCTTGGCTGATGATTCTTTTAATATACCAGGTCCTATCGATATGTTATTAGGAGTAGACATATTTTATAGAATTTTATTAACAGATCAGATAAATAAGCCGGGGTTGCCTATTTTACAAAAGATAAATTAGGATGGGTATTCGGAGGTTACTTTGATACAAATTTCAGTAAAAGGGAGTCTTCTAAGGAAACTATAGTGTCTTGTTTTGCCACAGATATTTCAAATCAAGCTATTGATAAGCAATTGACTAAATTTTGGGAATTGGAAGACTATCCTAATACATTTATCAATCAGACATATTCAGAATGAGAACAATTTTGTGAAAATCATTTCATGAAAAATTATAGTCGTGATTCTAAGGGTCATTTTGTAGTCAAAGGACCCCGCACACCGCTTATGGGTTTTTGGTTTTCTGTCAAACTCAATGAAACTTTAATATGTGATAGACCTTGACTTTCTGATAAAAAGTTCTCATGGGCCCGAACCGATCCTATGATTAGTTTTTGAGATACAGGTACTTTAATGTCCAAGAAATGTACACATTTTATATGTATTCAGATCTACCTTTCACCTAATAATAGGTCTGTTTCTGCAAAAATCACAAACCCGTCAGAGCGAATTTGATTGGTCGGAAACTGTCAGAAACAGTCAGAAAACTAGTTTCAACCAATGAAATTCACTCTGACAAACCTATTAATAGGTGACAAGAGATGTGACTGCATATAAAATGTATACATTTTTCAGACATTAAACCACCTGTATTTCGGAAACTATTCATAGTATGGGGTTGGGCCCATGAGACCTTTTTATCAGTAAGTCAAGATATACCACATATTAAAATTTCATTGAGTTTGACAGAAAACCAAAAACAAAAAAACCCATAAGAGGGTCCTTTCCTTTTAAAGAAAATGTAAACCAGTTAGGCACGTCAAAAGACATGGCTGCTAGACGTTTAAATTTTTTGATGCAACGTTTAAAAAAAAATGAGTCCTTGAAAAGAGAATATGTTGATTTTTTAACTGAATACCTTGAATTGGGGCATATGGTCAAGGTCGAAGACTTTTCTTTAAGTGGCACAGATTCTAAATTATGTTATTATTTACCGCATCATGCAGTACTTAAAGAATCAAGTTTGACGACCAAATTGAGGGTAGTTTTTGACGCTTCGGCAAAGACAGATTCGGGTTTGTCGCTAAATGACGCTCAATATGTAGGTCCAACTATACAAAATGATCTTTTGTCCATAATTTTACAATTTAGAATTTATCCTTTTGTAATAAATGCCGATATATCTAAGATGTATCGTCAAATAATGATAGAGCCAGAAGAACGACGGTTTCAGAGAATTTTGTGGAGAAGTCCGGATTCTGTTCATAATAATATTGAATGTTATGAGTTACAGACTGTAACTTACGGATGCACTTCGTCGCCATTTTTGGAAGTTAGATGCTTGAAGCAATTAGCTTTAGATTTCAAAAATGAATATCCACGGGCTTGTGAAACAATTTTGAACTGTTTTTATTTAGATGATCTTCTGGCAGGTACTTTTTCTATTGCTGAATTATTGCAACTTCGAAAGGACATATCTTTTATTTTGGAATCTGGAGGCTTCCAATTACGAAAATGGCTATCTAACAGACCTGAATTATTATCAAAATTCCAGGTAGATAATAAATTATCATCAGGTATCTTGCAGATTGGTGAATCTGAACAAAATAAAACTTTGGGAGTTTTATGGAATGCTTACATTGATACAATTCACTTTTCTATAAAACCAATTTTATCTAGTGGAATTCTCACTAAAAGAATGATTTTATCGATAACAAGCCAAATATTTGATCCCTTAGGCCTTCTCGGTCCGGTTATTGTTGTCGCAAAACTTATTTTGCAAGCTTTATGGCAAGAAGGTCTATCTTGGGATGAGCAAGTACCAACATTTTTGACTGAAAGGTGGGTAAATTTTGGTGAGGATCTTCAGATTTTAAATGAGCTAAAGGTTCCTAGATTTGTTTTATGTGAAGATTTTGTTAAAGTTTATATATTTGGTTTCGCGGATGCCTCCGAAAAGGCATATGGAGGCTGCGTTTATATAGTAAGCTTTACAAATGATAGGAATATTTTTTCTAGTCTTTTGATGTCAAAGTCTCGCGTTACTCCCATCAAAACTATAAGCTTGCCCCGTCTTGAGCTTTGTGCTGCTTTGCTGACTGCAAAGTTGGTTGACAAGTAAAAAAATCTATCAAATTAGAAATCGATAAATTTTATTATTTAACAGACTCCACTATAACTCTTTGTTGGATCAAGGGTTACCCAAATCGATGGAAAATCTTTGTGGCAAATAGGGTCACTAAAATTCAGGGCTTAACAAATCCAAATGATTGGTTTCACATTAAGTCGGAACAAAACCCAGCTGATTTTTTTTTTGCTTGAGTTGTGGTGGAAGGGACCAGTTTCATATTTTTTAGATCCAATAAATAACTTCCAAATCTTATCGGAGATGCCAGAAAACGTACCAGAAAAGAGGATGATCTCGCACTCGTCTGTAATTATGGAAACACCTGATTTTGACTTTAGCAAATTTTCAAATTTACCTAAATTACAAAGAGTTTTTGCATATATCCTAAGATTTATTAAAACCTTGAAAAATAAAACGAAAATTTCTGAAATTTTATCTTATTCTGAGTTAAATAACTCTTTGCAGCATTTGGTTAAAATCGCTCAAAAACAGTCTTTTCCCAACGAATATTGTTTACTTTCAAATCAAAAGTCAATAAAGACTTCTAGTAAACTTTTGAGTCTAAATCCATATTTTGTTAATATTGGATTAATTAGAGTGGGCGGAAGGATTCATAAAGCGAAGGTTTCGGATGAACAAAAACACCCAGCAGTTTTACATAATAAACATTTTTTAACTATTTTGATCATGCGTCACACACATGCAATTCTTTTACACTGTGGTCCACAGCAGTTGTTATATTCCATACGTCAACGATTCTGGCCAATTTCCGGTCGTAGTTTGGCTAGGTCTATTGTTAGAAGTTGTGTTATATGTTTTAAGGCTAAACCAATTACAACTGACTACCTCATGGGAAACCTGCCTGAATATAGAGTGTTAGCATACCAGCCTGTTTTTTCCCATAATGGTATTGACTATGCTGGACCCATTGAAATTCGAGATAGAAAAACTCGAAATCCCAAACTTTTAAAGGCGTATATATGTATTTTTGTGTGCATGACCACAAAATGTATTCACTTAGAGTGTGTTACTGATCTTACCACCCAGTCTTTTTTATTAGTTTTAAGACGATTTGTAGCAAGAAGAGGTAAGCCTTTGCATCTTTACTCTGACAACGGCAAGAATTTTGTTGGGGCTTACTCAATTCTATCTAAATTTTTTAAGTCAAATTCCAATGAAATAGCATCAAGTTTATCTAGTGATGGTATAACCTGGCATTTTATACCACCAAGGGCCCCCAATTTCGGCGGATTGTGGAAAGCAGGTGTCAAAAGTGTTAAGTTTCATTTAAAACGAGTTGTTGGCGGCGCTAAGCTTACCTACGAAGAACTGAGCACGATTTTGACCCAAATAGAAGGAGTGTTGAACTCACGATCTCTATCACAATTGTCAACGGACCCTGAGGATATGACACCTCTTACCCCAGCCCATCTTTTATTGGGAAGACCAATCACCTCCTTACCCGATGATGACTATAAGTTTATACCTGAAAATCGACTGGTTAAGTTTCAACGATTTCAAAGAATGGTGCAGCACTTTTGGGAGCGGTGGAATAAGGAATATATTTCCGAATTACAAAGCCGTTTAAAGTGGAAGAAACATCATGCCTCTTTGTTGAAGCTAGGTTCCATTGTGCTCATCAAAGAAGACAACTTGCCTGTGTCAGCGTGGAAGTTGGGTCGAGTTATGGAACTTCATTATGGTCAGGACGGGATTATACGAGTGGCTACGCTCAAGTGCAAGGACAATTTGACATGTAAACGAGCTGTTACAAAGCTCTGTGTGTTGCCTATTGGCGGAAATGACTTGATGAATAATTAAAGTTATTAGTAGGAAACGATAGCTTCATGGCATGGCTTGAAATGTAAAACTCTCATTTCCTTGTTATCAATTTATTGTATTAGAATTTAGATTTTTTTTGTGTATTGAAATAATCATTTCAAGGCGGGCGGCATGTTTGGGCTAGTTTAGGCCAATACATAGTGGCAACGCCACTGACAATGCCACCTTTCGTTTTATTAATTTTGATTAATGTCATTAAATTTTGTCAGAAAGACTTCAATTTTTTATATTTTGTATCTATTTTGCTCTGAGTTTGAGCTCTTTGAAAGTAAATTTATTGCACATTTTATACAGTCCACTTATTGAACATACAGTCTGTTTCTGCAGAAATCACAAACCAGTCAGAGCGAATTTCATTGGTCGAAAACAGTCAGAAAACCAGTTTCAACCAATGAATGAATTTTCAAGATTTCGCGATTTTGTAAAATTCATAGCAAAAAAACTATACATCGGAGATAAAAGATTTTCACTTTAAAAACTTTTTGAATGTTTCTTCTTTCTTTGCTTCGCAGCATGTATGTGGAGAAAGTTGAAAATAAAAAAGTTTGTCACTTAGTGAAATTTTAGAGTCATATTTTGTGACGTAACAGTTAAAACGTCATTTAAAAAATACAGAACATATTTCGGTACAGCAATGTATAGGTCTGTTAGAAAGCCCAATAAATGGACTTTATTTTGGTGAAAAAGTCGATTTCCTAGCTTTGTTAGTTTTAGAGATATTAGAGTGTGAACTTAATATTTACATTTTTCGATTTTATCCAAATTGGTGCTATTTTTCTAAAAAAAAAATCTCTCGACCACTAAAAAATATCGTAAATCACCATTTCGAATAGCCACTATGATACCTAACAATAATATAAACATTTCACCTGGTTGTACGCTGATTTTTTTTATCTCGGTAAATAAGCGACTTTTTGCCTCTGTTTCGCTCCACTATTGTTGAATTGAGCAGCCATTGTTTCAGAAACGTTCGAATTTCTTATTAACTGCAAGTTTTCATCGTTGATGGTGAATATTTCAGATTCAATAATAATAATTATTTCAAATTGGTTACATCAGACCAAAGTTTGAAGGCCTTGTCCACTATCGCATAAATTTCCTTTGAAGCATATTGAAGGGGAACAGTAAAGGTGCAGCATGAGAACGACAGCAAAATCAGTCATTTTCCCATAAGAAAATCTAAGGTTCATTCTGCGACTTTTCGGAACGTTTTGGAGTGGGGGTAAAATTTCCAGAAATAAGCCCCGCGCCCTTTCCAGTACCCCTGTCTTTCATTGGTCGCGCTACCTCACCAGCCGCAGTCGAGGCAGGGTCATTGACCGCACATACAGGCGACTTGATACCCCCTCCAAGGAGCTGTGAGACCTTGACGTTGGTGGAGGGGCACAGCGACTGGCCGTGAATTTGACTGGTCAGTCGTTGCTAAGGATAGCTCAACCTTAGGGGCTCACATCTTGTGAGTATGGGAGCTGGCGTTTCCGAGGCACCCTAGCTGGACTCTGACTTCTTCAACTAGTCTTGGGTCAGATCCCTCTCTTTCATCTTTCCTATTCGATCTCTCCTGATCAAGCTCTTCCTTTCCGTTCCCGACGCTATTAGAGCATTCGAGGGCTAGGGAACTCTATTTTCAGTCACTTTTCTCCAATTCTTCTTCAGGAAAGGCTACCCAGGAAAAACCACAAAAATTATAATGGAACGCAATGAAATTGAATTAGAGATTACGGAGCAGAGGAGGGATACCTTAGTTCCGGTCGGGATCACTGGTGAAAGTGCAGGCCAGCCCCGGCCGTCATCCACCAACTGTACAACGCCCTCGGCAGGGAACCAGGCCGGAGCGCAGGGGCCAACTACTGGAACAAACACAAACACAGCGGAGAAAAAGAACCTGGAGGATGGAAGGGCAGGTGAGGATCGTCTGAAGAAGATTCTTGCCGACGTTTTCGGCACGGAAAGTAGATTAGTAAGGTCGCCAACAAGAACGAGAACTTTCTCTTTGCCAGACGTTGGTATTCACATACCCGCACCAGAGAGAGAGGAGGAACAAATTCTTGTTTAGTCAGGACAAGCTGGTAGATCCTCGCCAACACCGGAGGAAAGCTCAGATATTCTCAAGAAGAGAAGGAAACGAGATGGAAACAATGGAAAAGGACCCCACAAAAGGAAAGAAAGCTCAGAGCACTTTCAACTCAGGGAAGCGTTAGATACGATTCTTGACCTAACAGCATCACTAGAGGGCCTAATAGACCAAGACACGAAGAAGGGTATCAAAGACCTATCGAAGAAATTGAGCTAACAGGCTAAGATCATCAGTGACCCCCAGATTAAAGGTTGGCTGGAAAGTCACAAATTCGAGGAGGGAATGGAGGATATGCCCATCGAAACTGAAGGTCAAACAAACCTCCAAAAATACCTGCCAAATCCCACAGAGCAGAGAACAACCGAAATCATCTGCCCAACATGTAAAGCCAGAAGCGAAACCCAAAAATCGCTGCATACCCAAACCAACTTTAGTGAAGCGGAAGAATTGAGGAGGATAGCAAAAGAACAGGAACTTCTAGATATCACAGAGCTCCTGGAAGAAGGCGGAGGCAATTGGGAAGACCTGGCTAAGCACATCGACAAGGAATTGACAGAGGAGATGTTCAAAGCGACGAAAGTGGAAGTGGCCAACCCAGTGGGAACTCCCACAAGCTGGGACCTGGTGATCATTGCCAAGCCCGACGATGACTGTGAATCCGGCCTGATGAAGCAAATCAGCAGATGGATTCCGGAACTGGCAGAGCTGATAGAAGAGGGCGGGCAGGACGTCGGATATATCGCCAACACCCAAAGGAGTTCTAGACGAGGAGAAGACATTCAGGAGAGATACTGGTTTGCCGTACCCCAAAGCGAAATAGACCCGGCGAAGGTATTCGAGTGGCTGGACCTCCTCAAAAAACTTACTAAACAGGAAGGGAGACGAAGACTGGCCGTGGCCTCATCAGACGGCACCGATATTAACTACCTGAGAAAAATGTTGGAGTTTCTTTATAGACGAGAAAATGTAGAACTGCGGATTCTAACGTCGAGAATCACTGAGGCCCCAAGCCGCGACCGCTGGAGTTCGATAGTCAATAATAGAAAAAAGCAAAGACAGACAGAGTCCCTGACAGTCAGGGCGGAGGGGAAGAGCTATATGGAGGCATCAAAGAATCGATGTGGACAAGCTGGGTGTGAAAATCTCGTCTATCAGAAAGGTGGGAGAAAACTCTCTCCGCCTAAACATTGAAGGAGGCGGTTACAACTCACTAAAACGGGAGATCCAAAACTCGGTAAATAACACCAAAGTTAGAGTGAGGAACAACGACCAGGACTTTTTCATCCTAGACATTGATGGAAGTCCGAGCTCCCCTTGAATCATCGACACAATCTCAGCTTCGCCGGTGGAAGCTGAGATTGTGTCGATGATTCAAGGGGAGCTCGGACTTGATCCGGGATCCTTCGCTATAAAAGCACTGAACCCCAATAGGGCGGGAAACCAGACGGCGATAGTGGCGGTAAGGGAGGAACATGCTGGCAAATTCCAGGAAGCTAAAAGAATAAGAATTGGATGGGTCGCGTGCCGTATTAAAAGTAAGATTCAACTTATACGTTGCTACAGATGCCTGGAATTCGGGCACCGGACAACAGAATGCAAAGGAACATATCGCAGCAAGAATTGCATGAACTGCTGCTCGGCGGGTCACCAAGCCAGAGAGTGTCAGCAAGAGCCCTACTGCCTCAGCTGCGACATAAAAGGACACAGAATGGACCAAACAAAATGCCAAAAATATAGGAAGCTTTTGGAAGAAAGCAGGAGAAACACGAAGGACGCCCCGAGAAACACAAATGACAGATAAAAGCCAAAAAAGCATCAGTAACCGATTTAGTCAAAATATGCCAAGAAAACCAAAAGGAACGCGGAGTACCAAGATCATTCAAATAAATACTAATAGATGCAGGGCAGCCCATGACCTCCTCTACAAATGGCAGCAGAGTTAGACGCAAACCTCCTCACAGTCTCGGAGCCAAACATAAAGGCTACAAGCAGCTCTACATGGTTGAAGGATGCAATTAGTGATGTGTGTTTGAATGTGCGCGACAGAGGTACACCCTTGTTAAGGAGTGGCGCTGGAGTCGGCTATGTATGGACCGCAACCTCAGATGTTACCTTTATCGCTTGCTACCTGGCACCATCAAAAACGACGGATGAATACCAGAACATCATCAGTTACCTGAAGGATAGATCCATTTATGTCGCACTGGATGGCCAGAACTCCAACTCTTACCAAATAAATGCTGGTGTGCCACAGGGAGCAATCCTTTCGCCAACTCTTTTTCTGATTTACATAAATGACTTGATAGATAAAACAGTAAATCCACTTTATTGCTTTGCAGACGATGGCAATGTAGTCTCCTCACTCATACCACCCACAGGTCTTTCCGCACGTGAATTTCATCATCTTAGACTAACTCAAATATCGCAGATAAATAACGACCTGGAGATAATAGAGGACTGGGGTAACAAAAACCTTGTACAGTTCAACGCGCAGAAAACCCAAGCAGCTCTGTTATCAAAAAAGACCAGCACCGGTGAGCCAAACATCATGCTATCTGGAAGTGCTGTCACATTAAGAGTCAGTTGAACATCTTGGGGGTTACTGCAGAGACCAACATGTCTTGGCACAGTTACGTGGCAGATATTGCTAAAAGGGCGTCCCAAAAGCTGGGGGTGCTATTTCGTACAAGACATCTGTACACACCAAGCCAATTGCTGACACTCTACAAAGCCCAGATTCGACCAACTATGGAGTACTGCTCACATATATGGAGTGCAGCACCCAAACATACCTTAATGCTTTTGAATACCGTGCAAAAACGAGCTATCAAGCTGATCAATGACCCCGCACTTACTCGTAACTTGGATGGTCTCGAACATCGCAGATCTGTGGGCGATTTATCTCTCTTCTACAGGTACTATCACGGAAAATGCTCTGAAGAGTTGGCACGTATGATTCTACCGAGAGTAGCACCTACCAGGCGAACCCGTCAAACAGACGGTAACCATGAATTTACTGTCAAACTAGAGGCACGAAGAACCTCATTACATCAGAATTCATATCTCTGGAGAACAGCATCGCTGTGGAATAAACTCCCTGCGACGGTTTTCCCTGCAGGTTACAACCTGAACCGTTTCAAGACCAACATACACCGACATTTCCGCGCACTTGCCGCTTCTCGAGCGTGATAGGACATTTCCTTGCGAGTGCGCATATCCGTAAAAAAAAAAAAACATCTTGGACAGCATGGGAGCTACTTTAGAAACCTTTTACAAGGATGTTATTCTCACAGGGGATTTCAATGCATACTCACTGGAATGGGGAATGCCTAGAACAAATCGGAAAGGAGCCATACTATCTGACTGGATGGCAAGTAGAAACCTGATTTTAAAGAACCAAGGCACGGAGGGAACATTCCAAAGAGGAGACGCTATGTCAATTGTCGACCTTACAATTGCAACGGAAAACATCAGTAAAAAAATAAGACTGGCAAGTCCTAGATAGAGAAACCCTCAGCGATCACCAATATATTTACTTTGAGATCACAGACAAATCAACGAACTCCGATATAGTCGAACGGAAGGAAGGATGGAATGTCCGACGCTTAGATCATGCCAAACTAGAGCGAACTCTTGATGAAATGCACGCAACCGCAAATCTTAAAACGTCACAAGAGGTCACGGGAATGCTGAATGAATTATGCAACGCCACAATGCCCAAGATTACTGGATCACGCGGCAATCGGAAGCCGGTATACTGGTGGACAGAGAAGATCTCTAAACTGAGGATACGCTGCCTTGCAAGCAGAAGAAAACTAACCAGGTCTAACAGGAAAAATCACCTCGACTCAGAAGATGCGGCCACGGAATATACCCTCAATAAAAAATAGCTAAGGGCAGCCATTCAGAAGGAGTAGAGATCGTGCTGGCGCAAATTATGCGAAGACATTGACGAGAATTGCTTTGGAGAAGGATATAAAATAGTCTCGAGAACACTCAAACTAAGATCAGAAGGGCGGTCTCTCACCATGGAAAGGATGGTTGAGGTGGCCAAACAACTCTTTCCCACAATGACTGAAATAGCCTGGAATGAAGTTCCACTAAACGGCCATGTAATTCCCGAGCTCGCGACAGCAGAGCTCATCGAGGCGGCTAGAAGGCTGAAAATGAAAAAGGCCCCAGGCCTGGATGGAATCCCACCAGAGATTCTGCAACAGGCAGTTCTCAAAAAAACCAGAAATGTTTTGCCCGGCCTTTGACCAAATGTTGAAAACGGGAGAGTTCCTGGTAGAGTGGAAGCGCGCCAAGCTAGTTTTGATCGAGAAGCCAAAAAAGTGGCACACCAAGAACGCTAAGTACAGACCCATTTGCCTTCTGAACACACCTGGCAAATTACTGGAGCACTTGATTCGAGCTAGGCTTGGTGAGGACCTGAATCTGAGGAAAACCCTCTCTGATTAGCAATATGGCTTTGGAGAAAATAGATCGACAACAGATGCGGTCCGGAAAGTATGCGAAATAGCTCTGAAAGCAATAGGCAAGCGAAGCCACAGACATCGAAAAATGGTTGCCATGATAACGTTAGACATTAAAAACGCCTTCAATAGTGCACCATGGCCACAAATAATACAACAACTAAGGAAACGTAGGACTGCACCGTACCTTATTAAAATTATCCAGAGCTATTTCGTCGACCGAGAAATCGTTTTTTTAGTATTGATATGAGATGCGGAGTCCCCCAGGGATCGGTGCTAGGGCCGACACTATGGAATATTCTGTATGACGGCCTCCTAACTCTGCCGCAACCAGAGGGAGTCTCGCTTGTGGGCTACGCTGATGACGTAGCTCTCATGGTGCTGGGAACCGACACCCCAGAAATCCAGCGAAAAACGACACAGGCAATGCACAATATCACAAAATGGTTGGAAATAAATGAATTGGATCTGGCTCCGGAGAAAACAGAGATTGTACTTCTGTCTCTGAAAAAGCGTCAACCCACGGCTACCATAAGAATACTAAACCAGGACATAGTCACCAAGTCCTCGCTAAAATACCTCGGAGTATGGATAGACAGCAATTTCCAGCACATGTGGAAAAGACTGCAGCCAGAACTAGTCAAACAATGTGCACATTGGGTAGGTTGATGCCAAATATCGGAGGCCCAAAGGCAAATAAAAGAAGGGTAATCTCCTCGGTGGCAAGGGCGATACTATTATATGCGGCACCAGCGTGGGAAAGAGCATTGAGACTAAAAAAAACCACACTAGTCTTGAGGCGGTACAGAGACAGTCGGCCCTTCGTATCGCAAGCGCATACCGCACGGTCTCGACCGAGGCACTTCTGCTGATTGCGGAACTACCTCCAATTGATCTTCTGATAGAGGAGAGGCAAGCCATATTCTAAACAGCGGAGGAATTGAGAACAGAGGCTCGGAAGGAATACAGAGAACGGCTACTAGTTAAATGGCAGGATAGGTGGCAACGAGGCTCGAAGGGTAGGTGGACTAAACGCCTTATACCCAATATTAGACTCTGGCTAGATCGCAGCCATGGGGAAACAAATTTCCACTTAACACAGGCTCTCACAGGACATGGAAGCTTCAGAGGCTACACGAGGGAAATCGGGAAGACGAAGGACGAGGAATGTACCTACTGCGGAGAAAAAGACGATGCAGAGCAAACCATCTTCAACTGTCATCAGTGGAGACAGGAGAGAGATAGATGCTGGCAACAGGTGGGATATGTAGCTACCCCTGAAAATCTAATAGAGATAATGACTATGAACAAAGAAAAGTGGGATACGATCGATGCTATGATACAAAGTATTATGAGCCAGAAACACACTGACGAACTGGAGACAGAATGAAGGAAGTCGAGGCATCCATCTGAAGTAATGCGTGAGCGGTTCCGGATGGTTTTGCACCGAGGGAAAGGGTTTTAGTCGGTCGGCAACCCTCTTGTAGGGCGCCAACCCGACACATCCCCCGCCGTCAGATCACCAGGCGGGGACAGTCTGCAAACAGATTTCCTAAACCCCTCTTGAAAAAAAGGCGACTTGATACCAAAGTACTGCTGATGCCGTAACTCTCGCTCTCATGCTCTCATACCTTATACATACCTCTCTCTCACTCTCATATCTCATATATAATCGACCCGCGCAGCTACTGCATCGCGAAATAATAATTAAAAAAAGTCGGTAGCCGCTGAGAACCTATCTCCCGTCCCCAGCTGGAAAGCCCGCTGCAGCAACCCCACTAGGCTATTCTAGCAGTTGATAATAAATGGTGAAAAGGAGGTAACGCAATCATGAGGAGTGGCCTGCCACCTCGGTCATACAGGCAAAAATAATGTAAACAAGCTTTTGATAATGAACGGTATTAGAAGAAAAACTTGAGGCATTTAGGAATATTTTAATGTGACCAGTTTATATAAGTTTAAAAATATTATTAATTATTGGTAATTGGCGAATCTTCAAATAAAAAATTGTTATTCATCAATAATATGTTAGACCGATGATTTTTCAATTTTTCGATTTTTAAAGCATAAAATATTCCAGTATAAAAAGGAGATATGCGATTATATTAACTTTAATCATCATTTTACAAGCGTACCAGCATGACGGCATCATCGTTAGAGCAACAAATTTTAAACAATATTCTAGCTATAGTAGAAAAAGAGTTTATTATTAAAAAAATATTACGACGCCTGTTTACCAGCTGCGATTATATTTTGGGAAGCTGCAAAGAAATTTAGGATTGAAGTTGAGTTGAAATATGGAACTCTAATGTATAACTCAGGAGGAGAAAATATTATGATCAATCTTCATTTTTGGGACGTTTATAAAGACAAACAATTTAATGCGTATATCGCAGGAAATTGAAGTGGCTAGATTCTCATACATGGAAAAGCCCATCAGAAGCCAAGATCCAGGAGAAGCTGCAATGCTCACTATTTTCAACAGAGTGAAATCTACAACATCAACGAATTTTTATTTTTTCAAAGCTCCTCCCCCACTGTGGGAACTAAGGAGCAAAATACTTAAGAATCTTGATAAATTACACTCTAGATTTTCATAATAGATGTTTTTCAAATTGTTGATATTTTTATTATATCCGTTTATCCTGAATACTGAGCCAAAGCTTATAAAATTAAAATTTCAAACTCCGTTCGACTCTCTCTCTATTATGTTGTTGAGCGCTCCTTCAAAACAACCTGATGTCTCTGCTACTGGAAATCGAGTTTTACGATGAGGTAAGTGTTTTCTAAAATCAATCTACGCTACTGATTAGAAAACTAATAATTAAATGTGATAATTAAAATGCGCGCCACCGTATAATAAATTAAAGTTGAACTGCAAAAACAACGAGAAAACTAAATAATAAAATCACAAGCATCAAGCGAAAGTTTGTGGTTTCCAATACTGCATAGTTAAGATCGTTGATAATGAAACGCTAATTTTTATCACATTTCCTAAACCTTAAGTTTCCGTTGTTGATAATTAACTTATATTTCACATAAACCCCAGCGAATGTTTTTTGAAAGTTTTTCATTATTCGCTAGTCGGTCGTTCCGTGCACTGCTTTTTCAACTCACGATTTTTTCTTTTCTTCAACCAACACACCTAATTTTCACGCCCTGATTTAATTTCGGATGCTTTTACAAGTAGTGTCTATTGTGTGCGTTGCTGAACTCGTGATTTCCAAGTGCTCTAATTTTTTTCGCTTCGATTCAAATTTGACACAGTAAGTTTTTCTCAGATTTTTTCATATATTCCCACAAGTCTTTTTTTCAATTTTTCGACTCAGTATTTGTGCAATATTCGTTCTTGAAGAAAGATTTTTGCAGCATGCTAAATCGCTGTGATTATTGTTCACGCCTTTTTAAATTTATATTTTTCCCTGATTCTCATGATCGTTGTGGTCTAGGCTATGTGTATAACGACGATCTTGTTACAACAATTTCACATTTTTACAAATCGAATTTTCTACTGATTTTTATTTTGTCTTAGTGGATAGAATCAATAAAAATAAAATGTCCTCGAACTTTGTTTATACTGCCAAATCGTGAACAGGATGCACAACCCTTTTTTTTCTTTACATATGTAAAAACTGCATGATTATTCTTGAACAGATGCAAATTCCTCAAACTTAAACCAGGTGGGAAAATTAAGGTTTATTGAACATAGGTTTTTGGCTTCTCCTTTCATTCGAATTATTTTTCAAATGTACACACTCGCAGAATTTTTTTCTAGCAGAAAAATTATGAAAATGTGGAACTTGTCTTTTTTTATTGTCGTTTCAATTAGAGCACTGAAAAAATAATCGGTATAGCTCTAAGGCAGGTACTACAGTCTTGTTTTGTAATATCATCTGGGTGAATTTTATTGAAGTCTCATTTTTGTGACAAAAAAAAAACGTTTCACACACTACTTATAGAATATATTTTGTTAATTAGAATTTAGAATAAAAATTTTCTTTTTTTGACTTTTGCCTTCGCAGGAAAAGTATGCCTTTTATATTATAGTAAAAAAAAATTGAGTCTGTTATTTCTAATATTCCACAAGTTTAAACCGCCAAATCCAGTGCACCCGAACTCCGGTATGGCCAGGTCAAATTATTTTTGGGGGCTGAGGAATCCTAAACTCTTGTCCGAATTCCGGTATGGCCCGAGGTAATTAAATTACGAATAAATTAGGAATAATAATAATCATGACAAAACAGGTAAACAGTAGAGTATTGGATAAAGATAGTTTTGCTCAGTATTGTAACAATAGTGGTTTAGTTAAGATGGAGAAAATTATTAAAATGCTTAGTGAACGTAGTAAGCCTTTGATATTACATGATGGACATAATTTTTTTAAATATCGAGTTAAAAGTACCGGAGAAATGTGTTGGAGCTGCATCAAAAAGACGTGTAATATGAAGTTATATACTATAGGTACTGATGATGTGTTCTCCAAAGTTAGTGGATCCCATAGTCACGAAAAAATTTATATTAGAGACTTGAATCGTCAACAAGTCAATAATAGTTTAAAACGCAAGATTCGTGATGGTGACATAGTTGTAACGGAAAGACCGTCTAAAATAATACATATGGAACTGAATCAACAAAATTCGACTCTTAAAGACATTAAGCAAATTCGGAATAACATAAGTCATACAAAGCTCAAACTTATGCCTAAGTTACCGCGATCTACATCCGACGTCCATGATTTTTTGAGATCAATTGAGATTTCAACTATCTTGGATGAGAATTTTTTGCTGATTAACGATATTGAAAACAACATTGTTGTATTTTCGTGTTTGAGAAATATGAAATTTATGTGTGGACAAAATACTTTGTTTATGGATGGAACATTTGATTATTGCACCAATTTTTCACCAAATCAGCCACCTGTACAATTACTTATGAATAGCGAAATGATGCGAAATTATGGAATCGAAACTTAATAAATAATTCTAAAATATAAATTAAATAAAAGGAATTTTAAAAAAATAATTGTAGGTGTTAGGACGCTTTCCAAATCATCATATACTATGAAAGGCGCCCTTTCCTTGTTCTTGAAATTTTTAAATTTTAATATATTTTTCCCAATTTCCGACATCTTGATGGAGGTTTCATTTATCTTCACACAGCCTTCAACGTGTTTGTCGAGCTTATCTTGAGATCTAAAATAGTGTAGACAGCGATCACAGATGTGTTTTTTCCCATCGTGTGCGCTTAATTGTGAGGATACCAATCTGGATAAATTTTTAATCCACACATAATGGAATCCTCCCTCTTTTCCGGCATATTGATCTTGAACAAGCAGGTTCCTCATACTTTTGACATTCTGCAAGCATGACTCTAGGTGTTGTTTTTGACCTTGCATCAGGAGAATGTTTCCGAATCTTGAAAGCTCGGATAAACTTCATTGGTTATAACAATGTCACTGGTGATTGAAACCGTTATCCATTATTCTGTCGGTTGATGAAGTATAGCTCAACATGTCTGAAACAAGTAGGACATATAAAATCCCCATCCTATAAAACGCTGAGGGCTAAAATTTTATATTCCTATGCTGCATTCAGTTTTGTTTTCTATAGTTAACCCCACACCCTCAACCCCTCACACCCACACCCACACACTCCACAATAAAGCTAGTTGAAAATAAAAAAAAATCTTCCTGAGTTGAATTTGTGGAAGTCATCAATGAGGTGTAAAACAACGATGGATTTCGTATCATTACTTACGATACAATTACTCGTCTCTGCAATTTGCAGCAATTTATATGGTATACTTACAATTCAACAATTTCAAAAATTGGCGTTGAATTTAGTCCCTGAATCTCTTTCAAAGACGTGTGAGTAGATATACAAGGCCGGTTCCCGAGCGGAAGTGACCTGTCATTCGTCGTTGGGCCCGCGCCCGTCATCAGAGGAGCCCCAAATTGAAGGGGCCTAACCCAGGTGAGCCTGTGCCCCATTTTTTCGGTGGGCCCCATTTTTCGTCAAGTGGAGGGGCCTAACCCAAGTGACGTCATCAAAGGGGCCACATGCTTGTCCCCGCTGCTAGACCCGGGGCCCCATTTACATGAACTAGAACTCATAACCTGAAATTATGGGTCCCATTTCAGTGACAGGGCCCCATTTTTCGGTGAGCCCCAATTTTTCGGCAAGTGGAGAGTCCTAACCCAAGTGACGTCATCAAAGGGGCCATACGTGCTTGTCCCCACTGCTAGACCCGCACAGAGGGCCCCCATTTACATGAACTCATAACCTAAAATTATGGGCCCCATTTCAGTGACGACGACAAGTTGACAGGTGCGACGTTGCCAAAACTAATACTTGAATTCGCCGCGACGTTGCCTATGAGGAAATTGTCTAAATCTAGGGAAAATGCAATGGGAGGGCCCCCCCAAATAAGGTTATGAAAACAGGGCCCCGCAATTTGTTCATCATTCGTCGTGGTCGCATGGAACTCGTACCTGGTACCTCGTACCTGGTACCCCGTTACTTGTAACAAGATACACCGTACTGGGCCCCCTTTTTTCGTCGTCGGCCCCATTTTTCTAAACAAAAATATGGTCACATAAAAGACGACATGCCTCGTCATCATCATCATCATCATTGAAAAAATAGTGCTCCAATTTGGGCCCCATTTTTCACGGACTTGTAACGATTTAATTGGGGGCCCCAAATATTATTTTTAAAATAATTATAATTTCTACCGTTCTCATAAACAACAAGAACAGCAAGTTGTGTGTGAACTTGCTTAATCCTGTTATCACACGGAAGCCGCATTTCCTGCGACGATAACGAAACGCAGCTGGCTGGCCTGGTACTTGTTATTCATTTTCAAATTTTAGTTAGATTTTAACGTCCCTAGGTGACACAACGTTTTTCTTCAGTGCTCATCCAGATCGAATTTTTCAACGAAAACTTAATTCAAAATTGGGCGTTACCTCAGTTATAATTGATTGTGTGTATTTAGTGCTAAAAACTATGTAAGTAATTTTTTTCATTATTCTTAAAGACCCTGGTAATAATACGTTGTTCTATTTTTAGTTTAATAATAGAATCATGGATTTACCCCAAATTAACCAAGCAGCCTGTCTTGAGGAAAAGTCCTACTTAAAGCTACAAGATTTGACTCCAGAGCATCCCTATCCAATTCTGGGTGTGACTATAGTGAATTCAAAATTTGGAGAAGCAGCCCGAGTAGAAATGGATACAAACATTACCTTTCTTCCTCAACGTGCAACCGATTCAATTAAACAAAACATTCAGCACTTCGAGGCTGGGAAATTTGGATTGAAATTCAAAGGCATGCGAGATATTAAAGGCCTGAATCCAACACCAATTTTCGAAATTGTTGAATTGTTAGTATACCATATAAATTATTAAATTAATACTTAAAACATTTTCAATTTTTAGAGTTAACGGCATCGAGAAAACGTCAAAACGCATCGACAAGATCAAGACATAATGATTCCGGAGGAATTTATTATTTTTTTGTTGTAGAAATATTGATAATAAAAAACACTTTATATTTCTACATAGGTAGTTGTTTTATTTATGGCATATTTATTGTGGTTTTGGTAGAGGAGAAAAAGAAATAGGCCAGAATAAATTTTTTATTTCAATTTTTTATTTAAGAAAAATATCATACAGGTTATATTTATGTTCTAGAATTAAATCAAGATGATTTTCATTCCAATAAATTTTTCCCATTGTTCGCATATCCACCATAGTCAGACCTTTACTTTCTTCCTCATTCCAATAGCTAACATAAATGAATTCTCCAATGTAGAAATTTACATCATACCAACCATCATTTACATTATCGAGAAACTGTAAAAATTCCTCAAATTCATTGAAGGTGAATGGTATAGAAGTTTCGTTCTTGTGGTGTAAGACAATGTCCGTTTTCTCAGGATTATAAATAATTTGCACAATATCTCCAATATTATATTCTTGATAAACGGTCTTTGGAACAATTCTCCGATTGCTTGTTGCTGGTCCATTTGCAAATCTGGATGTTGATGTGAATACGTGATCCCATTTTGAATCCATTTTTAAATTTTTGAAATTATTGAACAACTTTTTTTCTTGATAGAAGTCCAAGTCTTTTTTCAATTTAGATAGATTTACTAAGTAATTTTGAATTCTCTCGGCAAGTGTGCTGCTCATGATGGTTTGGAATACGACTGATGATGATGAGCTGCATTTGTTTACGTAACCAATAATAGGCGTGTCAATAGTTCTTTCAATTGTTCATATAAAGTTAAATTGGGACACTGAATATCAAATTTTGATAAATCAATTTTATCTGATGTTTTCAAAGAATTTGTAAACTCATTATATTCGAAATAGCGGCCATTTTGGAAAAAGTATATCATCCCATCAATGTATCTAAAGACACTATCCATAGATGCAGGTATTCCAATAAAGTCCTTTGAAATGTAACCAAATTTTTCCACAGCAAGGTTACATTTATTTATTATTAAATAGTAATTATCCTCGAAAAAGTAAATAGTTTTTCCAGCATACGAATTTACTGCACCTATTATTTTCCTATTGTTGAATTGTGCAGCAATTGTTTCCGAAACGTTTGATTTTCTAATTAACTGGAAGTTTTTATCATTGATGGCGAATATTTCAGATTCAATAATTATTATTATTTCTTCGGAAGGTCTCTGATAAACCGCAGTTATTTTCTCGAATTTAGGTAAAAACGGTAACACTGAATGAATAGATAAGTCCTTTGTAGTAAATTTTTTTGTTTCCAAATCCATAATCCATAATCGATTTTTAATAATGATGTATAGCTTGTGATGCAATACCAAAAATTGCAAGTCTTTAGGATCTACGTTACAAATATCCTGATAATTTGTCGGTTTGTGTGCAGGTACCAATGATGGAGTAGTAGTAGTAGTAGTACTAGTAGTAGTACTTTTAGAGGAAGTAGGAGTACTCGTTTTACGATGAGTAGTAGTAGTAGTAGTAGGAGGAGTAGTTTTAGGATGAGAAGGAGGCGTGGAAATTGTGGTAGCTGAATTCTGTGTTTGCTTTTTCCTATACAGATGCTGAATTCCTCTTACATCATCAGTACTTAAGTTGGAAATGTCACCATAATATGCATACATTAAGGAATTTGTTTCATCCGAATGACTTAATCCTAATGTATGTCCAATTTCATGAGCTAATACCCACAGCAAACTCGTTTGACCATAATTAGATATTTTTCCATCCAATCCAAAGTACCAATCTTCACTTCTATCCAAATGAATCTCGATACAATCATTATCGTTGACAGTCGGAGGATAAGCATGAGCCAATACCAGTCCTTTCCCATCAAAATCAAATTTACATGGTGATTTTGTACATTTGCTGTTGAAGGAATGCTGTTTTGTTCCAAATGATATCATTATGTCCGGTTTTGAAGATGACCAATTATTGATGAATTTCAAATTTGTTACGTCAGACCAAAGTTTGAAGGCCTTTTGCACTACAGCACGAATTTTGTTTGCAGCATAACCAAAGGGAATATAATTAATCTGCCAAGTTAAAGTTCTTTTTGTCGTGTGTGTAAAAATCCCCAATAAATGGTAGAGAGGAATTCTCATGAAGAATGCACCATCTGTATAAGTTGCTGGAACGTCGGGATAATTCCAGCCGGCAACATTTAAATGATTACTATCTTCTTCAGTATAGCACAAATAGCCTCGAATTAGACTCGTAATACCAGGATCTTTTACATGTTCCATTTCAATCCCGTTCAACAAATATGTGATTGAATCAAAGAAAAATGCACCGGCATTGTTGACGAATTTAACGTTGCCAGCTCCAGCAGTTTTCTTTAACTTTCCTCTTTTCGATAAAGCTGCATCATGCATTAGCATCCACGCATCGTTTCTATTAATTGAAATTTCAATAATATCATTATTCTCAAATGATTTGATGTAAGGCAAATAAGTATGAGAATCGATGCGACTTATTGAATCATCGCTTAGCGGCGTTTTGTAAAGATCTAACACTCGGTTTGACAACATAGCCGATTGATTGGAGAAAATAACGGTTTATTGAATTTAACTTTCCACCCAACTTTCTAGTTGAACGACGTTTTGCAACTGATGATGCAGTAGAAGGAATGTCTCTTTTATATTCCCCAATCACTAGGACCATTTTTTCGAAGCTCCAATCTAATGATAATTTCTTCGCCTCGAAAATTAACCAAATTGAAATCTTGGTCCAATACTGTTAAAGTAATATTATTTATTTCGTTACACACCACTGGAAGATAGATCAAATTTTTGGGTATTTCGTCGATGGCAAATCCTGGATCAACGCTAATCGGAAATTCGTACAATGTATGCGTCGGTTTATTGTTATAGTAAGCTCCCACAGTTATGTTACTATCAATGTGAATAGTTCTCACTTTCACAATATTAACAGGCAAATCGGATTCGTGCACTTCTCCAGCGGCGTAAGAATGTTTTGAAAATCCCAACAGTTTTGCAAGAGGGCTTTCGGTTTCAAATTGGATGTCAAAGTCTCGATGAAAAATTTCACACTTTAACGTATTATTGTTGGGCTTCAAATATAAAATCTCCTCTTCTTCCACTTCGCTTTTCAATATCTGGTTTGACTTCTGCGCTAGTTTTTTCCTGAGATAGTTTTGGATATCTGATATTTCTTACGAGCCTGCTGGTATACGTATATAACTCCTTTTATTGTTTTCAGTATCAAAATAATAAAAATCTGTATTCTTGTCAATATTTAGAATCGTGTTGTACGAATGAAACCCAATTAAAGCTAATCCGTACTGATAATTTGGGTTCAATTGAATGGGATTAGGAAAATCTATCGAGAGCGTAGGTGTACGACTCTTCAATGTGAATATCACTGACATGACTAACTGAATGTACAAAGTGCTATTTACTTTTATACAGAAATCCGATACACAAGTGGCCACAATTACTCGTATTGAATTTCTGATATTGATCTCTATTATAGAAAATTCTAACTTTATTCGTCGTTGATCCAGCAGCATTAAAATAACAAACTAATTCTTTCGGCGGTTTCAAATTACCAAAACTATCGAAATATTCAACACAATATCCACGTTTTTTATAAGCTACCCAATGAGTACCAGCGTTTTTATTCGAGTCCAAGTTCACTACGGCACTTTCATTAAATTTCGGGTTTTCAGGAAGAGTATCACGCATAAAAACTCCTTTAAAATATGGTACTTCCAATTTATTTACAAAATGTTTTATCTCATGATCATACAGGGATCTATTAGGTAGCTTTATTGGCAGTTTTTTGACTGTTGTTTTTTCAAGTATAAGCCAAATCCTCGTGGAGTTTTTCTCAAATAAAGGCCGGCACCTTTTTTCCCAATCTCCTCCATAGCTTTGGATTGACCATTTTCTTGTAACTTTTGCCGTGCATTCCGGGCATCTATAACAGTTTTCGCTATAGCAGATGCGCCTCCAGCGAGACTGCCCAATGCTGACAGACCAGTAAACAGAGGTATAAGTGGAATTATTCCACCTGTTTTAGATTCAAAGGGAATTATACCAGGTACCCGTACTTTTTTACGTCCACCAGATTTTTTCAGAGCAGCTCGAGCGACACGCAAAGCTGCTAAGGAAGCTTTTCTTAGAGATTTATTGTTCCCCGGGTCGATTTTAAAAGATTTTTTCAAATGATTTTTGATAGGTTTCAGTATATGTTTCCTAAATGATCCGGCAGCACAACCCATTCCCAATTTGCGTTTCATTTTCATCGTATTTGTAATGAGCCAAGCTGCAGACTTTTCACCCAAACTGGAATCGTTTGCTTTCACTCGTTCCCAAGCACGGTTCTCCAACTCAAAATCTGCTTTATGTCTATCGGATAATGATGAATTTTCCGAATACTTTATATCGTGCTGCTTACAGGCAGCGTCCAATGGATTAATTCCTTTATCACCACGCGCTAAACGTTGCTTCAGCTTAGTCCCTGGACCACAAAACTGATAGGTAGGAACGTGTATTTCAACAGGTAACTTATTAATTATTGAATTCACTACCTGTATGCTGCTCAAAGGTTAGCATATTAATGAGTAACTATCATCTTTTATACCTTTATATAGGATTGGCGGCCTCCCCATCCATTTTCTATAAATAGTTAGTTTTCGATACTTTTTCGTCTCATTTCCAAAATGCAGTTTATACCGCAGAATCTAAAATTGTCCGTAGAAAATTTGGATTTTATCGAAACCTCTAAAAATGCTAGTAGACATAGTAAATTGCTACCAAACTGTTTTCGCGCCATATTTTGTGGACCCAGCGGTTGTGGAAAAACCAATGCCCTCCTAACACTGCTTTTCAATCGGAACGGATTACGTTTTGAAAATATCTACGTGTATTCGAAATCAATGTACCAGCCAAAGTATAAATTACTGGAAGATGTTTTAAACAGCGTAAAAGGTGTTGGCTATTTTCCATTTAGAGATAATGATATGATAATTGATCCTGAGGAAGCCGAAAATAATTCAATTTTTATATTTGACGATGTGTCATGTGATAAGCAGGATAAAATTCGCAAGTATTTTTCCATGGGCCGTCATAAAAACATCGATGTTACATATCTTTGCCAGACGTATTCTAAAATACCGAAACAGCTGATACGAGATAACTGCAACATATTAGTATTATTCAAACAGGATGATGTAAACTTGAAACATATCTTTGATGAACACGTATCGCCTGATATGACCTATGATAATTTCAAAGATGTTTGTTTTAAATACTGGAATGATGAAAAATTTAGTAGTTTGGTGATTGTAAAAGATTTTGACTTGAATAATGGCCGGTATCGTAAGGGCTTTGATGAGTATATAAAACTACATAATTAGTACTATAGTCTAGTTACAATGAAACCTTTAAACAATGAGGAGGTTGTACGTAAACAAAAAATTTTAGAATTAGCCAACGATGTACGGAAAAAATATCAAGCCTTAAAATTAGGACGATCTGAGGAAGATGATACTTTAAATAAAATTTTCACACCTATCACAGCACCTCTTAAACAATTAGTGGAACAGCAAAAACAGCAAAAACTGAAACCCAAACAAGAGTTGCAAAAAGTGGAACAAAAAGTACAACCACAAGAGTCAAAACGTGAAGTGGATTTTCTACCTACCTATGATGTTACCAGTAAAGATGAACGAGATTTTGAAAACATCGACGATGAGACGAATTATGACTCATCACTTATTGACAATAGCATGCTCGATGATAAATATTTAGGTCAATATCCAGAAAATGTTTTTGAATATGTTTTGAATTATCTTAATGAATCCCCCAAAATTGATGTGAGCCAAGGTCCGAAATATAATCCTATAACTTCTAGATGGATGTTAGGGAGTAAGATAATGGATTTCGATCAAAAAACGGGAAAACTTTATATTGATAAAGAAGAATTTAATGCGACTCCAGGGCTTTATAACCTAATTTTTTATAAAGAACCAGGGCAATATACAAACTATGATCTTGATGAATATAAAAAAATACTAGATAAAACAAATGTATACAGAGTTGGCAACTCGAGCGTTGGAAGACTGAAAGGAAATGGAGGTTTTAAATATACGCACTTAGTTAAGCCATTATTGGGTCCTGAACCAAAATTTAGATCATTTTCAGCATCATCATCATCGCCCGCCTATAAAGGAAGTGGTTTTGATAAAATGTTGTATAGTGAAAAGCCCGCAGAATATGTCCATTGGGATGATGTTAATGAACTGGTGGATAGATTGAGACTTTTATATGCATCTAAACAAGCTGGCAATACATCACATAATAATGAAATTTTATCAATTATTGAGGAACTTCGGGAAGCAAAAGTTATAAATTAAAGATGACGTGACATTTTAGTTCTAGTTCCAAAATAAGTCTCGATAAATTCGGACGTCATTCAGGTGCATGCAAGCGAATACAACGTCCTTACACTAGACCGTCACCTTCGCTTCCTCGAACACTTGATGGAGACATTGATATGCAAAATTTGAAAATTTGTAACCTGAAATTGCCTTCGGAGAAAAGTGATGCTGTTACCACAGACTATGTAGACGCTCAATTAAAAGACATGGTGGCAAGTGAACATATACTAATACGGGATAACCAAACAAAAATTGGTCACTTGAAATCCAAGAATGAGCTATTAGAAAATGATATTGAATATAAATTGAAATCGAAAATAGTTTTAACTGAGAAGTATAGAGATGCAAGCCAGAAAATATCAGCTTTAGAGGAGCAGTGTAAAAACCATCTAACGAAAATATTAGCATTAGAAGAACAACATAAGTTATTCAATATAACAGCTACTTATATAAGTATCGGTAAAAAGAGAATAGTTAGTGCTGGAAATGCTATAAATGACTTTGATCTGGTTCCTAAAGGACAGTTAATTCAAATAATTGATGACAAAATGAAGGCTTTTATCCCGAAAAGCGACACAGGGAAAAAACCACCTGAGAAGAAGACCAATACAGTTAAATCATCAAAGCATTAACTATGATCTGAATGTTTACTGTCATAATTCAATAGAATGTCGAAAGAAAAGGTGCAACTAGTTGATGAGCTACATAAACCGATTAGAAAAAACTTTCCTAGACGTCGAACCGTCATCAAAGGTTTGGACGATTTGTGGCAAACTGATCTGGCTCAAATGGATACTTATATGAAAGCGAATAAAAATTTCAAGTATATTCTTATGGTTATTGATTGCTTTTCAAAGTACGTGTGGGCAAAGCCATTGAAATCAAAGTCGGCTGGTGACGTCACTGAAGCTTTCGCTGCTATCTTGAAAGAGAGTAAACGATGCCCCAAACATTTGAACTCGGACCAAGGAAAAGAATTTTACAACTCCAATTTCCAACGGTTGATGAAACAATATAACATCAATCATTATAGTAGGGGAGTAGGGGGTACATTCGGCAGTGGGGTACATTCGTCTTTTAATAAAATAACTGGTATTTTTCAAAATTTGGCGCCAAAATGACATGAAATGTCATCAGACAAACGGCCATGTTGGTTTGATAACCTATAAAAGGTGAAGCTGTGCTATTGACGTGTTCGTGATAAAAATTAATTTTATGCCTCAAACAAGGTAAGTTTTTGACGAATTTAGATATAAAGCCTATAATACTTGTTGTGAGAATAAATAGATATCAATTTAGCCATACATTACATTGCTACCATTAAATAGAGATCCTGGTATAGCCTTGCCTAAAACTAGGCAGGTTTTGTGTTGGTTTCTTGGCTAGTAATATTTATACACATGGGGTACATTCGTCGTGAATATTGGGGTAGATTCGGCATCATGACGAATCTACCCCATCCTGCCGAATCTACCCATAATTTAGTATAGTACATCAAAATAGATTTGAGAAATTTCGTTAGTTGCATAGTTTAACTGAAAAAGTGCATTTATAAGTAGGCACCTACTTTATACATACCTATTATGTTTGTAGATGCCACGCACATATATCAGAAAAACCGACAGGGCTGATATTGATGAAAATACAATGAAATCAGCGATGAAAGAATGTATCGCGAAGAGATTGAAAGTGAAAGAAGCAGCTAGGCAATATGGTGTCAAAAGGACTAAGCTGCAATCCAGAATCAAAGCACTACTAAAAAAAAAACAATAGAAGAAATTCTCAGGGGTGATTCGGGCAATGAAAGCGAAGAAGATACCCCCAAATACAATAGCAAATACACTGCCAAGCAAGTCTTCAACAGAGGACAAGAAGATGAACTAAGTGACTACATAAAAAAATCATCAAACCTACACTATGGATTATCATACAAGCAGATTAGAACTGTGGCATATGAATTTGCAAAATCAATTCCGAATTGTAAAATGCCTGAAAATTGGGAAAAAAATAAAGCAGCAGGTTATCATTTCGGTTTTTTTTTTGAACAAAAATAATTTGTCATTTATTTTGCAGGACTGGACTGGCTATTCAGTTTCATGAAAAGGCATCAAGAGCTGTCAATACGAAAACCAGAGAGTACAAGCTTAAGCCGTTCAATGGCATTTAATAAACCTGTTGTGGATAACTTTTTTGAAAAATATGCTTCTGTGTTGGAAAAGTACAAATTTCGTGCTGATCAAGTGTGGAATTTAGATGAAACTGGAATCACGACTGTTTCAAGGCCTGTGAAAGTTGTCACTGCTAAAGGGAAGAAGCAAGTGGGGCAAATTGCTTCCGCAGAAAGGGGCTCGTTGGTCACGTTTGTAGGCATCATTAACGCTGTTGGCGCGACGGTTCCTCCCATATTCGTTTTTCCCAGAATTAGAAACCCCTCCGAATATTTATCAGAAGGGTCACCTTTGGGATCTGTGGCGCTAGGAAATAAGTCTGGTTGGATGACTGTGGAATTGTTCCCAGATGTTTTGAAACAAATTGTGAAATATGCTCGCTGTTCTATAGATAGCAAAATATTGCTATTAATAGATAATCATGAATCCCACATCTCGGTGGAAGCAATAAGATACTGTAAATCCAATGGAATTGTTCTGCTGTCATTTCCACCCCATACCACCCATAGGCTTCAGCCTTTGGATGTGGGAGTTTACGCCCCATTCAAAGCTTACCTGGCCACAGCATTCAACGATTGGATGTTAGCGCACCCAGGTCAAGCCATAACCATAAGAAACATTGGATATTTGGCTAACAAAGCGTACGAACGTGCTTTTTCCATCAAAAATATTACCCAAGCTTTTGAGAAAACTGGTTTATGGCCAATCAACAGGCTAATATTTTCTGACGTGAGTAGATGGAATAGGGGGGTAGACCCCTGCGCTGGCGCTGACCTACTTTCCGTGACCTACTTTCACCAGACGACCCCGCCTGCCCACCCGCCACTTTCCTACCATTCTTCCGCCACCAGTCGTCCACCGCGAATTTCCTACTGCCGCAGACCGCCCGCCCCATAAAATTCCGCCACCACAAATGACCACCACTGAAACAACTTTTTTTTGACCACCACCTCAATCACCTCTGAATTAAGCACCGCCTTTAGTGGCTCCTTTGTGGTTAAGTTTAAAATTTTAAAAATTTCTCGGCTACTGGGCCACCACTGAAACAACTTTTTTGACCACCACTTTTAGTTATGGGGTTTTATCAGGGCTGGTACACCATGCAAGCCCAACCCAATTTCAGAGTGGAAGTATATATTTTTTTTCCTCTGACTTGATATTTAATGTCTCGGACTGAGGTAAATTTTAGCAATAGTTCGATTTTTTTTAAAGAGAAAGTAGTGAGAAAAAGTGAAAAAAAAAAAATGTCGAAGAGAGTGATCTGTTTTACTTCAAAAAAAGTTGCAATGTCGACATTAGATCAAAAAATAACATCAATTTATGAAGATGAAGAATTAGTGTTTAACAAGAATAATCAATCAAGACAAAGACATCAAATTCTAGTAAGCATCGACAAAAACAATATAACAGAAGATGATGAAGATTCCGACGACGAAGCGATTTGTGTAGACGAGGTTGACATCCCAGCTTGTGGTGAAAAGGCAGATGTAGTAGTGAAACAAATTAATGCAAGTGATACAGTTTTACCAAATTATATCGATAAACAAATATGTGTTATCCAATCATATGTGGTAATCGAATCGATTTATGGAGGACTGTACAGTTTGTGTTTAAATTGTCACTACTACCATGGTCTGGAAGTGCCTCTAGGAAAACACAAATTCGTCAACACGCACTATCAAAGAAAATTTTATTGTTGTGAAAAAGACGATCTATGCTGCGCAACATGTAAAACAATTCTTTTCTTAGAAATTCCAACACCGGTCTGCATAATGTGTAACAAAACTAAACCTCAGAATATTAATAATCATACTTTAGACAAAAAAAAATTTAGAATAATTACTTAATAATTTTCATTTGATAATTCTTTCATTTATGTATATTTATTGTGATTGTTTTTTGACATTTTATATTATTTCTATAATTATTGTAGGTCTATTTTTGTTGTATATTTTTTTATTTATAGTTATATTAGGGCTGTACACTATTTATTTAGTAATTAGTTATTCGAGTAAGATCTTGTAAAAACTCATAAATTAATTAAATTATTGTTCAACCAATAAATATTTAAAAAAAAAATACTTTGTTTCGTAACTATACCCACAGTCCCACATTCTGGGCAGGTAAAATAAAGGTAGGTCAATTTTGGCCATGGTTGACCCCAAGAGCAGGATACCAATACCAATGGATTATTGATCCTATAAAAAAATAACATTTATATTTTTCTCTGCATAATAAAGATTTATCTATTCTGTATAGAGGTAAATAAAATTATGAACATACATGAAATTTTTTTTGCTCAAGATTTCTCAGAAAAAAAAAAAAACAATTATTCAAAACAAACTTATGCGAGCAAAGTCAGTAACACTTTCCGTTTTACATATAAGACTGGTCACGGTGCAGTATACCTGCTTTGGATGAAAACGTACCGTAAAATCACCTTTTGGTGGCTATAGAGGGTTATCGATCTCACTAAAAAATAGTTTGTAGATTTTTTTTATTTTTTATTAAATATAAAAGAAAAAAAAGAATGTTAAATGGTTACAGTATTAACAATGATAATTTAACCAATGTGTCCGCCATTTTCCATAAGAGATAGGAAGAGTGTGCTAAAGAGCCCCCAAATATCGATTTGATTCAAGATAAGGATTGTTTTCCCAATTAAATACAGGTCTTAAACTTTCTAAAAAGTGACAGAAATTATGACCACCAATAAATTGGAAATAAAAAACAGTTAAAGATAAATCCTGAAATTGCCAATACAGATACAACCCACTCTTGTTTGGATGGGCCACCTGCACAAGAAAAAATATTTCTACTTGCAACAATATATCTACAAATCTTGTTTTCGATGTAGGTTGAAGCAACAAATTTAAATAAACCTTTTAAACATTAAAACCCAGTTGTGAACTGCTCTTTAAAAATGGTCAAGATTTCACCAAAAAAAAAAAAACATCCTGAAAAAAGAAGTACCGTGATATACTACCCACGAATGAGTGCAACATTGTATGTAGTTTTAAATTTTAAAAACTCGATTGTAAATCTCTCTGAAACCACGAATTAAGGCTACATTGTATGGACTTTTAAACTTTCAAAAACACAATTCAACATTTCGCGAGAAAGTGGATAAGATATTTACCCATAAATTTTGAAAAGGTATTGCAGAAAAAAAAAACGGTACCTACCTTAACGTAAATGGGTTAAGATTTAAGATTTATGTTGAACCAGGCCGAAAGATTACCGAGTGTGGGTATCGAGCGGGGTTCGAAAATATGTGAACGCCCTTTTTGGTCTTATAAAATCTCCTGAAAATTTCAGTTCAGATACAACTTGTTTGATCTTCGGTTAAGTTCTTTTTTTTTGTATCTTGTTTTTTTGTTTGATACTTTTGTGCAAATGTGTGATCCGGTAAGTCATTTTTTCAATGATGAGTCACTTTCAAATTATTTAAACAATGCTGAGAATACTACTTTTAATGACTTGAATTTTAATAACGTTTGTCAAGAACATGGGTTTGAAGAGTGTTTAAGTTGTATAGATAATAATTTTTCAGATTTTTCCAACAATTCTCTTCCAGATTGTTTCAATTTTTCACATTCTTCTGACGTTGAGATTTCATATGGAAAAAAAGATGTAAATGTTGATATTTTTCAAAATCTAATTCCCCAACCTTCAACATCCCAAGCTATACACAATAAACAATCAATACTTTTGATTTAATAGAAGAATCTAGCGACTCTTCTCTTTCTGATAGAACTATTTTTCCAAATTTAGAACTTAATGATGAGATTCAAAACACAATACACCACCAAACAGAAGATCTGAAAAATAGTCAGGATCTTTCAAAATTTATTAATTTGAAGAATAAAACTAATTTTTCAAGAACTGACTTGAGGCAGTGTAGCTCAGCAATGAAGTCAATTATTTTCAATCAAATAAATTTGGAAAAAAATATGAAAGAAAATTTTTGTATTCAAACTTTATCAGAGATAAAAAATAATATAGACAGACAGAACAATCTGTTAGCAAATTTGTGTACCTATTTCTTTGAAAAAAGAGAAGGGGCATAAATTTATAATATAAATCAGTCTGTAAATAAAATTAGTTTAGTAACCATGGCTTTTGTATGCACACATTGCTTGAAAGAGTTTAAGCAGAAAAGATACATTAAAAAACACATTTTGAAAACGTGTGTAAAACCGAATGATCCCTCAAAAGTAGAAGATTACATAATTGATGGTAAGCGTTTTCATATTTTTTTGATTGGGTTTCACTTATGTAATATTTTTTACAGTCGAGCAAACTTTTTTTAAAAAAGAACAAACTCGTTTTTGTCAAGAGTGCAATAAAAATGTCGATAAACAAACCTGGAATGCACATTTGAAGACAAATCTTCATAAAAATAATAGCACTATTAAATATGGTAATGGAATTGATATGATTAGAAGTGCATTTAAATGTCGTATAGCTTCGTACAAAATATATTCCCAAAAATATCACGTGGATATCAAATACTTTTTGAATGAAGCAAGAGAGAATATTTTTTTGCTTATACGACAGAAGCAGCAAGAACACCAATCTATAAAAGTCAATGCCGAGTTGTTTGGTGTATACTTTTCCCCAACGTTAAAAAATATGTCGGTTAAATCTTTCAATACGCCATTTTTCATTGTTGTTGAATCAACAAATCTAGACGAAATTTATGAGAGTCTTGCAAAAATCATTTTATCTAAAGCAGATGAATTACCAGAAAGGGATTCGGGTAGGTCAAGATATTTTTTTAAACCTTTTTACATAATGTATTATTTTAAAGGATGGATCCTACAAAAAATTCTCCATTTGGAATTAAATATCAACAAACACTGAGTGCATCATCATATATCGCAATTCCATACTACAAATCAAAGTGTCTGATCAATATTCGGAATACAGACAATTGTTGTTTTGCCTGGGCGATGGTTTCTGCAGTGTGTGAGCCAAAAGGGGACCCCCAACAAACTTCTTCATATCCAAATTTCAGTGAAGTATTTGATTTTTCTAATATAGAGTTTCCTGTTGTTTTAAAGGATATTAAAATTTTTGAACAAAATAATAATTTATCCATTAATGTATATGGTATTGAAAGATTTTTAAAAAACGGAAAACATGTGAATGAGATTGTAGGTCCATTACATTATAATCCTCTAAAGAAAAATGTGCACGTAAATTTACTTTTGGTAACTACCGAAGATGGTAATAATCATTATTGTTGGATAAAAGATTTAAGTAGTTTAGTTTCAAAACAAATATCAAAAAAGAAAGAAAGAAAGCATCTTTGTGATGGCTGTTTACAAAACTTTGGCACTTATGAAAAATTCAAAAAACATTCAGATAATGATTGCAGTCACGTGCGAATTGATTTACCTTCAGATAATATTATTTTAGATAAATTTGGTAATAAAATGCCTGCAAACATATTAAAATTCCAAAATATACAGAAGCAATATAAGGCACCATTTACAATTTATGCTGATTTTGAATGTTATTTAAAAAATGTTGATGATGGTAATGTTGATCCTACAAACTCATACACAAAAAAAGTTGCCGAACATGTACCATATTCTTTTGGCTATTATATTAAATCATCATTTGATGATAATATTTCATCTCTTAAGATTTATCACGGGACTAACTGTGCTGAAAAATTTATAGAATTAATTGAGAAAGATGTTGTAAGTATCTATCATAAATATTTGAAGAACAAAGTTGCCATGAAGAAGTTAACAAGTAACCAGCAAAAAGAGTACGACAATGCAAATATATGCCATATTTGCGAAAAACCATTTTCAGAGGGTAATTTTTTAAAGGGTAGGGATCACTGCCATATTACAGGAGAGTATAGAGGAAGTGCCCATGTCATATGCAATCTTTTCTATCAGATTCCTAGACAAATTCCAGTTGTATTGCACTGTCTCAAAAATTATGATAGTCACCTATTTATTAAATCTCTAGGCAAAAATAAAGAAAATATTCATGTAATTGCTCAAAATAAAGAAAAATACATTTCATTTAGCAAAGAAATTGTAGTTGATTACCATGCAAAACACAAAATAGTGCTTAGATTAAGTTTTATAGACTCTTTTCAATTTTTACCAGAGTCTTTGGACTCACTATCCAAGACTCTGGAAGATTCACAATGTCTAGAAATCAAAAAACATTTCACAGAAAAAAACAAATTTCAATTAATTAGACAAAAAGGTGTGTTTCCATATTCATATATAGATTCATATGAAAAATTGAACGAAGTATCCCTACCATCCAAAGATAAATTTTATAATAACATAATTGATGAAAATATATCCGCTGAGGATTATGAACGCGCGGTGTCAGTGTGGAAGTTATTCAACTGTTCTACTTTGGGTGAATATTCTGACATTTATCTTAAATCAGATGTTTTGTTGTTGGCGGATATTTTCGAAAATATAGAACACTATGTCTTAAAACATATAAACTCGACCCGGTTAACTATGTAAGTAGTCCATCAATGTGTTGGGATGCTATGATGAAATTGAGCAATGTCGAATTAGAGCTGATAACAGATCCAGATATGCTTCATTTTTTCAAAAAAGGCATTCGAGGTGGAGTCAGTACTTGCACATCTCGCAAATCTGAAGCAAATAATCCATTCCTTGACACTTTTAATCAAAATATTCCAACCACATATATTGCCTATCTAGATGCCACCAATTTATATGGTTATGCTATGAGTCAATACCTGCCACAAAAAGACTTTTCCTGGGTTTCTGATGATGAAATAAAATCAATTGAAATTTCAAAACTCTCAGACAATGCAGATATTGGCTATGTGTTTGAGGTTGACCTTGAGTACCCTGAAAATCTCCACGATAAGCATAACGATTTACCTCTTTGTCCAGAACAAATGACACCTCCAATATCAAAATATCCTAAACTTATTCCTAATTTGAATAATAAGTATAACTATGTTATACATTATCGTAATTTAAAACAATGTTTGGAACTTGGACTTAAAATTTTGAAAGTTCACAGAGGAGTAAAATTTTCTCAATCGCCCTGGTTGAAATCATACATTGATTTAAATACAAGGTTACGAAACGCTGCAAAAAACAAATTTCACAAAAATTCTTATAAACTAGCGAATAATAGCATATATGGAAAAACTATGGAAAATGTTGAGAAACGAGTTGATATTAAGTTGGTGACACAGTGGGAACGATCGGGTAAAAAGTTATGTGCTGAAAGGTTAATTGCCAAACCACAATTTAAAGACTTGAAAATTTTCTCAGAAAATTTAGTAGCAATTCAACTTCAAAAAATATGCATTACATACGACAAGCCTATTTACGTGGGTATGTGTGTATTGGATATTTCAAAAACTGTAATGTATGATTTTTACTATGGGCATTTAAAAAAAATATATGATAGCAATATTTCTTTGTTATATACTGACACGGATAGCTTGATATTGGAGATTCAGACCGATAACTTTTACGAAGATATGAAACAAAGTTTGGTAAAGTTTGATACATCCAATTATTCCACGCCTAATATGCATAATATGCCTATTACTGACTCAGTAGTTGGTAAATTTAAAGATGAATATTGTGGGATTCCCATTGAAAGCTTTTATGGAACCGGAAGTAAAGCCTACTGCGTAAAAACTAAAAATAGCTTAGATAAAAAGGCAAAAGGCATATCCAAATCGACTATAAAAAAACAATTAGATCTATCCCTTTATAAAAATGTAGTTGAAAAGAATGATAAGATTTATGTTACAATGTATGTTTTTAAATCTGATATGCATAATATACAGGGTGGCCAATTGAAAACGAAACAGAGGTGATTTTGGGCTCCCCAAGACATTTAAGAAAAAACCCTCGTACCCATCGATTTTTGATTTAAGAGGGAACCATTTTTCTGGTGGTTTCATCCCCTAGGGGGCAAAGCCCTAGCGGGGGTGACAAGGGCCCCCAAAATTTTAAATGGAATGAGGGGTCGAGTGATACCTTATTTTGAAGCTATTTTTGTGTAGATTATAACCCCCGAGTCTTACATCGCTACTATCTACCTAGCCATTACAGGGGCTAATTAAAGTTACAAAAACATGTTAGAATATTTTTATTTAAAAAAATGCTTTAAAAACAAAATCAATCAAGTAAATGCTGAAAATGACCTCAGAAGAAAAAATCTAACGGGCTTAAATCTGGAGAACGCGGGGGCCTCTCCTTCGAATCCATTGTCCTGGAAACCTTTGGTCCAAATATTGACGAATCACTGCAGCATAGTGGGGTGGCGCACCATTTTGTTGGAATATTAGACGGCTTTCCATGTATCCGTTATCATTCTTTAGTATCTTCACCAGTTCTGGATGAATCGCATCTTCTTATCACTCTAGGTACATTGCTCCTGTTAAATTTATAGGTAAAGAAGGGGTCTATTATACGGTTACCAAAAATGCTAGCCTAAACACTCAATTTCTCGGGATGTTGCGTATGTACCTCACGAAATATGTTTTCTGGGATTTGAATTTTTTTTTTTTTTTTTTTTTTTTTTTACGGATATGCGCACTCGCAAGGAAATGTCCTATCACGCTCGAGAAGCGGCAAGTGCGCGGAAATGTCGGTGTATGTTGGTCTTGAAACGGTTCAGGTCGTAACCTGAAGGGAAAACCGTCGCAGGGAGTTTATTCCACAGCGATGTTGTTCTCCAGAGATATGAATTCTGATATAATGAGGTTCTTGGTGCCTCTAGTTTGACAGTAAATTCATGGTTACCGTCTGTTTGACGGGTTCGCCTGGTAGGTGCTATTCTCGGTGGAATCATACGTGCCAACTCTTCAGAGCATTTTCCGTGATAGTACCTGTAGAAGAGAGATAAATCGCCCACAGATCTGCGATGTTCGAGACCATCCAAGTTACGAGTAAGTGCGGGGTCATTGATCAGCTTGATAGCTCGTTTTTGCACGGTATTCAAAAGCATTAAGGTATGTTTGGGTGCTGCACTCCATATATGTGAGCAGTACTCCATAGTTGGTCGAATCTGGGCTTTGTAGAGTGTCAGCAATTGGCTTGGTGTGTACAGATGTCTTGTACGAAATAGCACCCCCAGCTTTTGGGAGGCCCTTTTAGCAATATCTGCCACGTGACTGTGCCAAGACATGCAGTAACCCCCAAGATTTTCAACTGACTCTGTAATGTGACAGCACTTCCAGATAGCATGATGTTTGGCTCACCGGTGCTGGTCTTTTTTGAAAACAGAGCTGCTTGGGTTTTCTGCGCGTTGAACTGTACAAGGTTTTTGTTACCCCAGTCCTCTATTATCTCCAGGTCGTTATTTATCTGCGATATTTGAGTTAGTCTAAGATGATGGAATTCACGTGCGGATAGACCTGTGGGTGGTATGAGTGAGGAGACTACATTGCCATCGTCTGCAAAGCAATAAAGTGGATTTACTGTTTTATCTATGAGGTCATTTATGTAAATCAGGAAAAGAGTTGGCGAAAGGATTGCTCCCTGTGGCACACCAGCATTTATTTGGTAAGAGTTGGAGTTCTGGCCATCCAGTGCAACATAAATGGATCTGTCCTTTAGGTAACTTTCAAACCAAGTGCAAAGTTTCGGCGATAATCCCATTGCTTTGAGCTTGTTGAGCAGATTTTCATGCCAAACTTTGTCGAATGCTTTAGATATATCTAAGGCAATTGTTCTTGTTTCACCCCGCAACTCAATCGCTTTTTGCCATAAGTGAGTGACGAATGTAAGTAAATCTCCAGTTGACCTATATTTTCGAAATCCGTATTGCTTATCGTTGATAATTTTGTACTTTTCCAAGTACTTGGTTAGGTGATTGTTCACAACTCTTTCCATTACTTTTGATATCACCGGAAGTAGAGCAATTGGTCTATAGTTTAACGGATCTCTGTTTTTTCCTTTCTTTGGAATGGGTTGTACTGCGGCAGACTTCCATGATGATGGATATACTCCTTGCCTGTAAGACAAATTGAATAATTTTGCGAAAGTTGGGGTGAGTTCGTTGGCGCAATTTTTGAGTACTATTGCGGGAATGCCATCCGGACCCATTGCTTTGTTTGTATCCAGCTTTTTTAGGGATTTTCGTATTTCTCTGTGACAAAAGGGTACCTCTGGCATACTATGGGAAACCCTTTCAATGAACGGTGGAGTTTTTCCGTTTGGCACTGTTAGGTTGGAGTTGGAGGAAAACATTTGGGCAAGCATATTGGCTTTTTCCTCTGATGTTGTGGCTAAGTGATTATTTTTATCTGTAAGTGGTGGTATGGATGACTTGGTGAAGTTAGATCCAACAGCTTTTGCAAGAGACCAAAAAGACCTAGAACTACTTGGACAATTCAGCAACCTGTTTTTTATTCTTTGATTGTATGTTTCTTTAGCGGAGTCAATAGTAATTTTGCAACTATTTCTGGCTTCTATAAATTCTGTGTGGTTTTGAGCGGTTTGTTGTCGTTTCCAAAGGTTATATGCTCTGTGTTTTTTCTGTACAGCCGTTTGACACTGGCTGTTGAACCAAGGTTTTGCATTAGCTCTACGTTTAGTTGTATGTGGGATATATGCGTCCATTCCAGATAAGATTACTTGTGTTATTTCATTACAGCAAATAGTGGGATCAGCTGTTTTAAAGCAAACCTCTTGCCATGGAAAATCCAGGTAATACTGTTTTAGGTCATTCCATTTTGCCGATTTATAGTGCCACATTTTACGAGGAAGTGGTTGTAGGCTTGGTGGGATGAGCATTTCGCACTTTGTTATTATAAGTTTATGATCGGACGAACCAAGTGGAGCATCTACTTGAATTGTGTACGAGTCAGGATTGGTGGTTAGGAACAAGTCTAAAAGCGCTGCAAATTCGCCCCTTTCTGAGATACGGGTAGGTTCATCGACAAGCTGCGTTAGACCACAACTTATGGCAAAAGCTTCTGCTTCTCTGCCTTCGTTATCTGTTTTTTTGTGGTGTTTCAGCCAGGGTATATTGTGGACGTTGAAATCGCCTAAAAAGACAATTTCCGCCTGTGGATAGTTTGACTGTATGCTATCACAGCTTTCGGATAATGTCGCGAATTAGCCCAATAGCGGCAGTTGAGACGATTCACCGTACCGTTCAAGGAAAAAGGAGCACTCATCAGAGAAATATACAAACTGCTGCTCCATTTATTGAAAAAAAATAATTGGGTTATGAGTTTTTCAATGGTGAGGGAGGAGGAAATAAAACGAAAAAGGGGGTTAGTAGCACATCAACCAAAATACCATTTAATTATACTCCATTATTTAATACAATTTTTTTATATTCAATACAATATTTACTTAATACAATATTTCCAGGTATACATACAATATTTTCAGGTATAATACGTACGAAATAACGTCCTAGGGCATTATGGAGATGTAGATTATTTGAGTGTTTGGGCTAGCATTTTTGATAACCGTAAATAGGCCCCTTTTTTACCTATAAATTTAACAGGAGAAATGTACCTAGAGTGGTTAGGAGTTGCGATTCATCCAGAATTAGTGGAGATACTAGAGAATGATAACAGATGCATACACTAATATTCCAACAAGATTGTGCGTCATCCCATTATGCTGCAGTGGCTCGTCAATATTCAGTGGCCCCCGCGTTCTCCAGATTTAAGCCCGTTAGATTTTTTCTTCTGAGGTCATTTTCAGCATTTACTTGATTGATTTTGTTTTTAAAGCATTTTTTTAAATAAAAATATTCCAACATGTTTTTGTAACTTTAATTAGCCCCTGTAATGGCTAGGTAGATAGTAGCGATGTGAGACTCGGGGGTTATAATCTACATAAAATTAGCTTCAAAATAAGGTATCACTCGACCCCTCATTCCATTTAAAATTTTGGGGGCCCTTGTCACCCCCGCTAGGGCTTTGCCCCCCAGGGGGTGAAAACACCAAAAAAATGGTTCCCCCTTAAATCAAAAATTGACGGGTACGAGGGTTTTTTCTTAAATGTCTTGGGGAGCCCGAAATCACCTGTTTCGTTTTCAATTGGCCACCCTGTATATACAAATTTAATAAGTAAAATTGCATTGAGCAGCCATGATGATAAACGATATCTACTTTCAAGTACTACAAAAACGTTGGCGTGGGGCCACCGAGATATTTCCGCAATTGAGAGTATGGTAAATACACTGAAAGCACTACTTATGGAGAATGAAGGTGAAACAAAAAATAAAAAGCCCCGCTTAACGCCCCCCCGTCAGCTTTTGAATATATAAATGAAATATTTGTTTTTTCTTTTATTAAACATTTCTATCATGTGCGCAGAAGACGATAACATGGTGATTATGAAAGATTCAGTTCCCGAAGATTACTTAACCTATAAAAATTTCGAACAACGATTATTAAGTTTCAAAAATTGGAAAGGCAAATTAAGCCCTGTGCAATTGGCAAAGGCTGGATTTTATTATACTCAAGTTTCGGATATTTGTCAGTGCCCCTATTGTAAAATTCAAGCATACAACTGGGAAGTCAATGATTCACCATTGGAAGAACACTTGATATATTGCAAAAACTGCCCCTATGCTCAATGTGTAAGTGAATCCCTAAGATTGAAGAATATTCAAGATAAAAATGTGAAAACCGCAGTGAAATTTGAAAAACACATTATTATCTATTTCTTCGCAGTTCTGGCATTGAACTTGTGTTATTTATTGACCTAAAGGGATGACATAGTTGAAATTAGTATATAAATCATATTTTTAAATAGGTTAGTGTTAGTATTTTTAGAACAATGATTGTAGCTCCATTAATTGTACTATTTTCCATAATTGGAAATAAAATGTATGTTAACCATATTCCCACTAGTAAAACAGCAAAAATTTGTATTAATAAACACAAAAACGATACTGATTGCTATCAAAATATGGAATTGACATACATTAGCAATTATCCATATGTATACAATTATAATTTAACTGAAAACTATGCAAGAGAATGTAATTATTTTAAAATTAAATTCTATTTAAACAATAAGGAAACGATTTACTCAAACTGGATTAAATTGAATGAAACAGCAGCATGTACAGATAGCAATTGTAATGGATTTTTAATAGGTTTAGTTTCAACTATATCAATTTGTATTATAATAATATGTACTATATTATTGTTTTTAAAAAATAAAAGCCATTACTAAACATGATTTAAAAAAAAAAAAAAAGAAAGTTTATTTTATTCCTCCCCACTTTTTTCATAACAGTATCAGGAATATAAAGCAAATGTTTGCTTTAAAAAACGTTAGTATCTACAAAATGTTTAGCAAAATCAGTGGTACCAGTACGTGTGAATCGGAAAAAGTGGACGATTCGTCGATTATTAGTGCTAAACGATATTATTTAAATAAATCTCAAACCAAATTTATCAATATTGGATTATCCGTTGAATATAATTTTGAACCTCATATCCAGATTGGAGGGAAAAATAATCAATCTATATTACTAACTGAAGAAGAATGGAACTCTATTCTACAGTATCAGGGAGTCATAAGCTGTTACAGTTGTTCCTATAACAATTTCAATGAGCCAATATATATTCAAAAAGTTGCTATTTACTTTGAAAAACTTGATCAAATACCCTTAATAAAAATTGTAAAAGGTAATGGTTATATTTACCTAGGCAACGAAAGTGTCTGCAAGCTTTGGGAACTTGCACCTCTAATTGAATATCGTTTGGATATTTTACGAAAACAAAAGTTCAATACATATTTGAACTTTTTCAAAAGCTCTGGACCCATTGAAGAAGACAACCTGCAAAAAATTCAAGACAGCCTGTGCCTGAAAGACCATCCAAATAGTGAAAATGTCAGTACAATGTTGGAGTGTCTCATCTGTTACCCGAAGCAATTAATTGAACATTTGAAAGTGAAACGTAGCCATGAAAAAAGCAGTTTCTTTTGATGAAAGTAGAAACAAAACTCATTTAATGGTTGCATGGAACTTTGCCTACAGGAGATCAAGAATGGTGTCTCAAGAGCTTATCAAAAAGTACCATTTTAACAGAAGAATTGAAAATTGTCAACTTATTTTAGAACCTATCCTGGATAAAATACATAGAGATACTGTCTTCAAAAATAGATTTGTTGTGAAAAAATGTTTTGAAATAAAAAAAAATAATATTAATAAAAGTTTTATTTTGCTAATTTGATACATCCTTTCTATTTAACCACGAGTTATGTCTGGAATCCAAACCTAACCATTTTACAAAAACTTTATTTCCTTTTTTTCTTAAAATTTTTTCTACAAGATATGCATCAGGGTGTTTGACTTTCTGTAATTCTTGCTCGTAAAATCCTATTCAATGTTTTTATGCGAAAAATCTCATTAGACCAATTCGGGGTGTAGCCCTTGGAGAAAGCTTCTCTATGCTTACTTATGCGTACATAGTCACCCTTTCTGAATTTCGGGAATTTTGGATCGAGTGTCTTTGTATGACTAAAAGCTAGCTTTAAAATTTTTCCTTCATTCCTTTTATTAACTTTCTTAGGTTCAATATTTATTGCTGAATGTTTTGTGTTGTTATAATTATTAACAATTTCTGGTAGAATATCTAACCACTTGTAGTTCCCCTGCATACTAAATTTCTTCCACATTTTGTTTTTAAGAGTTCTATTCACCCTTTCAACAATGCTTGCTTTTACATTAGAAAATGTGCTATAGTGATTTATTTTATATTTTTTCATTAACTTGTCAAATTCTTTGCAAAAAAATTCCCTCCCCCTGCCTCAAGATTTGCCCCATTGCTGTTGCCACATCTCTTCCGGTTTTGGATTTTACTGGTAGCGCCCAAACATACTTTGAAAACACATTTATTACAACCAAAATATATCTGTTGCCTTTGTTTATTTTAGCATATGGTTGCATTTCAACCAGGTCGGCCTGTAGTAAATCATTTAGATGTTTTACTATGACCCGCCTTCTTTTGAAAACCCTTCTTGCAGGCTTATGCAATTCATTTACTATGTCTTCTTTAACACGCATAATTAAATAACTAAGTTTCCACTTGAACCTGACATTTTATTAATAATTCACCGTAAAATTCAGTTAAAGAACTATTTTCACCACGTCGAAATGCTATCAAATCATTTTTTTTAATCTCTCTACCCTCTAATTTGCCAGTTTTTCCGTTAATCAACAAACTCACATCTTTTTTAGGATATTCACCGCTTAATATAGTTCCCGATTCGAATGGATATCTGTATGAAGTTCTTAAACCATCTCCTAATAACACCAAATTATTTTCTGCTGGGTTGTGTTTGCCAACAAATGGTAAAACTACAACATAGAATAATTTTACCTCTGCAATATTAACAACTTTGAGTGATTTAGTGTCGCTATCGTCACATTTATCAAAAATGTGTGTCCCAAATTTATTAACCGTCATATTTCTCTTCAAACAAAAGACTGATCCTTTCACCCCATCTTTCACTATTTATAGTATAACTTTCGCTTCTTTCAGTTCTTCTATAATAGAAATTATTTCATTTTGATGTCCATTATGACCTGCAGCCTTGGAAGCTAATAGAATTCGAAGTCGATTTACTAGCTCATTAACATTATCCCAATATACATAATCTGTACTTTTTTTATTACGTTTCAAAATTAGACCTTTTCCAATCTGAGCTTTTTTTTTAGCCGCTCTATAAGGAGCTATAGGTTTTTCGAATACCGGTCTGGGAATGATTGTTTTAGATTTTGTGATTCCTTTTTTATATAAATATGGTCCGATAATAGTAACGTATTTTACTGAACTGTTTCCTTGTACTTGTTCATTGGGATTATTATTTCTGCGGTACGCATTAGTTCGAGTTAATATATCCATGTAATTATCCAAATCGGCTTTTTTATAGCCCACAGGTTCTTTTTTAAATAATAATTCATACAGCCCTGGGGTGCCTGGGTAAAGAATATCAAGTACTTTTATATCTTTATTAACAAGGTTAACAGGAATTTGAGTGGATCCCAAAAAAAAATTGTTTGTTTCAAGATCGTGGACAATACCATAATTGTGATCAAATTTGTGTTCTGTATCCTTCACACTATCGTCAATATACGTTCTAGGTAACTCGTGAAAATCACTCAACCAATCCAGATAGACTGGATGCCCAACATAGGTTTGTATTGACTGCTTTGTTTGTTCCAAAATGTCAGATAAATTTCCAATTGTTTCAGTCGATGATTGAGGTGAGCTTTCGAATGTCACTTCTTCTCTTATTGGAGGCATCTCTCTTAGTGAAGCCACCTCCCTCACTGAAGGTAATCGATTTATGGACATATCAAAAAATGACGGTTGTTCAAAAGGTAGAATAGGAGTCTTTCCACTTTTTCGAGTTTTTTCTCTAGTTGGAGTTGAAGTTTTATAGGAAGATTTTGGGGTTGAAAACTCCTCTTTTGGATTAAACTCTTCTTCCTCTTTAAATGTTAGTGGTTCGGCTTTCCCAATATTTGTAATAAATTCTTTAAGTGGTTGTGTAATGGGCCTATACGCTTTCTCCAATTCTAATTGTGCGGTCGAAGAAGCTAACTTGAGCGCTTGGAATTTATCCCTTACTGCTTTTCTTGACTTGACTAATTCTCTTGCTGAGCGTTTATCCATGTTAGTTTTCAATCGTTTTATAAATATATAAATGAATCGAGGTTTTTCCTATATCTACCAGCACTTAAGTCACAATCTTTGTCAATTACCATAAATCCATATGGCTCCTTCCAACAATAAGTGCATATTTCTTTAAACTGATCAAATGACATGTCCATTATGCAGTGGTCATTATATATATGTTTCAAACTTGTCGAATCTTGTTTAAATAATATAATTAAATTTGAATTTTCCCTTATTAATCTTTTGAAAATTGAGGAATATCCTTGAAAAATTAGAAAGCAATCGGTATTTTTATGTCTACCTAGTGTGAAATAATCTCTTATCACACTTTGATTCTGACATGGAATATCATCGAATATAATTATAGAATTTGATTTTAGATCATTGGGTGGGACAATACACTCATCATTTTCGTACTCAAAATATCCAATTTCCTTTATAGGTAGTAAGAGTTTTCTCAAGTATGCATATTTAGGTTGTGTCAGTGATTTTGAATAAATATATAAATTTTCAAATCTAACACCATTTGGATGCTCTAATAGTGTAAGCATCAGATTGGTTTTTCCTGAATTTGAACTTCCAACAATAAGCGCTCTTTTCGAATTTCCACCAAATAAATCACCATGTTTTCTAAATTGCTGTGAACTCACTTTTTGATCATGATTAACTATGGGGATTGAAAATTTTTGCTTTTCTATTCTCATATTCGAAATAGTACTAAGAAAAAGAAGAGAGAAAAAAGTATTTATATATAAGTTCCTCCATTTTTTTGTTTTAGTTCCAAATTGATTCTTTTGATGATTACACATTCTTCGAGAGACAGTAAATTTAAAAAAGGCTCAGGTCTAGTAAATAAGCTTATAAACAAACTTCCTTTTGAAATCCACATTCCTGGGTATAAATTTTGTGGCCCAGGCACTGACTTGAAAACAAGATTGGCCAGAGAAGACGTCGGTATCAATTCTTTGGATGACGCGTGTCGGGAGCACGACATTGCATATTCTCAATCTGAAGAACTGTTCAAAAGGCACGAAGCAGATAAAATTTTAGCCGACAAAGCTTTGAAGCGATTTAAAGCTAAAGACTCTTCTTTCGGTGAAAAAATTTCCGCCATGACTGTTGCAGGTCTCATGAAGGGTAAACGCAAATTTGGCATGGGTTTGGGTTCAAGGAAAGGTGGAAAATTGAGAAAAAAACGAATTTTAAAACCTCCTAAAAAAATTGGGGGTTTCCTACCTCTACTATTTCCACTGCTGGGAGCTTTAGGGGCTCTACGGGGTGGTGCTGCTGGAATTGCTAAAGCTGTCAATGACGCTAAAGCTGGCAGAGATCAACTAGAAGAATTACGACGTCATAATAAAGCCATGGAAGTTTCGAAAGGAAAGGGGTCTAAATCCTCTAAAGCAGACCGTTTTCAAGGCAAAGGATTATTTTTAAAACCTTATAAAGGTGGTAAATTAAAAAACCACATAAAAAAAAAGTCCAAATGAAATTTCCAGGCAGGGCCCTTACAAATATAGATATACTCAAATTTGTGAAAGATTTGAAAATTCCAAATTTTAGAGGTGTTTTTATGAGAAATGGTCTTCCTAGAAAAATTAAGATAATTGAATGTGGTATAGTTAACTTGGATAATAAAGAAAATGACGGAACCCATTGGACCGCCTACATCAAAGAACATAAAAATGTAATTTATTTTGACAGTTTTGGAAATTTAAAACCACCTATCGAACTTGTAGCATATTTCAACTCAAATGGTAAAGCTAATATATATTACACATATAAAACTCAACAAAAATTAAATTCATTCAATTGTGGACAATTAGCAGTAAAATTTCTGAATAATAATATAAAAAGGAAAGTCTAGGTGCTAAAACTATTTATTACTAAAATGTCTACAACCATTACCATATCTGGGAAAACTTCCATTTTGTCAGCAGATTTTAACCCTCCTATATATTTAGATGATAAAAAACAATATTATTTAGGATTAGCTGATTTTGAAACTTTTATGAGTATTCCGAATATTGATCAAAATAATAACAAGTTGTACATAGATGATAAAATAATCACGATTCCAGAAGGTACCTATGACATTGCTGATATAGAAAAATTTATAAAAATCACAATAAGAAATGTTTTTGAAAATGAAAAAATTGTGTTTTCACTCAAACCAAATACAAACACCTTAAAATGTCAAATATTTTGTAACAAAGAGATTAATTTTTCGAAGGAAGGTTCCGTAGGAAAGCTATTGGGATTTAAAGAAAGAATTATTACTCCTAATGTATTTGATGAATCTGACTATGTGGTCAACATTAGTAAAGTGAACGCTATTTGTGTGGATTGTAATATTTGTGTGGGCTCGTTCAATAATGGTAAACCTGTACACATCATTCATCAATTTTACCCCATAGTGGCCGCAGGGTATAAAATAGTGGAGTCTCCCATACCTATATTGTATTTTCCAATTAGCGTTAAGACAATTAACAACATAACTGTTAAAATAATTGATCAAGACGGAGATCTTATTAATTTTCGCCAAGAGACAATAACAGTTAGACTACATTTGAAATCTGAAGGTGGTCAAAATGGTTATTAGATATAATAGAAAAATTCAGTCACAACCTATCGAGGAAATAAATACTAAAAAAACTTATATAAAGAAAAAAAGTAGAAATCAATCCAGTATAACAAAAAACAGCTTACAACTAACACAACGTAATCGCAGATTTTTAGAATCACTGGGACTTAAGGTGTTGATATAATGGATATTTTAAATGTAAATGAAAAGTTATACGTCGACAATTCAATTATTAGCTCAGAGCTACATAGCTATCAACCATTTATTTCTTCAAAGTTTGACTATAATGATAAAATACGAATACCCATTCAAGAATTGGATACCTACACTTTACCTTCAGAAAGTTTTCTATATATTGAAGGGACATTAGCAAATACTGAAGGAAAATATACAAAAAGACTTCGATTTATTAATAATGGAATTTCACTTCTCTTTAGAGAAATTCGTTATGAGCTGAATGGAGTTACTATTGATTCAGTGAGAAATGTAGGGTTGGCTTCTACATTGAAGGGATACCTTTCTTTCAATACCAACGAAAGTTTGAAATATGAAAATGCGGGCTGGTTTCCCAATAGAAATGAAGCTGACAGAATTTTGGTTGATGATAATGGAAAATTTTGTGTAACCATACCGCTTAAAATGCTTTTAGGATTTTTTGAAGATTATAAAAAAATAATAATTAATATGAAGCAAGAATTGGTTTTAATTAGAGCTAGCAATGATCTGGATGGAGTTCTGTTTAAAGATGATCTAGAAATTAAAGTCACCACGAACGAAATACCTGCTATCACTTTTGATAAAATATATTGGAAAATACCCCATATTTTAGTAGACATACCTCAACAGCTTGCCCTGACAAAAATACTTGAAACCAATAAAGATATTTTAATAGGGTTTAGGAGTTGGGAAATTGTTGAATATTCTTCCCTACCCGAAACAACTCGCCATACCTGGCCAGTTAAGACAACAAGCAAGCTCGAGTCACCTCGTCATGTTGTTATTGCCTTTCAGGAAAATAGAAAGGGGGAAGTTAATAAAGATATGAGCCAGTTTGATGATGTCGATTTAACAAACATACGAATATTCCTAAATTCTGAGCGTTACCCTTACCATGACTTGTATTTGAACTTTAAAGAAAATAAATTTTCACCCCTTTATGAAATGTTTGCAAATTTCAGAAATTCGTATTATGGGCTTAATAATGAGCCAATTTTTAATCCTGAAAATTTTAAAAAAATATCACCAATCACACATATTGACTGTTCTCATCAAAAAGAATCTATCCAGACTGGTTCGGTAGTCATGAGAATTGAATTTGAAACCAACAGTAACATTAAGAAGGATACATCAGTTTATTGCCTCATATTACATGATAAAATATTTAGTTACAACCCCCTCAATAAAATTGTTAAACAACTTTAAATAAAACGAGAGTATCTCCTTAATATCTGTCATTATGTCTAAGAACTTTGAAAAACAACTATTGAAACACATGATAAAACTTGAAAAATTGAAAAAGCAAATAAAAAACTATAGTGCCAAAAAACAAATGTTTAAAAAATTTTCACTATTGAAATTATGAATATAATTTTGGATGTTCAAGGATTTACTATCGAAAATAAAAAGTTTATTGTAAAGGAAATGGCTTGTTATGATGGAAAAAGAATTAGTCACTACATTTTTAAGCCCCCTTTTCCATTTCATTATCTATCGCCAGAACATCATAGACAGGCTACTTGGCTTATTAACAATCATCACTGTATCGACTGGAATGCAGGATTCACACCTCTTTTCAAATGTGCAGATATAATCAAAAATTTATGTTCTCGTGCTTCCTATGTCTATGGTAAAGGCTCTGAAAAGGCTGATTATGTTAGAAAATACTCCAACAAACCAGTAATAGAGCTAGATGAACAACCCTCTTTGAAGAAAATGGATTCAAGCTGCTTTTATCACAACAAATCACCATGTATCTGTGCCTTATCAAATGTTTTTTTCTTGTATGATCAGATTTTTATGTAATAAAACTTCACAAAACATTTGTGTTTCTTTTTTTATTCATTTATAATATCAAAGTTTTTTCAATTATTACTAAAGCCTAAGATTATTGTTTCATTGATTAAATATGTAAAAATCATTTTAATTAAATAATACAAAAGATTTTTTAAACTAGTTTTTTCATACATTTGGTTAAATAGTTAGTACAGTTAGTTAATTCTAACCTATTCAATTTCCATAGAAGCATTTCAAAATTTTTATTTATCAAATATTCACGACAGGTTTGTGCTGCTTCTTCACATTGATGTGCATGCTCCATGTATCTCAAGTATAGTCTCAAATCCTGAGCCTCAGTTTCCTGTCCATCTATGGCATAAAATTCGGAACAAACTTTAGACATTAGAAAGTCTTCACACAATTCTCTCACAATGTCTTCCATATTAAATTAATGCTTCTTCTACAGCCATAAATCTAACTTTTTCTTCTTGTTCCTCGATATATTTAATTACCTCTCTATCTGCAATATCATCCTTCAAATCTGCTATTTGCTCGTCAAATCCTAAGCTCGTCAACTTTTCCAATAGATTGAACAAATTTTTGTTTATTAAATACTCGTTACAAGCACTAGCTGCACCATAATGTTTTTCAGCTAGATTATAATACCAATCCACATATGAAGGTCTACTACGCATACAATTGATATCGTAATACCTTGCACTTTTTTTAAACTCACTAGACAACTTTTCAATAAGCTGATTGAATCGATTGAGGTTAACTGAATCAGACATCGTGTACGAATGAAAAGTGGCTGGTGGGCGGGCGGGGTCGTCTGGTGAAAGTAGGTCACGGAAAGTAGGTCAGCGCCAGCGCAGGGGTCTACCCCCCTATTCCATCTACTGACGTGGATTTTGCAGCAAGCAGTGTGACAGATAAGCCTTTGATCCCAGATGAACTTCCACAAGAACCTCATGATGATGAAGATTCAATGAATCAATCAGCCAGTCCTGAACACAATGGCTCACATGGAAATCATTCAACTGATGCTGCCCATGATGATAATCCCAACTCACGAGAAGTTACTCCTCAACCTTCAACTTCTCATCTGAGCCTGGAGCAACTGATTCCTTACCCCAAAGCTCCCATTACCAAACCAAGGAGTGGCAGAAGGAAGTCGAAATCAACAATTTACACCGACACTCCTGAATTGAAGATAAGAGAGAACATAGAACTGGAAAAAAAGAGAAAGCAAGCAGTAAAGAAAAACCAGACGGTGAAGAAAAATGTTTTATTTGACACAAAGGTAAAAAAGCAGAAAATGAAAAAGTATGAGGAAGACTCGAGCGATTCTGATGTTTCGTTGGATGATGTTGAATCCAAAAGCAGTGATGACTTTGAAGAGCTAGAAAGTGCTTCCGAGGGAGATCTTGAAATTGGCGACTACGTTCTTGTTAAATTTCGTACAGACTCTGGAATATTGGTGCACTATGCAGGTCGTATTGAACGAGTTAATTCTTCTTCGTATACAATCAAGTTCATGAGAAGAAAGGGATTTAGTCAGAAATTTTTTTTCCCATCAGTTGAAGACATAACTGACACTAATATCTCAGACATTGTTGCAAAGCTCCACACTCCGCCTCAAACTGGCACTGCAAGAACTTCTTCTATCTATACTTTCGGTTATAATTTCAGTTCTCTTAATGTAAAGTAGTTCTATGAAATAAATAAGGTCAAATCTATAAAGCTTCTGTGTTGATAATGTACTGACGAATGTACCCCACCCCTTAGCCGAAAGTACCCCACCTATGGGGTAGTTTCATCACTTTGTATCATTTCGGAAAACTACAAATATCTTTTGATAGAGGTAATACAGTGACCTAAGCCTGTGTCCTAACCTTTCCTAATCTATATTAATGGGTGTGGTATCAATGATTTTTCTTTAAATACATACATGTTCATCTGATGATTTTTTTAAATAAAAAGGGCCGAATGTACCCCCTTCTCCCCTACTTTTAGCGTTAAAAAAGCTGCTATTGTCGAGCGTTCTATTCGAACCATAAAGGAAAAACTGTTCAAATATTTTAGTTTAAGTGGAACATATAGATGGATTGACGTTCTACCCAATATCATTAAAACTTATAAGGAGCAAAAGCATAGTTTAACTTAAATGAGGCCTTGTGATGTTTCTAAGAAACATGAAAAAACGCTATTGAATACAGTGTATAATCACATTAAAATAGCAACCGGTCGAGCAAAATTTAGCGTAGGTGATGTTGTACGCATAAGTAAAGCGAAACATGTTTTTGAAAAAGGCTACACACCCAATTGGACAACTGAATTATTTATAATTAACCAAGTTAAAATAAGTGATCCTGTAACGTACCTTTTGAAAGATATGAATGATAGACCAATAAAAGGAGCATTTTACGGGGAGGAATTACAAAAAACTAAGAACCCTGGCGTTTACCTTGTAGAGAAAGTGTTACGTAAAAAGGGCAATAAAGTGTTGGTGAAATGGCTTGGATTTGATGAGTCACACAATAGTTGGATAGAAGCTGAAAATAAATTATGATTAATGTGCGCAGGTGCCTCCTTACCACCACCATCACCACTATTACCTTTAAACCTGAAATTGATCCGTGAAACTTTCAGTACTCAAATAGCAGCAGTTAAGAATGTACGTTTTAAAATGTTGACTGACTACGAAAACGATCAGCTTGATCAAGTGTTAAAAATGTATGAAAAAGCTGCGAAGAAAAAAAGTGGAAAAAACATGAGTATTAGTAGCGTGACTCAAGAACAACAACAACAAGTTGACCAAAATCAAGTGCAAGAAAATGATAATGGTGGTTGGTTTCTACTCAAATCGATCTTTCCGTGCGAGGAGAGTGGACTTCAGTTGGAAGTTGGTCTAAGTACTTCTGAAAAAGGAAATTTTCAACCATGTATCAGAATAAACATCAATAATGACGGTGCCTGTATATTTTTTCAACTGGAGGAATGGAATCAATTTATGGTGAATCTCAACTGGCTTTTGAATGGGTTTTTTGATACTCATTTGGAAATGAGTCATCTACGATTTATCTGCTGCAAAAATATTATTGTTAGCGACGTCTCCACATCAGATAAATCTAAATTAATTTCTGTGACTAAGGACTTGCAAAATATATATTTAACGAAAAATAATGTACGGGAAATATGTATAATGAATAATTTTTTTATTTCTACGTGGATAGAAAAATTCAAGCAAGTTGATTTTCTCAAATATTATGATAATTTTTTAAATCATGTTAACCAATTATTGTTACATCAGTCTGAGAGTCTTGATGACATTATATCAAATGTATGTAATTATAAGGATACTAACATAGAAAGTTACTGTTTAAGTGAATATATGCGATATTATAAAACCAAAATACTTACCGATTTAAATAAATAATTTTGACCTTATTTGATTTTTTGTTTTATTTCCAGTATAATATCAATAAAACACGCAGATTCAATTTTTTCATTGAAATTTATTATGAAAACTATGACTGAAAGTAATACAATAATTTAACTATAACTAGAGTTTTTTCTACAATTATTAAATAACTAGGACTAAAAAGTAATACATTAATTTAACTATAACTAGAGTTTTTCTACAATTATTAAATAGCTAGGACTAAAAAGAAATGCATTAATTTAACTATAACTAGGCTTAATTTGACTATATCTACAAAATGGCGGGTGCAGGTAATGCATTATAGTGCCCCCAGGGAAGAGTATCATGACTATTTTCAAGAATGCATCTTTTGTCGTCAAAAGGACTTAGAGCAATTTTGGTTTGTTTAACACTAAAAACGTTATGTTTGATGGACCGGATACAGCATTGCGAGGTGTTTTTAATCTCATTCATTTTCAAGCAATTTACATAATCATCGAAAGAAATTTTGTTTTTGACTACATTGTATTTAACGCCCTTCGATTTTTAACAAACTTTCCCATCCTGGAGTTTGAACGAGTACATTTTAGATCTTAGCCCAACAAAGTGAGTCATTATTTGACCGTTGGCCTCATCCTTCATTAGACCCACAACTTTTTTATTTACTAGAGGTATATCATATGGATTTTCTCTAGGATAGTCGCTAGTATCAAATTTATCTAAATTAGGTTTAATTAATTCTTCATAAACGTCATCGCAACAAATTTCATAAATAAAGCTATCTGTATCAGTATACATGAGTTTTATTTGATTTACTAAAGAGCTTTGTTGCAACATAAATTGATAGTGAAAATCATACATGAGCGTTTTCGATATATCTAGTATAGCCATTCCAATGTAGAGAGGTTTATTGAAAATCAAGTTTGATTTATTCATTTCGATGGCTACTAAATTTTCATCGAAAATCGCTCGACTATGAAATAATGGACTTGCAATAAGATTCTGGGCTCCATATCGGCCACCCCATTTTTTAATCAATTTAAATAAATAAATAAATAAATAAATAAATAGATCTTTATTTAGCACTTGGCTAGTTATTGCAATACAAGTATTTACAAAAGGTATTGTTAGTTACAAAAATAAATATTACTACTCACTTACTTACTATATGCCCCTCAGGAATGTATCAATTTCTGCATTGAAAACTCTCAAACTTGGTGCATTCTTTATTGCTTCGGGAAGAGCATTGAACATGCGAACACCTTCATAAAATAATGATTTTTGTAAAGTTGCCGTTCTAACCGACAATATGTTATAGTCCTGCCTTGAGCCTAACGATCCGATGTTTTCGAATATTTTCCATTGTTTTTCCGAACACCGCTTTGTTCATTAATTTGAACAGGTTTTTAGCAAAATTGGTAATGGCCTGGGCACGTAGATTAGTATTTAAATCAATGTAAGATTTGAGCCAAGGTGCTTGTCGGAATGACAGAATTCTATGTAATTTTTTAATTTTCAAGCCATTAGCTAATGCCTGCTTCAAATTTCTGTAATGTAAGACATACTTATCTTTATATGTTCGGCACAGAAAGGAAAATCTTTATGTAAATCATGTAATTCCCTCGGATATTCTATATCAGCCTCTACTATGAATCCAGTATCGGCTTCATCTGACACTTGGGTTACATCAAAATTTGAAATTTCTTGTGCGTCTAGCCACTTGAAATTACCGTAGGGTAAATATTGACTCATAGCCCAACCGTACAAGTTATTAGCATCCAGGTACATTAAAAACTTTGATAGTTCCATGGGATTGTATGTTGACATATATTTGTTGATGGCCTCGGAATATCGGTTTGAGCACATCGAGATTCCGCCCCTCAACCCGCCTTCTACAAATAAAATTTGATCTACATCTTTCAAGAGTTCTAATTCACATTTCGTATATTTCAACATACAATCCCACGTGTACCAGGGGAATGTATAGTACCAAGCGGGATCTAAACCATAAGTACTATGAGAACTTTTTCGGAAATTTTCGAAAAAATCGGCAAGCAATAAAACATCAGTTTTGAGGTATAAGTCTGAATATTGACCTAAATTACTAATTTCAAATTCGCGCCAGATAGTTTGCGCATGTTGATATTTTTCATCGCTTATATGCTCATCGTTTAATTGATTGTAGAATTGGGCTTTTGATGGTAGTTCAGTATCATTCAATTTATCTATAGTATTGATATAGTCATAACAAAAAACGCCTTTCCGTGTTAATAATTGGAACTTTTCATTATCCAAATTTCGAAATTCTTTTTTTTAAATTTTCAAATCGTTAATATTTAAAGTTGAGGCTAATTCGTCCAGCGATGCACCCAAAAATCTGAGTGAATCGATGAATCGAATTTTAATGTGGGTATCACCAGAATCGTTAAGCGTAAATGATATGTATTTTTCTTTATTGTTAGGTAACAGACTCACATTCCCTATTTTACTGATTTCCCTGAGAGATTGTGAAAGACCAGAGGAACTATGAATAATTTACGAAATTGCAAATTGCAAATTTTACAGGTAAATCCTCTGAATTCACCTGTAAAATGATCATGGTCATTTACAATTTTCCCATCCTTAAAGGGGCTGTGCGCCAAAAATTAAAGTTTTAGTGTGAAAAAATCTAAGAATAACTGTTCAAACCTCGTTATTCTACGATAAACCATCGCTGAGATATACCGCTTTAAAGTGTGGACGACGCTCTCGTGACGTCACGAAAACTTCGTCCAGCCGCGCTCCGCAATGTTAATTTGATTGTTCCCGGCACGTGTGAGTGGTTTTTGTTTAGAGTATTGCAGGTAACACAGGAGAAACATATGTAAATTTAAATAACTCCACTTTCTCGTGCGTCGCTTGAGCTTTCGTGACGTCATAGGGTGAGATGCGGTACCTTCATAGAGCCATATCTGCGGTATTATTTGTCATAGAGGGGTGCGGATTTCACTCTTATTCTTAGATTTTTTTTCTCTTTTTTTTGAGATGAAGTTGTTTTTTTGGCGCACACCCCCTTTAAAGTCCTTTGCAGTGAAGGGTTTCTCACAAATGTGGCATGCTTTTGCTTGTGCACGATTAGGATGTGTGGAAATGGGGACTATATTTTTAATTTTTGATTCAACCATCTGTGCTACGTTAGCCATTTCACCAGTGAACCAGCTCATACAATCTTGCCCTCTATAACTTTTGAAGAATGACAATGAGTCATCATAGCTACATTTAACATAATAGCCTGCACTGAAAGCCTTATGATGTTGATAACGAATAGTTTTTATTTCAGGTTCGACATTTTCACTAACATTCTCTAAAAGAGACTCAAAATCGGCGTGAATAATGAAAGGAGCTTCTTGTTTATAGACATGATTTTTGAAGCGAACGGATTCGAAATTTGGAAAAATACATTATGTTCCTGTAATTTTACTTCACTTGAAAAATAGTTGAGACACCTGTCACAAATAAGTTTTTTATGATCATTTTTACTTGCCTGTGAAGATACAAGCCTAGATAAGTTTTTAATGTAACAAAAATGGAATTTTACGTTAACTTTTTCGTCCTCCTCCACAACAAGTTCATATTCATCAATTTTTTGAAAATATTTATCTTGAATTAAAAGTAAATTTATATGATTTTCCAATTTTGTTTCAGTTAATCTGGCTGGTACAGTATTATATGACTCCCCAACCAATTCTAGAACGAAAACGTTGACGGAAATATTCAAATGACTATTCAATTTTTCAAATTTAGTTATTTGATCTAGGGTCATTGGTAATTCTAAACCAGTTGTATTTAATTTGGTATTGTAATGTGGATAGGAGCTGACACGATCTGGATTTATTTTTGCTGGATAAAGGGCCGATATGATTGCCCAGAAAAAACATGCATCGTCATCGTAGTTTTTAACATTTACACAAGCATTTTTATTTGTAATTGCCTGAGGTAGCCTAATGTAAGATGAGCCCGCACCATTCCCAATTTCAAATTTATTGATATTAATTTCAAGATATACTATTTTGCGTAATGCCCACCCACTATCCCGCTCTTGAAATTCTTCTAGGTCCGAAAGTATTTGATCTCTGATGTACTGATTGAAATAAGTAGCCAAATTTGTACCGGCATCAAGTATATCGTTTCTAGTTGAAAAATATTTGAATTCAGTTATCTCTTCATCCCGTTTTTTGATTATGAATTCGCCACAAAAGGTGCAGTTCACTTTTAACATAGGATGGGACTTGAGTACGTTTACGATTCTATTTTTGAACATAAAAAAAGCATCTTTGAAAAATTCTAAAACATCTTTGTGAACTAAATTTATGATTATTCCCGTCCTCATCCTACTTTTAAAAGCGGTCTGGACATCCTCCCATTTAATTCTCAAACTACGTTTTTTCGGTAGCAATGCATTACCTGTACCCGCTTTAAAAGGTTCCCTAACTAATTCTTTCTTAATCAAAATACGATTTTTTTTCAAATGACCTAATTGAGTTTGTAATTTTCTTTGAGTTCCTATTGGTAAAACATTTTTCGCATTGAATTTAAGAATTTGCCCAATTGAAGTATTTACATGTTTAATCCAGATACGTTTTTCCGCATCATTTGAATCTCGGACAATTTCCTCATAAGCTTTTTCAAAAACAGCAATAATTTCAGCACTTACATTTAGAATTTGTTTAAAATGTTCATCAGCCATTGTTGTTGTTGTTGTTGTTGCTGAGCTGTCTCAGAGTTGTCTCGGAGCTGTCTTCGAGTTGTCTTTGAGGTGTTAAAGGTGTTGTTTAGCTGTCTCGGAGTTGTCTTGGAGCTGTCTTCGAGTTGTCTTTGAGGTGTTAAAGGTGTTGTTAAGCTGTCTCGAAGGTGTCTTGGAGCTGTCTTCGAGGTGTTAAAGGTGTTGTTAAGCTGTCTCGGAGTTGTCTTGGAGCTGTCTTCGAGTTGTCTTTGAGGTGTTGTTGTGTCTAATTAACAATATAAAAATGTAATAAATGTTATTAACTGAAAATAATATACTTACAATTTCAAAATTCAAAGACACGTTTCAAACCTCAAAGTGACCAATTTTTGATTCTATTATTAAACTAAAAATAGAATAACGTATTATTATCAGGGTCTTTAAGAATAATGAAAAAATTACTTACATAGTTTTAACACTAAATACACACAATCAATTGAAGACATAAGTGGATAAAGGTGCTATGTCGCATTTTTTTGAAAAATCACTTTCTTGATTTTTTGAGGTATCCAGTTAGTGATCTAACCTTCTAGAAGGGTTTTAGATGCATATCTTGATATTTAAAGAAACTACGAATTGATAAAGGTGCTATGTGACTCACTTATACTAAACATAAAGTGGATAAAAGTGCTATGTCGCAATTTTTCGACATAGCACCTTTATCCAATATTAACGCGTTGAATGTTGGAGAGGTTTTTAGGTGTCATGTGTAAATTTAAGGTTATGTTTTGAAATTTATGTCAACAAAATTTTGTAAAAAAATCTGTTTTATTATAGTGTTAATAGTGTTTAAGTGCTAAAATATTATGGAAAGTAGAGGCAAGAAAATTCTTCGGCTGTTGGGTGAAAAACAAGGGTCAAATTTTGTGAAAACTGGTAAGATTCAAAAATTTTAAGCCACATGGGCTGCATGAATATCACTAATTTCTATTTTATGTTGCTCGCAGCAATATTTATTTTGTTATTCATATTTTATGGATTTCGGTAGGTATTATTTAAGTTGCATTTCTTAAATTTAGATAAAGCAGAATCCGACAAGATAGAGTGCTTGTCATCTAACATCCATAACCCCTTTAAAGAGAGCCAGAAAGAAAAACCTTCAACAAGTAAGACTGATAATGGGTATTGCCAATTATTTGGTTTGGGAGACACTACTCAAAAACCGTCAACCTCGAGGTCAACTTCCCACGATGTTTTAGGTGAGTTTTATTAGTAAATGTGTGGGTGGATTTCCTCGAAATCTATCTTCTTTGAAATTCCAGATGGAATGGAATCTGATGAGTTAGATAGCATTACATCAAGTGATGAATATATCCCATCCAACACAGAACATTCTAGTGACGATACGGATTTCGACAGTGACACTAATACTTACCATGAACAGGTTAAACATAAGACTAACTGGGAAAAAATTGAAGCTGTCAAAAAAAATATATTTGCCGAAGATGTTCATTCCCAAAATGCAAGCCAAAGTGAATTGGAACCAGTAGTTGAATCTTCATTTGCACGTGGGTCAAATACACAAAATGTTGCTGAAAATTGTACTAATATAACGGTGAAAACCCATGTAACTGCTGAAGGTGAAAATACCGATGTCGTTAATAACAATATTGAGATACATAAGTCAGTAAAAAAAAAAATATTCGAAATGAAGCCTAAAATTTCCCGAAAAAGAAAAAGAAATCCTGAAGAATGGAAACGAAAAAAATCTGCAATGTGTAGGGAAAGAGGTATGGATTATGTTTCTCAAAAAACTGGAAGGCTCATTCCAAAAAAGACGATTAATGAAAATGCGATATTGTGTAGAGAGAAATGCCGTTTACAGTGTGGATCCAAATTCAGTTTGGAGGCCAGGGAATCTATTTTAAGAAAATATTATAATTTGAATGTTAATGCCAAAAACTGCTTATTATTTAAAAGTATCGATATTAATCCAATATCAAGACATAGACGCAACGTAAAGCGTCCAAAGCAACACTCCTTTACATATTCAGTGACTATAGATAAACAAAAAAATCAAATCTGTAAGGAGGCTTTCTGCACTCTTTACCAAATTGGACGGAAAAAGTTGGAAAATATACAAAAACAGCTAAAAGCTGGACAGTCCGCCCCAACCCCAGATAAACAAGGTCGGCACAACATAAGACCACACAAAATTTCCGAAGATGTCATAGCTAACGTTGTGGTACACATTAGAAAGTTTCCAGCAGAAAATTCACATTATTCACGAAATAGAAATGAAAATCGAAAATATCTATGTCCGTTATTAAATATCACGAAAATGCACCAACTTTACATAGATGAGTGTAAGCAGAGACAGCTTGAAGACAAGTATTTAGTTAAACTGTCTATGTATCGCAATTTATTTGTTACGAAATTTAACCTTTCATTTGGTTATCCTAAGAGCGATACATGTAGTGTATGCGATGCAGGTGGGAATACTGTCGAACACACAGAAAATTACACTTTTGCTTTTGATTCTCAAAAGGCAGACAGGCAAAAGCCACTTTCCAATAAAAATATATGCTACATCACAATGGATTTGCAGCAGACTATGCCTCTGCCCAAATTGTCAACTTCAAAAGCATTCTACCTACGACAGATGTGGTTCTATAATTTCGGCATACATTCTATTACTCATGGTGGTCAAAAATCTCACTTTTTCACGTGGACTGAGGATGTTGCTAATAGAGGCAGTAATGAGATCGCAAGCTGCCTATTCCGATTTTGTAAAAATCTAAAAGAAGAACACCCAGAAATTGATCATTTGGTTATATGGTCTGATTCCTGCGCAGGACAAAATAAAAATTTTGTTATTATTGGTCTGTACGAATATTTAATACTAAACAGATTTTTTAAAATAATTGACCACAAATTTCCGGAAGTTGGACATAGCTTTCTAGACTCAGACAGAGACTTTGGGAGAATCGAGAAAGTTCTCAGAAAACACCAGTCAATTTTTATTCCAGAGCAGTACCGCGATATCATTACCTCTGCAAGCACCAAAGGAAGTACTTGTGTTAACATGGAAAATTTTTTCTATAACTTTGAAGAACTACCTGCTAAACTATACTTATTTAGAAAACAAACCAACACATTAAACGTGAAGATTAATATGAGGGATACGGTAAAATGGATAAGAGTTGAGGAATTTGGCTATTATTTCTATAAAACCTGCTTGAGTGAATATACGCCATTTTTACAAGTGGATTTGAAGAAAAAAGGGACCAAAAATGTTGATAGAACCCTGTGTGCACCTACCAGAGTGCTAACGAAGACTGGCGGGTTGACTTTAGAAAAAATAAAAAATTTACAAGAACAAGTTCAATTTGTCAACGAGAGTTACAGATGGTTTTATGAGGATATTATAGAAGAAAATGTGGCAAATCCAAAAAGAAGAAAAACATCTTAATTTTAAGTTTAATTCCTATTGTTTCTTCGTTTTTTGCAATATAAAAATTAAAAACTTACGTAAATGACTCCTTTATTCACACAACCATAACCTTATCATGAAAAAAGTTTGTGGATAAAAGTGTTATGTACACAAAATATTTTTTTTTTGTTGAAATTTTCAGTTTACACAAGCCAAAAGTTGTTGAAAAAATACTAACTTGAATATATTAAATGTCTAAAAAGCCTATGTTCAAATTAAGCAGTTTAAAAAAAAGTTCCAAATCAAAACGCGTTTTTGCATTTTTGAATTAGGTTTTCGTTGAAAAAATTCGATCTGGAAGAGCACTGAAAATAGATCTAAAAAAGAGAAAAAAATGTACTGTATGCTATAAATAAAAATAATATACTTACAATTTCAAAGACACGTTTCAAGAGCTCAAACCTCAAAGTGGCTAAATTTTGATTCTATTATTAAACTAAAAATAGAACAACGTATTATTATCAGGGTCTTTAAGAATAATGAAAAAAATTACTTACATAGTTTTTAGCACTAAATACACAATAGTTATTTATGATATAAGTGCTAAAAGTGACATTTTATTTTGTGAAAAGGGAAGTTTGGAACACGACGCCGAAGGCGGAGTGTTCCATTTCTTTGAACAAAATAAAATTACTTTTAGCACGAATATCATACACTATTTTTTCTACAAACGCACTAAAAGTGATTACTTTTAGCACTAGTGCTAAAAGTAATCACTTTTAGCACCAGTGTCATAAAATGGCATTTTAGACACTGACATCATGCGTTAAAAATGACACTTTTAGTGACGTTTGTAGAAAAAATCAATTATAACTGAGGTAACGCCCAATTTTGAATTAAGTTTTCGTTGAAAAATTCGATCTGGATGAGCACTGAAGGAAAACGTTGTGTCACCTAGGGACGTTAAAATCTAACTAAAATTTGAAAATGAATAACAAGTACCAGGCCAGCCAGCTGCGTTTCGTTATCGTCGCAGGAAATGCGGCTTCCGTGTGATAACAGGATTAAGCAAGTTCACACACAACTTGCTGTTCTTGTTGTTTATGAGAACGGTAGAAATTATAATTATTTTAAAAATAATATTTGGGGCCCCCAATTAAATCGTTACAAGTCCGTGAAAAATGGGGCCCAAATTGGAGCACTATTTTTTCAATGATGATGATGATGACGAGGCATGTTGTCTTTTATGTGACCATATTTTAGTTTAGAAAAATGGGGCCGACGACGAAAAAAGGGGGCCCAGTACGGTGTATCTTGTTACAAGTAACGGGGTACCAGGTACGAGGTACCAGGTACGAGTTACCAGGTACGAGGTACCAGGTACGAGTTCCATGCGACCACGACGAATGATGAACAAATTGGAGCCCTGTTTTCATAACCTTATTTGGGGGGCCCCCCATTGCATTTTTCCTAGATTTAGACAATTTCCTCATAGGCAACGTCGCGGCGAATTCAAGTATTAGTTTTGGCAACGTCGCACCTGTCAACTTGTCGTCGTCACTGAAATGGGGCCCATAATTTTAGGTTATGAGTTCATGTAAATGGGGGCCCTCTGTGCGGGTCTAGCAGCGGGGATAAGCACGTATGGCGCTTTTGATGACGTCACTTGGGTTAGGCCTCTCCACTTGCCGAAAAATTGGGGCTCACCGAAAAATGGGGCCCTGTCACTGAAATGGGGCCCATAATTTCAGGTTATGAGTTCTAGTTCATGTAAATGGGGCCCCGGGTCTAGCAGCGGGGACAAGCATGTGGCCCCTTTGATGACGTCACTTGGGTTAGGCCCCTCCACTTGACGAAAAATGGGGCCCACCGAAAAAATGGGGCCCTGGAATGGGGCACAGGCTCACCTGGGTTAGGCCCCTTCAATTTGGGGCACCTCCGATGACGGGCGCGGGCCCCACGACGAATGACAGGTCACTTCCGCTCGGGAACCGGCCTTTTTTTTTTTTTTTTTTTTTTTTTTTTTACGGATATGCGCACTCGCAAGGAAATGTCCTATCACGCTCGAGAAGCGGCAAGTGCGCGGAAATGTCGGTGTATGTTGGTCTTGAAACGGTTCAGGTCGTAACCTGAAGGGAAAACCGTCGCATGGAGTTTATTCCACAGCGATGTTGTTCTCCAGAGATATGAATTCTGATATAATGAGGTTCTTGGTGCCTCTAGTTTGACAGTAAATTCATGGTTACCGTCTCTTTGACGGGTTCGCCTGGTAGGTGCTATTCTCGGTGGAATCATACGTGCCAACTCTTCAGAGCATTTTCCGTGATAGTACCTGTAGAAGAGAGATAAATCGCCCACAGATCTGCGATGTTCGAGACCATCCAAGTTACGAGTAAGTGCGGGGTCATTGATCAGCTTGATAGCTCGTTTTTGCACGGTATTCAAAAGCATTAAGGTATGTTTGGGTGCTGCACTCCATATATGTGAGCAGTACTCCATAGTTGGTCGAATCTGGGCTTTGTAGAGTGTCAGCAATTGGCTTGGAGTGTACAGATGTCTTGTACGAAATAGCACCCCCAGCTTTTGGGAGGCCCTTTTAGCAATATCTGCCACGTGACTGTGCCAAGACATGTTGGTCTCTGCAGTAACCCCCAAGATTTTCAACTGACTCTGTAATGTGACAGCACTTCCAGATAGCATGATGTTTGGCTCACCGGTGCTGGTCTTTTTTGAAAACAGAGCTGCTTGGGTTTTCTGCGCGTTGAACTGTACAAGGTTTTTGTTACCCCAGTCCTCTATTATCTCCAGGTCGTTATTTATCTGCGATATTTGAGTTAGTCTAAGATGATGGAATTCACGTGCGGAAAGACCTGTGGGTGGTATGAGTGAGGAGACTACATTGCCATCGTCTGCAAAGCAATAAAGTGGATTTACTGTTTTATCTATGAGGTCATTTATGTAAATCAGGAAAAGAGTTGGCGAAAGGATTGCTCCCTGTGGCACACCAGCATTTATTTGGTAAGAGTTGGAGTTCTGGCCATCCAGTGCAACATAAATGGATCTGTCCTTTAGGTAACTTTCAAACCAAGTGCAAAGTTTCGGCGATAATCCCATTGCTTTGAGCTTGTTGAGCAGATTTTCATGCCAAACTTTGTCGAATGCTTTAGATATATCTAAGGCAATTGTTCTTGTTTCACCCCGCAACTCAATCGCTTTTTGCCATAAGTGAGTGACGAATGTAAGTAAATCTCCAGTTGACCTATATTTTCGAAATCCGTATTGCTTATCGTTGATAATTTTGTACTTTTCCAAGTACTTGGTTAGGTGATTGTTCACAACTCTTTCCATTACTTTTGATATCACCGGAAGTAGAGCAATTGGTCTATAGTTTAACGGATCTGTCTTTTTTCCTTTCTTTGGAATGGGTTGTACTGCGGCAGACTTCCATGATGATGGATATACTCCTTGCCTGTAAGACAAATTGAATAATTTTGCGAAAGTTGGGGTGAGTTCGTTGGCGCAATTTTTGAGTACTATTGCGGGAATGCCATCCGGACCCATTGCTTTGTTTGTATCCAGCTTTTTTAGGGATTTTCGTATTTCTCTGTGACAAAAGGGTACCTCTGGCATACTATGGGAAACCCTTTCAATGAACGGTGGAGTTTTTCCGTTTGGCACTGTTAGGTTGGAGTTGGAGGAAAACATTTGGGCAAGCATATTGGCTTTTTCCTCTGATGTTGTGGCTAAGTGATTATTTTTATCTGTAAGTGGTGGTATGGATGACTTGGTGAAGTTAGATCCAACAGCTTTTGCAAGAGACCAAAAAGACCTAGAACTACTTGGACAATTCAGCAACCTGTTTTTTATTCTTTGATTGTATGTTTCTTTAGCGGAGTCAATAGTAATTTTGCAACTATTTCTGGCTTCTATAAATTCTGTGTGGTTTTGAGCGGTTTGTTGTCGTTTCCAAAGGTTATATGCTCTGTGTTTTTTCTGTACAGCCGTTTGACACTGGCTGTTGAACCAAGGTTTTGCATTAGCTCTACGTTTAGTTGTATGTGGGATATATGCGTCCATTCCAGATAAGATTACTTGTGTTATTTCATTACAGCAAATAGTGGGATCAGCTGTTTTAAAGCAAACCTCTTGCCATGGAAAATCCAGGTAATACTGTTTTAGGTCATTCCATTTTGCCGATTTATAGTGCCACATTTTACGAGGAAGTGGTTGTATATCTACTCGTGTGTAAATTTCCCTGCCTCGAAATTAGCAAGATTTTGTTTAATCGGCTCCAAAAACTCCACACAAACACACTCCACCCCCATACCCACACCCACACACTCCACAATAAAGCTAGTTAAAAATAAAAAAAAAATCTTCCTGAATTGAATTTGTGGAAGTCATCAATGAGGTGTAAAACAACGATGGATTTCGTATCATTACTTACGATACAATTACTAGTCTCTGCAATTTGCAGCAATTTATATGGTATACTTACAATTCAACAATTTCAAAAATTACGTTGAATTTAGTCCCTGAATCTCTTTCAAAGACGTGTGTAAATTTCCCAGCCTCGAAATGAGCAAGATTTTGTTTAATCGGCTCCGAAAACTCCACACAAACACACTCCACCACCACACCCACACACTCCACAATAAAGCTAGTTAAAAATTAAAAAAATCTTCCTGAATTGAATTTGTGGAAGTCATCAATGAGGTGTAAAACAACGATGGCTTTCGTATCATTACTTACGATACAATTACTCGTCTCTGCAATTTGCAGCAATTTATATGGTATACTAACAAGTCATCAATTTCAAAAATTGGCGTTGAATTTAGTCCCTGAATCTCTTTCAAAGACGTGTGTAAATTTCCCAGCCTCGAAATGAGCAAGATTTTGTTTAATCGGCTCCAAAAACTCCACACAAACACACTCCACCCCCACACTCACACACTCCACCCCCACACTCACACACTCCACAATAACGCTAGTTGAAAATAAAAAAATCTTCCTGAATTGAATTTGCGGAAGTCATCAATGAGGTGAAAACAACGATGGATTCCGTATCATTTTTTTGAAACTGAAATTAAACTACCAAAAAACACAACAGAAAAGACTCAATTTCGTTTCAGATTCTTTCATCAGATAATTCATTGGTTGATAGCTGATATCTTGCAACTTGAGAAAAAATAATAGAGACACCTGTTTTCACATCCGAAACATAGTACTCCTCTATTTTCTTGTTCTATAGCTTCAAACTCAACCATTGGATCGTTGAAGCCCATCACAAGTGCTCTTCGAAACAAAGCTATCTTCTGCTCGGCATAGACTGCTCGTGCCCTCCAAACCCTCAATATCCTCTCAATTTCGTTTCTGGTTCTTTCATCAGATACTTCATTGGTTGATAGCTGATATCTTGCAACTTGAAAAAAATAAATAATAGAGACACCTGTTGATGGAAACACCAACTTTGACATGTTTAAATCCATTTCCGACATATTGTACATACAACTCCAATCAGGATTCAAGTGTAAAACATCATCGTTAGCTGTCTGTTTTTGTTGAAGTATAGCTCCTGAAGCCAACTTGCATCAGGAAAATGTTTCCGAATCTTGAAACCTCGGTTAAACTTCATTGGTTACGACAATACCACTGGCGATTGAAACCGTTATCCATTATTCTGCCGGTTGTTGAAGTATATCTCCTTAAACCAACTTGCATCAGGACGTACTCAATACTATCTTTCAATGTCTCTTAATCAGTTTGTGTTTAGGTTAGTTTGGGCTAGTGGACATCCTCGTCCTAGTCTATGACGTCATCTTCAAAAACCAAAAAAATTTACTCACCTATAAAATATCTTCTAGGAAGAAACCGCAAAACATTGATAAAAATTGTTGATAGGACAACCCAGTTATCTCTATGTCGTTCCACGCTGTCAATTAATAATAATGGTGGAAGCTCTGTTTCATTAATTAGAAATATCCTAATAGTCCAATGTATAGGAGTATCGTTCCAAGTTTTAGTCGCTTCTCTTGGATAAATCTCATTGGTTGTAATAATACCACTGGTGACTAAAACCGTTATCCATTATTCATCTTGTAGTTTGTTTGATTCTCGAATTAAACAATCATCATAATTTTTAACCTTTATACACTTTGGATGAATCTCATTGGTTACAATAATACCACTGGTCCCTGAGACTAAAACCGTATATGTGTAGTTTAAGAAATTGTTTTGTTATTCATAATTGGATTTCTGATTGCTAACGATTGAAACCGTTATCCATTATTCTGCCGGTTGTTGAAGTATAGCTCCGGAAAACCAACTTGCATCAGGACGTATTGAATACTCTCTTTTAGTGTCTCTAAATCGGTTTGTGTTTCGGTTAGTTTGGGTTAGTGAACGTCCTCGTCCTATTCTTGAGTATCATCCTCAAATCAGCTTATCCTCGCATAAACTTCATTGGTTGATAGCTGATATCTTGCAATTGAACTTCACTTGAAAAATAATAGAGACACCTGATGAAACACCAACTTTGGCATGTTTAAATCCATTTCTGCTATATTATACATACAGCTCCAATCAGGATTAGAATAGTAAACAACATCGTTAGCTGTCTGTTTTTGATAACCATAACATATGTTGAAAAGATCACTGTCTCTAGATAAAAGGATGTTTGAACATTTTTGATCGCTATTTTGAATGTTCAGGACAGCTTTTTATAGCATCTATACTCTTTGGCAGTGGTAGATATGATGATGCTTCTAGAGGGTTTACCTTATTAATACTTATATCTAAGTGAGGGAGTTGTTGAAGCGTCCAGCCTGTAATTAGAATGTTTCCGAATCTTGAAACATCGGATAAACTTCATTGGTTACAACAATACCACTGACGATTGAAACCGTTATCCATTATTCTGCCGGTTGTTGCAGTATAGCTCCTGAAAACCAACTTGCATCAGGACGTATTGAATACTCTCTTTTAGTGTCTCTAAATCGGTTTGTGTTTAGGTTAGTTTGGGTTGGTGAACATCCTCGTCCTATTCTTCGGTATTGTGGGAAATTACCTGGAATAGAACCAGAACTATGCACGGATGGCATTGACATTAGTCATCAGTCATTGCACAGAACATATCACCTATAGAAAAATATCTCAAATGGAAGAATCGCGACAAAGGTTTTTAGTTAGGTTTTCATTCAACGATGGCGACACTGTCGGGAGATAAGAGAAATTTACAGGTATCTGTGGTGTGGACAGTGATTTGTGTTGGTTGGTTTTGTCATTTATTTTGTCATTTTAAAAGTCAAAATTTGAATTTTTAAATTGTGTTGTTGTACCCCACGGTTTCCACGCGCGTTAAAGTGAAAATTCAAAAAGTTTTGGTTGAAAAAAAACCTAATTTTTGTTCGTATTTTTTTGTATTTATTCGTTTGTTTCGTTTGGTTCGTATTTGTATTTATTATTCATATTTACTTTGCGATCTACCTATAACTGCGTGTCTCTTGCTAACTTACTAACTCTTTTTGCACTATGTTCGACATCGGAAACTTCCTGCCAGTCATAGTTTTTAAAAAAATGAGGCGAAAAGAGCTAAGAGGAGTCAGCAAGCCAAATGCAGTTGAACATTAAAAATTATACAAAAATAATAAAAATATATGAAAAAAATCAATTCGCCTTTTTGTCAAGAATACTCGATTAGTTGGGTTTTCAGTCAACGAGGGCGCCGTAATTCATAACCGGTACATACCATTGCAGATACTTTTCTAGAGGTGATATGTTCTGTGAGTCATTGTTAAAAATGCCAAACGGGGTATAGTGCGGTTTTTTTTTGATCCCTTGGCAAAAACGACGAACGACCTAACGACGGCCATTTGGCAAGCGCGAGAATTATTAAAACGACGTAGAACGACGAAGTGATTAACGACGAACAATAATTTATCGCGAATTATGATCAATATTCTGTGTTATTTTTACGAAGTTCAATCATTATATAATATTAACTGTTGTTCTGGTGCTTTGTGATTTTTTTTAACCCCAGATACTCAAATCGTCCCTACATATCCCACAAATTGGGGGCTCAACCGGGATAGGGCTCCGATTTTGACATTCTGGGACTCTGACATTTTGACGTGACAGTTGCGTGGTACGGATTTCGGGTTTGCGTGCGTTGGAAAGAACGGTTGACTTTTGACGTGATTACAAATTTGAAACTTTGAACAATTTTAAATGTGTTATAAAGGTGTTTAAAAAAAAAGGATACTACCCAAGGTAAGCGTATTTATACCTTTTTCTTTTTCTTGTGGCTTTTATTACGAGTAGTGACATTTTAATTTTCGCGCGGGTAACAGCTTGCCAATGCCTAGTGGTAGGTACTTATATCCAAATAAACTTTCTATTCTGTTGAAACTTTAAAAGACTTCAGAGAAAAATAGACTGAAAATTTAAATATTAGAGACTCTTGGACAGTATAATTTGTGGATATTGTGCCTATTTTTATTTTCCTATTTGTTTCAACTTGGTAGAAAACATTTAAAAATGACTGCTTTTGGTGATATAACACGCGTTAGAGAATTTTTGCGTGTTGCAGCTACGAAAGTCATCAAACATTTCCATTAATTAGTTTTTGAGGCAGATGGGGATAGATAAAATAGGAAACGCCTTCGTGAATTCACCGGTTTCAATTTTGCCATAGACTCTGACATTTTTGAACAAAAAATAGACTATGTTATGAACACTTTTTCCGAAAATGAATTGGTTTCCATTGCAAATATTTTAGAAGTGGACAGTGACGTTGATAAAGACAGCTTAGTTAGAAATATTTGTGGTGTGTTAACCGATATAAACTCTTTAGCTTGTCCATTCGCGGAAAATACTGAATTGACTGATTCGGACTCACGCAAGAGTCTGATTTATTTACACTATTTATCGCACAAATATGGTTTTCGTATCGGAAAAACTTCAAATATTTCACCCGGTCAACGTGGATGAATCCATTTCACGAGAAGAATGGCATACATATCATCCATTCACAAAATCATTCAACGACAGTGATGTGATTGAGATAGTTATCAACCAGCAAGATGTCTTTATGGACATTAGTCAAGCTGAGCTTTACATTGAAGCCAACTTTAAGGAGGACAATACGGTGGCAGGTGCGGGTGGTGGTGAGACGACAGGAACATGTTCGTTAACAAATAATGTGGAAGCCTTTCTGTTCGAGACCATAACTTATGAATTGAACGGAAGAGAAATTGAGAAAGTTCGAGACCCTAGACTGACAAGCACCATAAAAAGTTTGCTATGCTTTAATGAACACGAAAGCAAAGTACTAGACGTCGCAGGATGGAGTACGCCGCTCAAAACCCTGAATGAAACAACAAAAGCATTTAATTTGCTAATACCGTTAAATTTTCTACTGGGTGTTTTCGCCGATTACACTAGTGCAGTTATGGGAAAACAGAAGCTGAAACTTGTTCGAGCTAGAAATGATGACAATTTCTACGTAAACTCTACAGGCAATAAAAAGGCTACTTTAGTAATATCGACGATTGAGTTGCGAGTTAAACATATTTATCCCAATGATGTCCTAAAACTGCAATTGTTGGAGGAAATTTCCCGAAATAAACCAATCTTTTTCGGGTTCCGTGATTGGGAAATTCACGAATTGCCCGCAATGAGAAACACAAAGAAAGATGTTTGGACTGTGAAATCAATGTCGGAGAGAGCTCGATACGTTATCGTATTTTTCCAAACTGCGCGCAAAGACAACCCTGCCTGCGCGTCCCCGCCTGACGTGCCATCTCTCGGTACCTGCCGCAGGTGTAACATCTAGGTTCGGGGACCGTCCCGCTCCCCCGCCTGACGCGCCATCTCTCGGTACTTGGTGCAGGTGTCCGGTGCGCCATCTATAGGTTCAGTTGCCTATAATAGCCCGGGGGGCTTTTGTAATTATCGCCCCCTGCCGTCTGTGAGACCTCTAGGTTCACCCTTAACCAATGAGAATCAATCCATTTTTCCAAGTGCGTTCCGGCGAGCCGCCAAGTGACAGGTGAAGCGTGGGTGACCGCGTCCGGCGTCCGTGGGTGCGCGGAGGTTGTGTGATCCGCGGGAGGGTGAAAAAAAAAATTTGTAGGAAAAAAAAAAAGCCTAGTATTTATTAAAATTACAAGTTTCTGTTATTTTTTTTTTATTGAACGAGAAAAATTATACTTTATTATCTATACAAAATTCACACTCATCGGGTTTGACAAATGTTACCATTTCATTTTCGCATTTAATACAAAACCACTCAGAATAAGTTGGTTTCTCATTTTCTTCAATTGTTTTATGTAGATCAATTTTCTCGAGTCGATCCAAGGGATAAACTGGTTTCGCACACTCGAAACATAGCTCCACAATGCCATTTTCATATTCTTCTTGAGAATCGAACGACAAACCTTTTTCATTATTCGGACATGATTCCTGGAAGGTATTCTCGTATGTTCTAACAAATACTCTTATGTATTTTGTCAATTGACATAATTTCGTCTGGAATATATTCGATTGTTTAATTAAATTACAATAAAAATTATTAGACTTACCTTCGCTATGTCAGTTGCTGCACCAATCGTTGTTTTTTTAGTTGCCATTCTGACTGAATTAATTTTTTTTAATTTACTGTCGTGTCTAAATTCTACAAGCTCGATTATAGATCGAATGATAATCTGTTTACTTTACCGATCTCTTTATATAAAATGAAAATCGTTAATTCTTTTAAAAAGGCATATACCAACAGTAAAATCTAGAACATGTAAATTACATGTGACATTGGAAAGGATTGCCAATCCTATCGGTAGAACCTTAGCGTCTATTAATGCATACATTATTGTAATTTATTACAGTTTAGTCTACGACATAAATTGAAATTACCTACTGCGTTTTTTTCTTTTAATAATTACAATAGCGAACAAAAAGAGAAAGGATAATCGCGTGTATAAATACGGTCCGTATAAACTTAGCGTCTTTTAGCTGCATAAATTATTGCAATTTATTACATTTTAGCATAATACATAAATTGGAATTACCTACTGCATTTTTTTATTTTAATAATTACAATAGTGAACGGAAAGAGAAAGGACAATCAAGTGTATAAATACGGCAATTTAAGCAGATCAGTTACTAGTGACTTGTGTTTTATTGTAGCATTTTTAGATTTTTGCTCTAAAAACACTACAGTTTTGGATTATTGTTTCTGTGATGTTAGTTTGGAATTTTGATCACTCGGACATTTTTCGTCAAGGGATTTATTAATACATATACTTAGTACATTTTTGGATTTTATCCTTCCTTAATAAGTCATTTACATTATGTTTAATTCTCTACAAAATATCTATCATAGCACAAGTCCTATTTTACAACATTTAGCTGGAGGCTTCGACTCCCCAAGTCCTTTGTCATTCATAATTTCGAACATTGTATTTTGTAGTATGTACCTTCCTTCTAGTTCTTTTTGTAGGTGGATTGACGGCCGCTTTCTATCTGTAGACAAGAGCTAGAATACAAAAGGAATGACCTTTGTGTCATTGGGCTATGTTCATATTCAATCAAATGATTCTCGAAATGATTCTAGCTTACCTTTCGCTTATGCTATAGTGTTCCTTAATGTTATTTGCCTGATTTTTCCGAGTGTGATAATTCTGTGTTTGTTTTTCTAATTTCAGGTTGTTTGTTTACCTTTCTGTTTTTTGAATTGGTTAGGTTGGACGTCAACATTTATTCTTCTTTTTTGAACTACTTAGGCATAGGTGCTTTCGTGAGGTAGTCCCTTCGCTCTAGCTCCGTTCCAAGGTGGTTCGGTACAGCTCGAATATTTTTATCGTTCCCTCGTGAACACACCTGTGGTGTCATATGTCAAGTCAATACCTCCCTTATGGAATTTCCTTTTTTACTTTTTCCGGTATCAAGAAATCTTCCTCGTGGCGTGGGCCTTCTTCCAACTTCTTTCTTTTTCGTGCTGGCACTGGGACAAGAAGTCACGAACAGAATTTTCTGTGCCTTTGAGTCTCATTCAAATAATATTTGAAATTTGGTACGAGCTCACAATAGGCCTGAATTTCTTTCGCTTGTGTGGTACGAAATCAGTTGGTTCCGTCTGGGAAGACTCCCCTATCAGTATTTTGTGTTCAGCAACCCTCGTAGAGGTAAGGTTTAATTATATTTCTGTGCACTTATTTACACAACTGTGGTTGTAGGGTTTTTGGGTCTAGTCCGAAGCCCACGTTTTTGGGTCTAGTCCGAAGCCCACGTTTTTGGGTCCAGTCCTAAGACCACGTTTTGGTTCAAACATAAGTTCAGGCTCCGGGATCAGTTCAGGTGCAGGCCTAAGTCCGGAACCTAGATCAAATTCTGCGACCTAGTTCAGTCCGTGTGCACCCAATTTGTATTTGGTTGGTGTCCAAGTCTTGAGGCTGAGCTTTCCCCTACAAGACATTGGCGATAGCTCACTCTATTGGAGGAAACCTAGCCCTGGAGTGTGCCCCAATTTTTATTGATTTAAAAAAGAAGACAATTATGGTTCAGAAACTAAATAACGAGTATCAAGAGTAAGTTACACATGTACTATTGTCTTAGCAAATTATCTGGTAAATCAACAAACATTTAGTGAATTTTATATTATTAAATCCTTTGCGGCAGAACAAAGTCCCGGAATTTTCCCCCTGCAGGCGCCCGTCACAATTTAATAAATCATAGACTGTCATTCGACAGTAAATATTAATTTGCTAGCGATTACCCGTGTACCTACTTACCCTCTTACCATTTCATATAATTAATTGACCGTAACCTTGATGTTTTTTTATGAACTATTAAATTCTTTGTTAATGTTGAATACTATATAGAATTTCCAGACTTTAACGTTTGCTCCTCAAGCATCCAATATCAATATATATTCAAAATGTATTGACAAGTATTAAAAATTCAATAGATAAATTAAACTTGAAACATTATAAGTTTGTTTTATTGAGGGAACTTTTTAATTGCTCCATTTCAGCTTATAGAACTTTGATAACTTTCCTAGTTGAGACTCAGTTAACTAGGTGGCGCCCAGGATAAGGGTGTACCAAGACTCATGAACCCATAGCTCTCCGAATTAATTACTAGCTGCCGTATGCCTGTTAGCCAAGTTCTGGATTTTATCCAAATTTACGCTACACAGAAGTGGCGCCCAACGTGGGGCGAAGTACACCTTTATTTTATTTTTTTTGAGCAGTTGGGAATTTCACTCAATGAATTTTTGCGTACATTTACAGTTAATTTGACTTGAAAATTTTTGACAGTAGAATTGTTCTAGGTTCTTGACCTTCTTTGTATTTTGTCTGAGGTGGTTTATATAGGTTTCTACAGCAAGTCATCTTTCCAGTCAATCTTTTATTTGTTTATTTTTTTGAACAAATGTCTGAAACTTTCCGTCCCAATTGTCAGTTAGATTATGAGTTGGATTATGAGCTTAAAATTCGTGCAGCTACTTGTAAGAAGACTGTTGCTGAGAAGAGGAAAATGCTATCTCTTCTTTTGCATAAAGAGTCTGAAAAGAATAAGTCGATGATTTCAGATATGGTAGTTAACGAACTTTCTTATAACGAAGAAAAATTTGAGATAGATAAGTCCTTAGCTGATATTGCTGACCAAGTAGGAGATTTTGTAGGTACCATGGCAGATTTCACGTATACTCGTTTGAAGTCTAGATTAGCTCACGTTTCGAATCGAATTCGTAGGTTACCAGTCCCAGTCGAGGACCAGACTCAGACTGATTATATCAAAGAGGCCTTTGCCACTTGCTTGACTACTGAAGCTGACTTATATGAAAAGGTTAATAATCAACCAGCTTCTAGTAATGCCCCGCCTTCTCCTACATTTCAGACCCCCATAATTAATGTCGCACCCCCAGTGGTTAGTTGTTCTAGTAGAGTACCTTCTTTGAGTGATTGGCAAGTAAAATTCGATGGTGATAGTAAAAACTTACACAATTTTTTTGAACGAGTTACTGAATTGGCACAATCCCGTAAGGTTGATGATAAAGATTTATTTACTTCAGCTGCCGAGCTTTTTGTGGGTGATGCTTTCGTTTGGTACAAAAGTATCAAGAGTTCTCTTACTGATTGGCAGACTTTGGTTGTGTATTTGAAGAGAGATTTCTTGCATTCAGACGTAGAAGATGAACTTTGGGAGCAGATCAAACATAGAAAGCAGAAGCGTACTGAATCTGTGGCAGTGTTTATAGCACACATGCAAATCTTGTTTTCTAGGTTGAGTAATATGCCGACGGAAGCCACAAAAATCAAACATATACGTAAAATATTTTGCCGGAATATATTTCTCAATTAGCTTTGGCCGATATCAAGTCAGTTGAGGATTTAATGAAGTCTTGTAGGAAACTTGAAGAAGCGTCTTACATTCAGAATAAAGTTCATTCTGTCAGGGAGCTGAATTCTTTCCAACCTGAATATCCCCATCAAGGTAGTTCACGTGATTTTTCAGATAGTAGGTACCGTAACAATCACAATACGAATAAATCAAAAGATAATTTTAATTCTAATAAAAACAATAGAAGCTTTCATAATGCAGATAAGAAATTCCAGAATAATCGTAACAATTCAAATAATGTCAGTAATTCTAAAATAAAGAATACTAGGAATGATGCTCATGCAAGCTCTAGTTCTTTTAAAGAAGTAAATCAAAGAACCTGTTGGAATTGTGATTTACCAAATCATTTTCATGATAGTTGTACGCTAAAGCGAAAAATTTTCTGTTACAGGTGTGGGTTGAAGAATGTAAAATCTAATTCTTGCCCTAACTGTCAAAAAAACTAAATGTTGTGCGACTTGGAGGCAGTTGCACTAAGCTACTAAAGCCCTCATTTTCATTTAAAGCTCATAGGGATGATTCTGATTGGAAAGAATGGTTGATATTTGTACGTCGTTTTCATGAGAATTTTCCAAAGCATGAAATGTCCCCTCTTTTTATTAAGAAACCCTTAGATAATAGACCTTATATATCAGTTAATTTGTTTGACCAAGAGATTATAGTATTGTTAGATTCTGGAGCTACTACGTCTATTGTAGGAGCAAAAGGTATAGACATTTTGGAGCGATTTGGGTTAAGTGTGTATTCCGCTACTGTGAAAAATGTCAGCACAGCTGATGGAGCTCTTAAGACTGTCGAAGGTTTAGTTGATCTTCCAATTGTTATTGGTAATATTTGTCAGGTCCTAAAAGCCTTGGTAGTCCCTTCACTTCCTCAAAGTTTTATTTTTGGTTGCGATTTCGCTGAACAATTTCAGGTATCTGTTGATTTTAAAAACAATTCATGGCGAATTTTGAGTGATCTTACGAACTCTCCGCTTAAATTAGTTCTGTATTCATGCGATTCCATAGACCTTAGGCCCCTTTGCTCTTTAGATGATCTCTCTGATACGAATAGAATCTTGGCTGATGAGGTAATACATTCTTTCAATGAAATTCATAATGAGGACCGTCTTGGTAGGACCAATAAGCTTTCACTATCGATTGACACAGGCAATGCTAAACCCTTTCATAGGAAGCCATACACCATGTCACCTTACATGTCTGAAATCTTAAACAAGGAGATTGATGAAATGTTGAAACTAGGCGTGATAGAACCTTCGCAAAGCCCTTGGTCATCTCCTGTCCTTTTAGTCAAAAAATCCAGTGGTGAGTTTAGGCTGTGTGTAGACTTGCGAGGCGTCAATGAACTTACTCGTTTTGACAGTTACAGTTTACCTAATATCGATAGGATATTGAACTCATTGCGCAATGCAATGTATATCTCATCTATTGACTTACGTAAAGCTTTTTGGCAGATACCCCTTGACAAGGACTCCAGAGATAAAACCTCTTTTAGTGTAGTTGGTCGTGGTTCGTTTAGGTTCAATGTGGTTCCCTTTGGGTTGTGCAATGCGGCACAGATGCAACAGCGACTTGTTGATGCAATTTTTGGTCCAAGGTATGAGCCTCATGTTTTCACCTATCTGGATGATATTCTTGTGTGCAGCCCAACTTTTGAGCATCATGTTAATCTTCTAAAAGAAGTTAAAGATAAACTAAAGGAAGCAAACCTTACAGTTAATTTAGAGAAATGTAAATTCTTCAAAACTACGTTAAAGTTTCTAGGCTATGTAGTTGGCTCAAACAGTCTGCGTACTGATCCAGAAAAGGTCTCGGCCATGGTCAATTACCCTCGCCCCAAGTCAGCTACTGATGTGAAGAGATTTATAGGTATGTGTTCATGGTATAGGCGATTCATCAAAAACTTTTCGACCTTAATGTCCCCAATAAATGATTTGTTGAAAGGGCGTAGGAAATCCCAACCAATAACCTGGACGGATGCCGCCGAATCTTCTTTTGTGGCCATTAAAAATTTGTTAGTTTCTGCACCAATTCTGACGCAACCTGACTTTTCTCAACCCTTCATTATTCAGTCAGATGCAAGTAATACTGGTTTAGGTGGGTGTTTGACTCAAGAGATAGATGGTGAAGAGCGAGTGATAGCCTATGCTAGCAGGTCACTTTCAAGAGCCGAACGCAATTATACAGTTGTAGAAAAAGAATGCCTTGCACTTTTGTTTTGTATCGATAAATTTCGCATGTGGATTGAGGGCGCTCCAAAGTTTAAGGCTATTACAGATTGTTACTCGTTACTTTGGTTGAATACCATGAAAAATCCATCAGGAAAACTAGCTCGTTGGTCCATGCGTTTGAGACAACACAATTTCGAATTAGTCCATAGGAAGGGCGTAGATAATGTAGTCCCTGATGCCTTGTCCCGTATGTATTCTGAGGTCGAAGATCCTATAGGAAGTCGAAGTGAGTGCAATTTGCATTCTGTGAATGTTTTGAATCCTTTTGAGGTTGATTTGGATCGCATAGATCTTTGGTACTCTGAGCAGAGAGAAAAAATCATTCAGTCCCCTGAAAAATACCCACAATGGAAAGTCGAAAACCAGTATGTTTTTAAGCTGATCCCTAATAACATCCCTATGGATAGCGATCTTCCGGAGTGGAAATTAGTGGTTCCTTCTCCTCAGGTTGATGATGTGATTCAACACTGTCATTCTCCACCAACATCAGGTCACTTCGGTTTCTTTAAGACTCTCAGCCGAGTTCAAGAGTTTTATTACTGGCCCAAAATGAGGGGTGATGTTTTGAAGTTTGTCAAGTCCTGTTTAGTATGTGGTTCCCAGAAAGCCAGTAATACAGCTCGTATGGGTCTTATGGGAAAGCAGAAAATTATTGATTTTCCATTTCAGTGTTTGGCTGTTGATTTGATGGGTCCATTTCCAAGATCTAAGAAAGGCAGTAAATTTCTACTAGTAGTAGAGGATTGGTTCTCTAAGTTTACTCTCTTGTTCCCTCTACGTAGTTCCAAGTCACCCCATATCGAAAATCTACTTGAAAATCAAGTTTTTCTAATCTATGGCTGTCCACAAATTCTAATTTGCGATAATGGCCCACAATTCATCTCGAAGACTTTCAAGAAGCTGTGTTCAAACTATGAAATTAAGATATGGCACAATGCATTATACTCTGCACAGTGTAACTTTGTGGAAAGGAATAATAGGACTGTGGGAACTGCAATCAGGAGTTATGTGGATGAACATGTCGACTGGGACAAGGAACTTCATAAAATACAGTATGCCATCAATACATCTAAAAACGAAGTTACTCATTTCACCCCTGCGTTTTTGATATTTGGTAGGCACCCACTATTGTCAGGAAAATTTTATGTAGACTGTGAACAACTTTTAGATAAAGATATCGAAGTTACCCCTGGTAATCGAGATGACTACGCATCAAATCTCAGTAATTTGAAAGATATTTTCATCGACATTAGGAAGCGTTTAGATTTGGCTTATCAGAGAAATTCGCGCGCCTATAATTTGCGCAAAAGACCTTTTTCGTTCCATGTTGGTGACTATGTTTGGCGTAAAAATCATATTTTGTCCAGTGCACCCAATCAATTTAGTGCAAAATTAGCCCCGAAATACATCCTTAGTAAAGTACATAAAAAGCTCTCTGATTTGGTGTATATTCTGAATAATTCAGATGGCACTAGAGCAGGTAAATATCATATTAAAGATCTTAAAGTCTACTCAGGTACCGACGTTGACTCTGGAAGTACTGATTCTGAGGATTCTGATCAATAGTTGTCCCTTATATTTAGTTTTGGTTAGTGGTAATGTGTGTGAGTCGCGACACTCATATTTCCATGGAGCCAGATGTTAGTTGTTTGAGTTGTCATTGAACTCAACTGGAATATATAGGATTATTGTACTTCAAATTATAGTTTAGATCAGTCTGTGTACTTGTTGTTGTACGCTAAAAACTTTTGAGTTATAATATCTATGTGAGATATTAATTATGTTTGGATATGCAGTTACCATTTTGGTTATGCAGTTTTTGAGTTATTTAAGCGACACATAGATGTATGTGTTGGCTTTAGTCTATTTTAGACTATGAATATTTTGGTCTTGTAATGGCAATGAGTTATGTAACACTCTTATCAATACAGTTACTGTAAGTGCCATATTGGATTTGTCTTGTGTTAGTACTACTTTGGCCCATACTACTATAAATTGGTTGGCAGTTAAATTGCCAATAAATAAGTTGGACCTCTTCGTACAACACACTTTTGTATTGAGTTTTGAGTAAAGGCTAGGTAATCCTTTTTATATTAGGGATACGTAAGTTGGCTCTAATTGTGACTAAGAAAAATCTATTTTGTAATTTTTGTTAAGGGCCCTGTGGCATGTCGGGCGCTACCCCTCATCACACATTGGATCATGTGTACCCATGGTACGATGGTCTAACTCCTATTGGACTGAGTGATATGGTTGGTGTAATTTTGATTTGTTAGGACCTTTTCTTGCTCAGTTCCATGCATGATCTTTGTTGAGTTCACATTTTTGAGAAGGGATAGTTATCTGGGGTGTCTACTTGGCGTCATTCTGCTACACTGGGTCTGGCCTTAGCTGGGTGGATACTAGGGCGCTCTCCTCAGCTCTCCTAAGTGTTAGGTGTGTGGTAATTGGTGGCGGTGCCATGCTACGGGTATAACCCATGTCAGTTTGTATAGATTTTTATGCTCTTAGGAGTACTTCAGCTGTGGTGGTTTGCTATAATGCCACTAGGGCTTTGACCAAGTCCTGGGTTAATTCCAAATATTTTTTTTTATTCTTTTGTTTTGTTTTTTTGTTTTGTTGGTCCCTTGCTTGGTGTTATGTCATGTTGGGGTCGGGCTGTGTTGGTGTTATGGTTGACACGAGCGAGGGGTAGGACACTGTTAGCCGCCAGAGACCCACCCTTTTTCATCCACGTTGGGAGGTGCTTTCAGTGCCTTCCTTTGTGCCTGCCTGACACTGATAATTGCCTGATCATCTACAGGGTGTGATACTAGCATTGTAGTGTTGGTGATTGTAATATTTTTTGTTTTGAATAAGAAAATTAGGATTTTCTTATTATTTTTGGGAGAGGCAGTGCTTCTGTGTAGCGTAAATTTGGATAAAATCCAGAACTTGGCTAACAGGCATACGGCAGCTAGTAATTAATTCGGAGAGCTATGGGTTCATGAGTCTTGGTACACCCTTATCCTGGGCGCCACCTAGTTAACTGAGTCTCAACTAGGAAAGTTATCAAAGTTCTATAAGCTGAAATGGAGCAATTAAAAAGTTCCCTCAATAAAACAAACTTATAATGTTTCAAGTTTAATTTATCTATTGAATTTTTAATAATTGTCAATACATTTTGAATATATATTGATATTGGATGCTTGAGGAGCAAACGTTAAAGTCTGGAAATTCTATATAGTATTCAACATTAACAAAGAATTTAATAGTTCATAAAAAAACATCAAGGTTACGGTCAATTAATTATATGAAATGGTAAGAGGGTAAGTAGGTACACGGGTAATCGCTAGCAAATTAATATTTACTGTCGAATGACAGTCTATGATTTATTAAATTGTGACGGGCGCCTGCAGGGGGAAAATTCCGGAACTTTGTTCTGCCGCAAAGGATTTAATAATATAAAATTCACTAAATGTTTGTTGATTTACCAGATAATTTGCTAAGACAATAGTACATGTGTAACTTACTCTTGATACTCGTTATTTAATTTCTGAACCATAATTGTCTTCTTTTTTAAATCAATAAAAATTGGGGCACACTCCAGGGCTAGGTTTCCTCCAATAGAGTGAGCTATCGCCAATGTCTTGTAAGGGAAAGCTCAGCCTCAAGACTTGGACACCAACCAAATACAAATTGGGTGCACACGGACTGAACTAGGTCGCAGAATTTGATCTAGGTTCCGGACTTAGGCCTGCACCTGAACTGATCCCGGAGCCTGAACTTATGTTTGAACCAAAACGTGGTCTTAGGACTGGACCCAAAAACGTGGGCTTCGGACTAGACCCAAAAACGTGGGCTTCGGACTAGACCCAAAAACCCTACAACCACAGTTGTGTAAATAAGTGCACAGAAATATAATTAAACCTTACCTCTACGAGGGTTGCTGAACACAAAATACTGATAGGGGAGTCTTCCCAGACGGAACCAACTGATTTCGTACCACACAAGCGAAAGAAATTCAGGCCTATTGTGAGCTCGTACCAAATTTCAAATATTATTTGAATGAGACTCAAAGGCACAGAAAATTCTGTTCGTGACTTCTTGTCCCAGTGCCAGCACGAAAAAGAAAGAAGTTGGAAGAAGGCCCACGCCACGAGGAAGATTTCTTGATACCGGAAAAAGTAAAAAAGGAAATTCCATAAGGGAGGTATTGACTTGACATATGACACCACAGGTGTGTTCACGAGGGAACGATAAAAATATTCGAGCTGTACCGAACCACCTTGGAACGGAGCTAGAGCGAAGGGACTACCTCACGAAAGCACCTATGCCTAAGTAGTTCAAAAAAGAAGAATAAATGTTGACGTCCAACCTAACCAATTCAAAAAACAGAAAGGTAAACAAACAACCTGAAATTAGAAAAACAAACACAGAATTATCACACTCGGAAAAATCAGGCAAATAACATTAAGGAACACTATAGCATAAGCGAAAGGTAAGCTAGAATCATTTCGAGAATCATTTGATTGAATATGAACATAGCCCAATGACACAAAGGTCATTCCTTTTGTATCCTAGCTCTTGTCTACAGATAGAAAGCGGCCGTCAATCCACCTACAAAAAGAACTAGAAGGAAGGTACATACTACAAAATACAATGTTCGAAATTATGAATGACAAAGGACTTGGGGAGTCGAAGCCTCCAGCTAAATGTTGTAAAATAGGACTTGTGCTATGATAGATATTTTGTAGAGAATTAAACATAATGTAAATGACTTATTAAGGAAGGATAAAATCCAAAAATGTACTAAGTATATGTATTAATAAATCCCTTGACGAAAAATGTCCGAGTGATCAAAATTCCAAACTAACATCACAGAAACAATAATCCAAAACTGTAGTGTTTTTAGAGCAAAAATTTAAAAATGCTACATTATAAGTATTTACTTGTGCCTAGATTTTTTAAAGGTAAGATTTAGTTCGTATTATTAATTTGTAATTATCTGATTAACTTGAAAATGCCATAATTTTTCAATCCCCTGAAACTAGAATTTTAAAATATATTTTAGATGTCTTTGCAGACACTCAACAATGTTGCCGCATTCAATTTCGCGACTCTAAAACTGTGCGATCTGGAGCAAAATAAGCCTTATCGAGTCCAGCAAATCCAGGCACTGCAAACCGTTCATGGCCGAAGAGTTATTGTAGACTTGCCGGAGATTCAAAAAATTGTGTTTTTACCAGAAAGATTCAAATGTTTGACCAACGAAGAAATAGACTCGCTGAATAAGCAAAAAAGTATCCATCTGGTTTATAAAGGGAAAAAGACTCTCACAAGTGGTAAAGTGGCAAATGATCTAGAGTTCCTTGAACTCGAATAATAATTAACAAAGTAAGCTATTTCCATTAAAAATTGTATACTAATTTAGTTTTAAGTTTTTACATCTATAAAAAAACATAACATACACTAGACCTAACCCAGATAATTAGATAGCGTTACTCACTAAGCAAATCGCTAATTCTAAAAATAATTAGTCAGCTCAAAGTTTCTATCATCCTTCAACTAATAAACTTAACGTGATAGTTATTCTCTTCAAATAATTGAAAAATGAGCAAACGAATTAAATTAGATTGGAATATTGTTGTTGCATTCAAAGATCCTAATTTTTTAGTAGTATTATGTAATTTTTAATAATAATAAAAAAAAAATCAAACAAACAAATCGTTATTTTATTATCTGTCTTGAAATCTCGACAAATACAATGAGAAAGACCGAGAGAAAAAAGAAGGGAAACAGGAAAAAAGATTGCATGATCCCATGCTTTCGATTAGACTGTAATTGCCAACTACAGTCTTATTGGGAGCTTAGGAACATCCGAATGCTTGATCAGTCAGTCTTTTGACTTTTTTTACATTCACTTTTAAAATCATGAGTATAAATAATTATTCTTTAAATAAAAGTGGGCGATTGATGTTTTTGCTTTTTAGGGAAAAATGCTTAACTGCGAATACTGCGCCAAATCGTTTTCCAGGAAGGATAGTTTGAAGCGTCATGGGGACTGCAGAGCAGCCGTGAAAATTTGCGAGCAATGTGGAGAAATCTTTAAATCAGAGGGGGCTCTCCAACGCCATCTGAAACAGAAACACCCTAGGGCCCCCAAACGCAAGGCTGAAAATTCGTCGGTCCCCATGGCTAAACAAGCTAGACTTGATCATTCTACTGGTGAGTTTTTCGTGACGTTTGTATAGTTTTTTGCTAATTTATTATTTCAGCTTCCACGTCATCTACGCGTAGGTGTTCGGATTGTGACCTGCAGATTCCAACCAGTCGTTGGGCTAGGCATCTGCGGAGTATCCAACACCGGACGAACACCTGTGTGGAGCAGGAGGAAGGCGTACAGCTCGTAAGAACCTCTTTCAAGAACCGAATTGTTACGTACCGGCTTTCTTCAAAACAGCACCCTACCAGGGTAAAAGGATTTTTAAAACATTTGAAACAAAAATTTATCAAGCTGGTAGGGGATAATGTCAAAATATTTGGTCATATTAAAGTCGGCATGGAGCTTTTTGGGCGCTTCCTCCTGCAGACGAAAGATATGGAGGAGGTCAAGTCGTTCAACACCAAATATCAACTGGTGAGCGATGGTACCGATTTAGACGAGGTATTCCAGCAATTTTCAGCCATCATAGATAAAAATGTGTGGAGTTTCAGGAAAAAGAAAGCGGTATGTTTTTGTTTTTTATTAACTGTTAAATGATGAACAATCTATCTTACAGGCTGGGCGCTACAAAAACTACTCCATTTAGATATAGGTGGAAATAAGGCCAACCCTTTGAATGCATCGTCTTATCTGCCGCTACCGCAAGTGATTGACGCTAAGAAAGCTGTCGCGAACTATTCGCCTTTTGAGAACGAGCTGGACTTTACAGGATTGGAATTTCCGATTAAACTCAAAGACGTTGGTAAGTTTGAACAGCTCAATAATATTTCAATCAACGTTTACGGACTCGATGAAGTTTATGAGAATGGTAGAAATATTATTGAAGTTGTGGGTCCCTTACACTTTACTAGATCTCGAAGAGCCAAACATGTGAATTTATTATTAATCAGTAATGATTATGGTAATAGTCACTACTGTTTAATAAGAAACATGTCTCGCTTGATTTCAAGTCAACTATCGAAACATAAAGAGGCTAAGCACTTGTGTCATGGATGCTTGCTGTATTTTTCAACCGAACAGAAATTAAAAGCTCATCAAGAGCACGACTGTGGTCACGTTTCGGTTAAACTTCCGATAATAGACTTGAAGAAAAATAAATACGGAGAAGAGGTTCCCGAGAATATTCTGAAATTCATAAATTTCGAAAAAAAATTGAAGGTACCATTTGTAGTTTACGCTGATTTTGAGACAATCATTGAGCCTGTTGATACCTTAGATAAAGATTTAGATCCCGAAAATTCCTACACTCTAAAAACTCACAAAGCCGTTCCTTATTCTTTCGCTTACTACATTAAATGCAATTTCGACGACTCTCATTCTTTTTTCAAGACTTTCAGGGGACCTGATGCACAAAAAGTTTTCGTAGATTGGTTAGAGACTGATTGCAAATCCATTTATGATCGATTTATGAAAGACATAGTGCCCATGTATCCTCTAAGTCAAGAACAAGAAAATGAGTTTCGCAATGCGAGAAATTGCCATATTTGTGAAAAACCATTTAAAGTAGAAGACAAAAGAGTGAGGGACCACTGTCATTTCACAGGGAATTATCGAGCTGCAGCCCACTCCGTTTGTAATATTAATTTTAAAGCCCCAAACTTCATCCCCATCTTCTTTCACTGTATGACCAATTTTGATTCCCACCTATTTGTCAAGGAGTTGGCTCAAGGAAACGAGAGATTGGATGTTATCCCCCAAAATAAAGAACGGTACATTTCATTCACCAAACATGTTTTGGTGGATAAAATCCCTGTCGATCAATCAGGTAAAAAATATAAACAGGTATTTTTAAAATTGTGCTTCCTCGATAGTTTTCGATTCATGGCATCTAGCCTAGATAAATTATCACAAAATTTAAAGCCGGAACAATGTCGAGAAGTTAGAAATTTTTTTCCCGCGGAAGATGAATTGCAAATGATTCGACAAAAGGGCGTTTTCCCGTATTCCTACGTGGATTCATTTTCGAAACTAGATGACACCAAGCTTCCATCCATTGACGGTTTCTATAATGATTTAAGAAAAGAAGCCATCAATCGGAAAGATAACGAGCGTGCACAAAAAGTATGGAACTTGTTCAAATGTAAAACTTTAGGCCAATATTCAGATATTTATTTAAAATCAGACGTGCTTATTCTGGCTGATGTTTTTGAAAATTTCAGAGACGTGTGTTTATCAACCTATGGTCTGGATCCTTGTCAGTATTATACAGCTCCAGGGCTATCATTTGATGCAGCTCTCAAAACGACAGCCATAGAGTTGGAACCACTGACGGATACAGACATGATACACTTTTTGAAACGTGGCATTCGCGGAGGGGTAAGTCAGTGTAGTGTAAGGAAAGCTACTGTGAACAATAAATTTATTCTGCACTATGATGCATCTAAACCTGATTCCTACATTATGTACTTGGATGCAACCAACTTGTATGGTTCAGCCATGTCACAATATTTACCAACGGGTAATTTCAAGTGGCTTGAAGCAGAAGAAATTCAAAATTTGGACTATTTAAAATTAGAAAAAAATTCAAACACTGGTTACATTTTAGAAGTTGATTTAACGCATCCGGAAGACTTACATTATACACATAACGAGCTACCCTTTTGCCCAGAGTCCGTTGCTCCAGAAGGTTCTAAAATTAAAAAACTTATTCCGAATTTTAACCGTAAAGAAAAATACGTTATTCATATTCAAAATTTGCAGCAAGCTATAAGTCATGGCGTGAAATTGGAAAAAATTCATCGTGTTCTCACTTTCAAACAATCACCCTGGCTCAAAATTTATATCGACCTAAACACAGCAAAAAGAAATGCTGCATCCAATAAGTTTGAGAAAGACTTTTTCAAATTAATGAATAATGCGGTGTTTGGGAAAACTATGGAGAACGTGGAGAAAAGGGTAGAAATCAAGCTAATCACTCATTGGGAAAATATTGGTAGGAAACGGGGAGCGGAAGCGTGGATTTCAAAGCCTCACTTTAAAGACGTCACCATTTTCGGTGAGAATTTAGTGGCTATTCATATGGCTAAACAGAAAATTAAATATGATAAGCCTATATACGTGGGATTCGCCATATTGGATATATCCAAGACAATCATGTATGATTTTTTGTATAGCTATATCAAGCCTAAATACGGGAATAAAGCGACCTTACTCTACACAGACACTGACTCCCTTATTTTAAAAGTAGAGACACAAAATTTTTATGATGATATGAGGGAAAATTTGAACAAATTCGATACTTCTAATTACTCGCAGAATAACCCACACAATCTTCCAGTAAACCAATCAATTTTGGGAAAAATGAAGGATGAGTATGCAGGTAAGATTGTTTGGGAGTTTCTAGGTACTGGGGCGAAGGCATATTGCGTTAATGTGGAAGGTGAACTCACTAAAAAAGCCAAAGGCGTGGCTGATTACGTCACCAAGAAAGAACTTAGTCTTGATGATTATAAGACTGCAGTTGACGTAGAAGGTACGCTTACCCATCGTCAAATGAATACTTTCCGTTCACATAAACACGATATGTTTATCGAACTTAAAAATAAGGTAGCTTTATCATACGCGGACGATAAACGCTACGTTATACCCGGTACAGAGTACACACTCGCTTGGGGACATAGAGATATAGAATTGTATAAGGAATCATCGGAAATTCCAGAGAGTCAAGACTGATAGCTTTTTAAGCACGAAGCTTTCAAGGGTTTATAGTTTTAAGGTATTTAGGTTAGGATTTTTTTCACCTATTAGTTTTAGTATTATTTATTCATTTTAGACTTATTTATTCTTATAATGTTATTTATTTGTAAGTTTATTTTTATTTTAATAAAACACTTGTTTTTTGGTTTTTACTTGTTTTATTCCATTTTCATTAATATATCATACAGGTTAAATCTGTGGGCTAAAACTAATTCAAGATGATTTTCGTTCCATGCCATCACTTTATTGGTCCGCATATCAGTCACAGTCAGTCCTTTGCTTTCTTCTTCATGCCAATAGCTAACGTGAATGTATTCCCCAATATAAAAATTAGTATCACACCATCCATCGTTGATCGTATCCAGAAAATTCAGAAAGTCTTCAAATTCATCATTGGTGAGTTTTATTGGGGAATCATTCTTGTGATGTACAATAACCTCCTTTTTCTCTCGATTAAATTTGACTCGAAGAATGTTCTCAATGTTATATTCTCGATAAACCGGTTTCGGACGGATGCTCCGGCTGCTCGTTGATGGTCCATTCACAAATCTCGAAGCGGATGTGAAAACATCATCCCATTTCGAATCCATTTGGAGATTTTGAAACTTCTTTATCAGCGATTGTTTTTGCTCGTAAAACTCCAAATCTTTTCTCAGTTTAGAGAGATTTTTCAGATAATTTTGAATCCCTTCAGCTAGTGTACTGCTCATGTGAGCTAGAAAAAGACTGACCAGGTGCAACTTACCATTCTCTATTTATAGAAAAACTCAACTCTATTTACTAAAAATATTTTTATTGAGGTAAAAGGTCGGTAATATAATTATACAATACATAGGCATTCCTAATGCTACATAAACTAAACATAATTCTATGATATATACAATTTGTCAACTTAGGAGTAAGCTTGGGTACTTTACCACCCGAAAATTCTAAATTAACTATGGCTGGAGAATTTAGGTTCATTTCCATAAAAACTTTGATTAAAAAGTCCTTCTTGACATGTCCCTTCACGTAAACAGTATCAACGTCTTTCAAATTCTCCCGAAGCAGTTGATTAAGTTGTTCATAGTCTACATGACCTGCATTGTAAGAGATACCATGTAGGTTGTGGAACACGTAGTTTACTTCTTTCTTCTGAGCCTCGCTCAAGTTACGGTACAATATTTTGGGTTGAAACACCCAACTTCGCAGCAATTTCCCATCATAAATGGCCAACTCTTTTACTTGGAAATCAGTAGAAAAGTAGCCTTGAACGTCCAGAACCACAAACTTCATCCTTTTCTGTGCAAAGTTTGGGAACGACTGATTAAATCAAGGTTCGAACATTACCTGATAAGGGCAAGTATTCAAACACTCGATCATGCACGATAATGCAGCAGGCTCGTGATTCATCAGAAAAATTCTCCGAGCTTTGGAATTCCAATTTAACATCGATGGTACTGCTTTTCAGAGCTTCGTTTTGTTTCGAGCAGTCTATCACAAATAATGCCCTATTTGAAAAATCTTCAAGGTCCAATAATGGTTCACTATTGGTTTTACCCAAATACGTATTTTGAAATTCGGTATACATCCGGTAGGCTTCTGCAAACTGTTTCGCATTGAAATTAAGGTTTAGGGACTCGTACGGATATATCTCGGAGTTAAGATATAGTTTAACATCCGTAATATTCAAATGATCAAAAAGAGTAATATCAGATCTTGGACTATCCTTTCACTTCTTCTGGAACAATACTATGACATATCTCGCTCTCTCTGACATGGATTTTACAGTCCATACGTCTCTCTTGGTTTTTCACTACACTATTAGGCCAATTCCAGCCAGCTCGCTCGAGTGCCCGGCTCTCTTGATCGTTGAGGCATAAGAGATTCCGCACTGTGCTAGTGAGTCCAGGATCTCGGATTCTCTCAATTTCCTTGACGTTTAATTCGTAGGTGATGGATTCGAAAAGAAATGCTCCCGCATTAATTGTTAGATTACATTTTCCTGTTTTCCCAGCGGTAGTGTCTACGTGAAACTTTCCTTCGATATAGATTTCGGCTTGGCTGATATCCATAAACACGTCTTGCTGATTGATAACAATTTCGATTTCGTCGTTATAGTTGAAAGAGTTAGTGAAAGGATGGTAGGTATGCCATTCTTCTCTAGCTGTGGACTCATCGGTGTTGACGGACTGAAATATTCGCAGTTTTTCTGATGTGATATTTAGAGGCCAGAGAATTCAACCGGATCAGACTTTTGTGTGTGAGCGCTTGCTTCGATGCCTGAGTACAGACTGAATTACAGTTATTGAAACCACTGTTTAAGTAGCCACGATTAAAAACCAGGACCATACTTCTTCAGCCCTAATCTCTTGATCGAGTATATTGATTGTTAAATTATCGATGCTGTTTCTATTGAGAGGAAGATAGATCAAGTTTCGAGGATCAACTATAATTCTGTATCCAGGATCAACAGCTGGTGTAAACTCGTAGATCGTATGGGATGGATTACTAGTGTAGTAGGAGCCTGAAACGATGTTGCACTCAATCCTTATAGTTGCCACTGATATGATCTCTACGGGCAGATCGGATTCGTGCAAAGAATTGGCTTTCAGAGATTTTTCTGAGAATCCCAAAAGTTTTCCAATACTATCCTTGGGTTTGAAATTAATATCGTATATGCACTTTAGCATACACTTTAATGTATTATTGTTTGGTTTGAGAGAAATCTGTTCTATTCCAGTTGCATTTGATAATTGGTTTAGTAAATAGGCTTCAATATCTGCAACCTCGTACGATCCAGTTGGAATTTCCAATTGTTTTTCCTTTCCTTCTTCGCTATAGTAGAACTTGTTTCGGCCTGGTTCAATGTTGGGCATGGAATTCCAATTAGTGAACGAGATGAGAGCCAATGAATAGCTATAACCAGGATCGAGCTAGATAGGTGGAGTAAAATCAACGCTCAAGCAACTGGTTCGACCTTTTAACGTGAATGTCTGAGACATGACTAAGCTAACATTAACACGATGCCGAATTTATATCGAACTATTAAACAAGAAGCTTAGTACAAGATGGCCGCAATTGTACGAGTTATAGGACTGATACTGGTCGAAATTGAAAACTATCTTACATTTTTTAAAATAACGAACTAGTTCATTCGGAGGATTGAGGTTCCCGAAACTGTCAAAGTAAATCATTTTATCGCCACTTTTTTTATAGGCTACCCAATGCGTTCCCGACCCCGTATTTGTGTCCAAATTAACTACACCACATTCGTTTTTGTTGGGACGCGATGGTAAGTTATCTCGCATAAACACGCCTCTAAAATTGGAAATTTCAAGTTTTTTAACGTATCGTTTGATATCCTGATCACTAAGTGGCCGCTTGGGTAGCTTTATTGGTAGTTTTTTGGCATCTTTTTCAAATAGAGTCCATATCCGGTCTTGTGTTTGGCTAAATATAATCCATTCTCCTTTTTTCCCAATGCAATGGCTTCCATCGTTTGGTTGTGACGTTTAGACTCGGCGAGTTTATCTTTGGCAGAACGGGTATCGTTGACAGCTTTCGCAATACCGGCGGCACCGCCAGATAATGCCCCGAGGGCACTGAGCCCGGCAAAGAGAGGAATCAGCGGAATAATGCCGCCTAATTTCGGTACTGGAATAACTCGCGGAACTTTGATATTCCGACGTCCGCCAGCCGTTCTAATAGTCTTACGAGCTGCCTGAAGAGCCGATTTACTAAAGTCTTTGCTTCCTCTCCCACGATGCTTCATTTGCTTTCTCACATTAGAAACCACGTACGAACTGAAGGGCTTAAATTTTTTCGGTCGACCCATACCGAGTTTACGTTTAGCTTTCATTGCAGTAGTTACGAACCAAGCAGCACTTTTTTCGCCGAAACTAGCGTCTTTAGCCTTAACTCGTTCCCACGATTTATTCTCCAACACATTATCAGCCCGATGTCTCTGTTGTAGATCCGGCTTTAGGGCGTATTCGATATCGTGTTCTCTACAGTAACTATCCAATTTGTTTTTCGGCTTATCGCCTCGTGTTAATCGCTGCTTCAGTCTAGTTCCAGGACCACAGTAGGAGTATCCAGGTAAATGAGCTTCAAACGGAAGCTTGTTGATGGCGCTATTTAAAAGACCTGCACTCGGTGACGTATTCATTAAGAATGAAACCGAGCTAGAGTGAGCATCGTTTATATACGATGAGAATGAAAAAGCAGAAAATTAAAATTGAGATCAACAACTTTGACATAGAAAAGACAAGGATTGAAAAGAGACATGGGGACCTTTTACCAAACACGATTAGAGCAATAATATGTGGATCAAGTGATCAAATGTTATGCTTAGTCTTTTAAACGATGAAAACGCTCTTAGATTCAGAAACGTCTATGTTTATTCCAAATCATTGAACCAGGATAAGTATAAGTTCCTAGAAGCGGTTTTAAAACGGGTTGCCGGTGTAAAATTTTACGGATACAGTGATAATGAAACCGTTGTAGATCCGCAAACAGCTCAGCCAGATTCGGTGTTTATCTTTGACGATGTAGCCTGCGAGAAACAGGACAAGATAAGGAACTACTTTTGCATGGGCCGCCATAACGCTATCGACTCTTTCTATCTTTGCCAGACGTATTCGAAAATCCCGAAACAATTGGTTAGAGATAATGCTAACATGTTGGTACTTTTCAAGCAGGATGATACGAACCTGAAACATGTATATGACGATCATGTAAACACAGATATGTCTTTTGATACGTTCAAGCAAATATGTAGAGAGTGTTGGAAGGACAGATACGGATTCCTGGTTATTGTTAAGGATGACGATATTACGAAGGGTAGGTATCGATGCCAGTTCGACACCTATATATCTCCATAAAAGACAAGTACTCCTCAGTATCCGTTAGGGCATTGCTGTGTACACACCTCTGCAAAAGCTCTATCATAGCTGTCTCTGAACCTGTGTAGCACTATACAGATCATCTTAAAACCAATAGCAGACCAGTCTCTCGACCTGTTTCGCAGTCTAAAAGCTGTCTGTTGTAATAGGTGTTTGAATTATTTTGCATCTGAACAGCGCTTGATTGAACATGAAAATTTGTGCTCCAGATTAAATGATTACAAGATTACTTTTCCTAAATATGAACACGTTGAATTTCGAAATTTTACTTACAAACAACACACACCGGAAAAAACTCGTAAATATCAGAAACATGTTCCATTTAGTGCTGGATACTACCTCAAATGTGGGTATGATGATTCACTATCGTATTTCAAAAGTTATCGAGGTGTAGACTGCATACAATGGTTTGTTGAACAAGTGTCTCAAATGTCTAAATTTATTTATTCAAAATTTAAACATATTGTACCTCTTATTGATGTTGAAACTATAAGCTTGTCCAATGTGTCGTCGACACATTGTCATATTTGTGAAAAACCTTTTACAAACAGCGATAAGATTGTTCGTGATCATGATCATTTTACGGGGAAATTTCGTAATTTTGCGCACCAATCCTGCAATCTGAACTATCGTAAGCATTTTATAGTTCCAGTAGTTTTCCATAATCTCTCGGGCTACGATATTCATTTCGTAATCCGAGAGCTTGCTAAGCATGGTCGCGTGAGCGTACTACCCGTGAACAAAGAAAAATACATTTCGATCACTTACAGGGAACCTGATAAGGGGCTGCGTTTCAGATTCATTGATTCACTAAGATTTTTGGGTGCCTCTTTGGACGAACTTGTCTCCACGTTGAACAAAAAAGACTTGCTGATATTGAAAAAAGAATTTTCAGATTTGAAGTCATCAAAATTTCAACTATTAACTCAGAAAGGTGTCTTTTGTTACGATTATATCAATGATTTTTCAGTATTAAACGAAACTTCTCTACCTTCCATCGATAAATTCTACAACAAGTTAAATGATGAACATTTAAGCGATGAAAAGTTCGCTCACGCCCAAAATGTCTGGCATTTGTTCAAAATTCAAAATTTAGGTGAATATTCGGATCTCTATTTGAAAACTGACATTTTACTTTTGGCTGATGTTTTTGAAAAATTTCGCAAAAACTGTATAGCTACACACAAACTAGATCCAGCGTGGTATCACAGCATGCCTGGTTATACTTGGGACAGCATGCTCCAATTCACAAAATGTCGTTTAAATATTCTACGGGACATTGATCAGATAATGTTTGTGGAACAGGGAATTCGTGGAGGCATTTCCGTATGCATGAATCGCTATGCTGAGGCCAATAACAAATATATGGATACATATGATGTGTCAAAAGAATCAAGGTATTTGCTCTATCTCGACATGAATAATGTAGGATTAATTATTTAATACAAAAATATGTCATTCGAAAACTCCTCAATATTTCCATAATAAATTATTATAATGCATCTCTTTTAAAAGTTGACCTTGATTCTAAAAATAGACTAGGCGCAGGTATAGGCTAGGAGGGTAGTGGAGATGAGAGGGGGGTAGCTGGCAAGTGGCAACAATAAGTGGAAGTCAGAAGTCAGGGGGCAGTCGGCAACAACCATTATAAGACGTAAGACGTGTTGCTTGGCCAGTCGTGACGGGACGTGTCGCGTGGTCTATAATTATTAAAGACGTGATAATTATATTAATTAAAAGACGAGAAGACGTATAAACATTTTGATGACGATTCTAAGACGAAGTTGGTGATTTTACGAGTTCATTGTGTACCTAGTTGCTAGTTGAAGGCTGTACTGTGGTGGTGCTCCGCTGTTAAATGTGCCTAGTCATTAACCTAAATCCATTCAATCGGTCGGTCAGTGCAATTAAAGTGCGCCAAATATTATTAATATTTAATAATGTGTTTTTATTGTTGAAACCAACCCCCACCCCTAGACAACAAACAAGAAAAGGCCTACAATTTGGGGGCTCGTCCGGGATCTTGGCGGTATTTTGCTGGTATTGGTGGCATCGCGGCATTCCTATTGGCCGGATAATGTTGACATTGATGTGCGATTGTGATGGTTGACGTTGACGTTGATCGGCGAAGTGCGGGGCAAAGACATCGTGAAGGCCGTATCGATGCAATATCGATACAGTGTTTTTACATCGGTATCGATAAGTGCAACTCTAACCAAAGTTGGTAGTAAGCATCAAAGCTACTAGAGGGAGCTACTGGAAAGGCGTTGGCGTTTTTTTTTTGCTAGAAGAAAAATTTTTGAAAGTGCTATTTTTGATGTCAGATGATCGATGGTGCCCTGGAAAGTGTTTACTTTGAGTGAAAAGTGGGCGTCACTAATGATAGAGGAATGACTACTTAATTAAGGTAGGATCTAATCTTTATTTATAACTTTTGAGCTGAAACATTATGTACATTTTTATATGAAAATAATTGAGTGGAAAAGACTGGAAACTAAAATGATTTATTGGGTTTTTATTTAATATTGAGTAAGGAAGGTTATTTCGCTTTTGTGTAGGAAATTAGATATTTTTTTTTGAGTAATAATAATCATTAATTAATATTTTTCTGGTTGAAAATATTTTCTAAAGTTTTCAAAAGTAGTTTAAATGGTATTTTAGAAGCAACAATTTATTCTGAAGTTATCTTTTTAGTTGAATTATTGATGATTAAATTTCTTCTTAGTGTTTTTTATTATGAGAATTTTAAAAAAAAATATAGATATACTTACCTAATTACTTACCTGTCAAATTGGTATATGTAAATACAAGTTGAATATTTAAATATTTTTGCTTATTGGTTGAAGCTTGCTTTGAACTCGACTTTGGAGTTCTATTATTTCATAAGATATTTTGTTGATTTCCTTTTGGAATATTTATTTACTGATTAATATTTTAGGTTAGTTTTTATTGGATTGTGAGGAAAGAGCTGATTTCGTCTTAGAGTTCAGGCGTGTGTTTTTTTTTAATTCCTTTTTGATTTTTTTTGAATTAACGTGGGTATTTACAGGTATTTAAGTTTTGGTGTTTATCTTATTTGACGTATTTATTTTGAGAATCGAATCAAAATGTCATCTTTGGGCGAAATCGATCAGATTGCTGAAAATATCAAAAAAAGTTCATTAGATGCCGTTAAAGCATTACATTTAATAGCATATGGAGTAGAAAATGATCCGCGAAGAACGCGTAAAAGTTGTAGGGAATTTTCGGGTTTCGGGTTTGAAGTAGAATCAGATGAGTATGTTCAGAAAAAAAAAGATATAAAAGAAAAAATTGACGTATCCGATTTAATTTCTGTTTGTAAAGTATTGGAATTGAATCATAAGGGTAATTCAGATGCTCTGGTGGACCGTGTTTGTTCCTTTATGAATGACCTGACTTTGGCCGATGATACAAATAAAGAGGACGATGAAGAAGCAGACGAAGAGGAAGAGGAAGATGAAAGAGTTGACGATGAAGAAGAGGAAGATGATGAGGAAAATTTGGCCACAGTGCAGAGACGTTTAAGAGCAAAAAAGGAGAGTGCTCAATTTTCTTTAACTTTCAGAGATATAGAAGACAGCATACGACCTTTTGAAGGAAAACCCGATTATCCAGTAAAGAAGTGGATTGCGGACTTTGAGGAGATGGCGGACATCACCGGCTGGAATGATTTGCAAAAATTAATATTTGCCAAAAAGTCCTTAAAAGGTCTAGCGAAATTGTTTGTCCAGTCTGAAAAAGGAATAAAGTCGTGGACTATACTTAAGACAAAACTGATCGAAGAGTTTGAAGTCAAAGTTAGCAGCGTTCAAGTTCATAAGCTATTGATGATGCGAAAAAAAAGAAGAGAAGAGACGGTGCAGGAGTATGTCTTGATAATGAGGGAGATAGGTAGCAGAGCAAATATAGAAGCCGAAGTGATTATACAGTGTATTATTGATGGTATTCCGGAGGATTCTTCAAATAAGGTTATTTTGTACGGTGCTAAAAGTTTTGGTGAATTTAAAGAAAAAGTGAAAATTTATGAGCAAATGAAAACGGCTAGATTGATGGGCGAATCCAGCCAAAGCTCAAGTCAAGGACAGAGGAATAGAAAATTTAAGGAGGACGAACATAAAAACTTTAATGCTAAAGCTGAAGACAGAAGGAAAATAGGAATGGGTCCATGCTATAACTGTGGCAAAAGAGGTCATACAGCTAATGGGTGCCCTGATAAGAAAAAAGGCACAAAATGTTTTGCTTGTAACGAATTTGGGCATGTATCGACAAACTGTCCGAAAAAGAAGCAAGTCAGTACTATCGAGGTTGTCCCGAGGAATGGTGTAAAACTGATTATACGAAACACACAGCTGATAGCTTTACTAGACACTGGCAGCGATATCAGTGCCATTCGATTAGATGTTTTTGAGAATAATTTTTCAGAAACTATAAAGCTTGATAAAGAAGTAGTTTTGCTTAAAGGTATTGGTTACAACCAGGTGGAGACCATGGGTTCATTTTGTGAGACTGTTATAGTTAATGGTGAAGAAGTTACATTAAAATTTCACGGAGTCCCAACTAGCACCTGTAATTTTAAAGCTATCATTGGAAGTGATATTTTGCTACAAACTAACATTACCATGATGAATAATGAGATTGTAATTAGTAAAAAAGAAAAACAAAACTTTTTAATGCAAATTACTATAGATGAAAGTGAGATCAAAGAAGTAGATGTTAGTCATATTCGAAATAAAGCAATTCAGGAAACTGCCAGAGATTTGATAGAAAATTACAGTCCAAGAAAATGCAAGACAACGGATATAAAAATGAATATAGTTTTGAAAGAAGAGCAACCCATCTATCAGAGGCCAAGAAGGCTGGCGGTGCCGGAAAAAGAAATAGTTGATAAACAAATACAGGAGTGGCTTGACGAAGGTATAATTCAACCAAGTTTTTCTGACTATGCAAGTCCTATAGTTTTGGTGGCTAAAAAGGACGGGAAAACCAGAATATGTTGTGATTATAGGAAATTGAACAAAGTTATAATTAAGGATAGATTCCCATTGCCACTTATTGAGGATGTTCTGGACGGTCTGCAGAACTCACAATATTTTAGTACTATTGATTTAAGGAATGGTTTTTTCCATGTACCTATAGAAGAGAATTGTGTTAAATATACTGCATTCATCACCCCAAGTGGTCAGTACGAGTTCTTGCGGTGTCCGTTTGGACTTTGTAATAGCCCGGCTGTTTTTCAGAGGTTCATTGGGCATATTTTCAGGGATCTAGCTAATAAGCATATTGTAATATATTACATGGACGATTTGATTATAACTAGCAAGGATGAAGAGGAAGGAATATCGCGATTGAAAATGGTCTTGGATGTGGCGAGGGACTATGGTTTGGAGATTAAGAAAGAAAAATGTCAAATTCTAAAGAAGAGGGTAGCATTCTTGGGTTTTATCATTGAAGATGGTAAAGTACAGCCATCTATGGAGAAAACTACAGCGATAAGTAAATTCCCAGAACCAACTACGCAGAAACAGTTGCAATCTTTTCTCGGATTAACGGGATTTTTCCGTAAATTCATACCTTCATACTCTTTAATTGCTAAGTCCCTCAGCGACCTGTTGAAAAAAAATGCTGTATTCCAGTTTGGAGAGAAGGAGAGACAAGCTTTCACTAAGCTAAAGGAACTACTTGTCAGTTCTCCGGTCCTAGTTTTGTACCAACAAGGGAGCGAAACTGAACTCCATACGGATGCAAGCAAGTACGGTTACGGTGCTTGCTTAATGCAGAGATCAAATGTGGACAACAAGTTTCATCCAGTATATTTTATGAGCAAAAAAACCAGCCCAGCTGAGGAAAAGTATAATAGCTATGAGCTTGAAGTGCTAGCAATAATACAGGCTGTTAAAAAGTTTCGCATATACTTACTAGGCATTAGATTTCGAATTGTAACCGACTGTGCGGCTTTCCAAAAAACCATGGACAAAAAGGACCTTACTACTAGAGTTGCTAGGTGGGCCTTATTACTGGAGGAATACTCATATGAAATCGTCCATAGAAGGGGATCGCAAATGCCACATGTCGACGCATTGAGTAGGTTTCCTATAGGAGTGATGTTAATTAACGAAGTCAGTGCAGAAAAGGAAGGCATGGTGAAAAGAATCAGGTTGGCTCAAGCTAAGGACGCTCATATTTCAAGTATCATAGAATTACTTAATGCAAAAGGCCAGTATCAAGATTACTTTATGAAAAATGACATCGTTTATAAATATTATAAAGGACGTGAGAATTTTGTACTTCCAGAAGCAATGCAAGATGAAGTTATAAAAAAAGCCCATGATCTTGGACATTTTGGAGTGGCTAAAACCAAGGAGGTTGTGGATAGAGAATTCTACATACCAAACTTACAAGAGAAAATTGAGTTGTGCATTCGAAATTGTGTAATATGCATCCTCGGAAGTAAGAAAGAGGGGAAAAAGAGGGATATTTGCATCCAATTCCCAAGTTGAGTGGACCGCTTCATACCTACCATGTCGATCATTTGGGGCCTCTGCAAAGTACTAATAAGCGTTATAGACATATCTTAGTGGTTATAGATGACTTCTCTAAGTTCGTATGGCTTTACCCGACTAAATCAACCACAGCACAGGAAACCGTTGGTTGTTTATCAAAACAACAACAAGTGTTTGGTAATCCAGCGCGGATTATCAGTGATCGTGGAACAGCTTTTACGGCAGAAGAGTTTGAGAAGTACTGCGCAGAAGAAAATATAGAGCATATACTAATAACAACTGGTGTCCCAAGAGCTAATGGACAGGTGGAACGAGTAAACCGTGTTATTATACCGGTTCTGACGAAACTAACTTTGGAAGAACCAGACAAGTGGTACAAGTACCTGGATCGAGTCCAGAGAGTGTTGAATTGTACTGTCCAACGAAGTATAAATGCAACGCCATTTGAAGTTTTGGTAGGAGTCCAGATGAGGAATAAGGAGGATATTTTAATAAAGGAATTGCTAGAAAAAGAAGAAGTAAGGGAATTCAATGAAGGTCGAAACAAGATAAGAGAAGAAAGCAAGCAACAGATACTCAAGGTGCAAGAGGATAATAGGAAGAGATATAACTTAAGAAGAAGAAAACCCAAAAAATATAAAGAGGGGGATCTGGTTGCTATCAAAAGGACACAATTTGGTCCAGGACTCAAGCTGAGTCGCAAATATTTGGGACCCTATGAGATCACAAAAAGTAAAGGGCATGAAAGATACGACGTAGTGAAAGTAGGTCATCACGAGGGACCAATGCGGACCACAACTTGTTCAGAGTATTTAAAACCCTGGGTCGGATACGATAGTGACAATGAATCCGAGACGGATTCTATGTCGGATGGCCGAATGTAGGATTAATTATTTAATACAAAAATATGTCATTCGAAAACTCCTCAATATTTCCATAATAAATTATTATAATGCATCTCTTTTAAAAGTTGACCTTGATTCTAAAAATAGACTAGGCGCAGGTATAGGCTAGGAGGGTAGTGGAGATGAGAGGGGGGTAGCTGGCAAGTGGCAACAATAAGTGGAAGTCAGAAGTCAGGGGGCAGTCGGCAACAACCATTATAAGACGTAAGACGTGTTGCTTGGCCAGTCGTGACGGGACGTGTCGCGTGGTCTATAATTATTAAAGACGTGATAATTATATTAATTAAAAGACGAGAAGACGTATAAACATTTTGATGACGATTCTAAGACGAAGTTGGTGATTTTACGAGTTCATTGTGTACCTAGTTGCTAGTTGAAGGCTGTACTGTGGTGGTGCTCCGCTGTTAAATGTGCCTAGTCATTAACCTAAATCCATTCAATCGGTCGGTCAGTGCAATTAAAGTGCGCCAAATATTATTAATATTTAATAATGTGTTTTTATTGTTGAAACCAACCCCCACCCCTAGACAACAAACAAGAAAAGGCCTACAATTATTTATATGGAAAAGCAATGACCGAGCCCCTACCCTACGGTGGTTTTGAGTGGGTAGACGAAGACGACAATATTAAAAATTTTGATGTTATGGCAGTGGAAGACGATTCTCCAGAGTGCTACATCCTGGAAGTAGATTTGGAATATCCTAGACACTTACATGATTTACATAAAGATTTACCATTCGCGGCAGAACATCATAAGCCGCCAAATTCAAAGTTACCGAAATTAATGACCACGCTGTACGACAAGAAAAACTATGTTATACATCATCGAAATTTAAAACAGGCACTGAAACATGGCTTAGTTGATGATGATTTATTGTTGGTTGAAATGAAGAAAGCCGAACTATTTTTCAACAAACCATTGTATGTAGGTATGTCGATTTTAGATATTTCGAAAATATTCATGTATTCCTTCCACTACGAATACATGTTGTCGAAATTAGATTCAGAAAAATGTCATATTCAATATATGGATACCGACAGCTTCATATATGACATCGATGATGTATATGAAGAAGTCATCAAGGCCGACTTGTCTAAATTCGATACATCAGACTACCCTCCAGATAACCAATATAACATACCGCCGGTCAATAGAAAGGTTTTAGGTTTAATGAAAGATGAACTGAATGGTGCAATTATGACTCACCAAGTAGGCCTGAGATCCAAAATGTACAGCTTCAAGACCCTTAAGGGAAAAGTTGTGAAAAAATCGAAAGGCGTCAAAAAAAAAAATAGTCAAGTATAAAATTGCATTTGAAGATTACGTATATTGTTTGAGAAATTTCAAAGAAAGTACCGTAACGCAGATAACAATTCGGTCTTTTCAACATAATGTGTTCAGCATTGAACAATCAAAAATTGCACTAAGTCCAGCTGACGATAAACGTTTCTTAGTGCCCAATTCCTTCACTACTCATCCCTGGGGGCATTATAGTCTTGCTGTTGGCGATGAATTAAAAGCATTGCAATGTTGAGTGATGTTTTATCTGTCTCCTACAGATGACGAGCAGCAGCAGCATCGATTTGCTTAGTGACTTGTGTGTCACTGCAGTATGTGCAAATGTCTTTAGCCTAGCAACATTCTTGAATACTGTACATCTAGCACAAATTTTAGTTAGACTAATTATCCAAAAAAATGCAAAGGTTCGCTGGGACCACATATGCCAACTGGCTCATAATAATAATAATACTAATAATAACAATATGGTGGAATTACCCTTAATACCTTTATTAACATGGGGAGACAAATATGTATCTACCTCTGAGCGAAATATAATTTTGGGTACAAACAACTGGGATTACATATTCGATGAAGAAATATATTGTTTGTGGTTTCATTATTTCGAAATTGAGGATCATCATCATCATGGGTCTAATAAATTTTATGTCTGTAGTTCCTGCCGAAATAGCTTTCAGAGGATTCTTCAATAAATGAGCATCTGATGACGCTCGTGAGGTTTTAATAGAAAGACGAAAATCGAAGATAGCTGTAAAAATGAGATTGGAAGATCGTCCAAGGCCAGAATTCGTAGAAGGAAGAATAAAATGGCAAATTGATAATCGTAAAATACCATCAACATCAGTCGACGATCGAAAAAAGTCTTTTTTGTCACTAGAAGATCGGAAGAGACCAAGTGAAGATCGAAGAAGACCTTCTCTTGTTTCTGTAGATGAACGAAAACTTCTATCAATTGCTACTTCTGAAGATCGTAAACGGTCATCGGTCCATAGTAGCACCGCGTTAAAAATATTCGAAAAGCAAAGAAAATCTAGAGAAGACGGAAACTTCTCTACCTTCCATCGATAAATTCTACAACAAGTTAAATGATGAACATTTAAGCGATGAAAAGTTCGCTCACGCCCAAAATGTCTGGCATTTGTTCAAAATTCAAAATTTATGAGGGGCAAAGTGCAATGTGTTTGCATTGGTTTGGCTAGGGACCGTTTCGAAATGGGTGTGAACCTGAAAACCATCATTGAAATTAAAGTTTCCATTTTTTTCGCTGACACGGGCTAAATAGCGCGATAAATTATCTGCCTTCTTATAACCGATTGCCCAGCTAAGCGTAAGAATTTCGCCGATGTTGGGCAAATTTTGGATCGATTGATATTCACCTTGAATAGTTACATGATAATCGGCGTCAACGTTGTTCGTTGCTACAGATCGAACTTGAACGTCTCCGTTACAAAGAAAATGCAATCCCTGAAATGTAAATGGATTATTGGCTAGAATCGTATAGGACCCGGCGTCCTCTTTGCAATAAGTTTCCCAAAATGTATATGACTTCTTATTGGCGCCGTTCTCATCTTTGTCCCAATAATTTGGTAGAATGTAATTGAAAAACCCTAAGGTTCCAGAACCGATCCGGGCAATCATTCGATAACAACCCGTCTGGTTTAATGCGCCTTGGACATTGGCGAAAAACACATCAACATCGGGTTCGAGTTGAATCGCTCCAAATAAACCCGTAGGAAAAGTGTTTAATTGGTAATCGAGATTTAAGCCCGTCGCAGTGTTCTTTGGGAATGAAGTCTTATGCAATTTTTCAGAATTTCGTTCAATATGAAACGCGCCAATCTTCTTGGGTAAATCGTCGTACTGAAGCGTGGGCCGATATGTGAAAAAGAGAATCGTATAACCGTTCCAACTAAGAATCGCTTCTCCGCGCGAATTTAGAATTATCAACGAGTCAGTCGCATTCGGTAAGGCCAGCACTGAATTTTCCATTGTTTCGCTGAATAAAGAGGAAGTCAATGTGCGTATCGAACGCGGATTCGTTTTCCACATCACCGGATTTTTTAACGCCGGCTTTATGCTAGGAATTTTCACGGGTATCAAACATAAAGGGTCCGAGATATTTGTAAAGTCATCGAAAGATATCCGAGGGATACCTGGGTGCGAGACACCCCCCATAGATGATGCCCAAAACATGCAACGTTTAGTCAAAAGTGTATTGTTGTATGTGGCCAATATTGCTCCATTCGGAGTCAAGTGGGATAGACAAACGTGCACAAATCGATCTCTGGTCTTATCGTCAAGGCTGGCTCGCGCCCAGTAAATTGTACTGGGAATGGCATCAAATCCATTTACGAAATTTCCATCTCGATGAAAGGCGATTCGGTGAATTCGTTTCTCATATAATGACTTTACAAGTGGTATGGAAATGACGAATTGTACCTTTTCTATCAGACCCAAATGCAGAGCGGTCGTTTGGATAAGGCCAAACCTTAGCTGGTCGACGAAATCGGTATATTCAAAGTTTTTAAGGTAATTGAACATTGTTTTGAATTCGTCGACGAGTTCGGTCGTATCATAAGTCTGAGCGAGGGCAAATATGGGTAGAGCCGTATATAAAAAGATTCTCTCTTTTAGAACGTGTTCCGAGTGATAGAGCTAAGCTAGGTTTTTAACAAAGGCAACATTTAACCGTTTATTGTGCACAGTGTGCGCGGTAAATGTTAAAATTAAGGACGAGTAATTACTAATCGTGGACGCCCCCGAAAAATCCAAGGGATTGTTAGTGACATATTCCCTTACTAGGCGAATCATTTTACTAGAATCGATATCAATGTCCAGCGCTTTTTCATTTGGTACTATTTCTTTAATCCGACGATCGATTCGCGGAAACGGTTTAAAATACCCACTAATAAAGCATATCGTCAAGAAAGCGATTAATGTCAACAGTATTGTCGTTAACTTTAAAAACATTTGCGGTTGTCTATACTTAAGTATGGAAAGAGATCAACGTCTAATAAACGCTCTTGAAGATCATTCGTATATTCGAGCATTTTTACAACTTTCCAACGCCTCGTGGCCGCGTCAGTTTCGATGCCTCTGAAGAGGATAAACTAAATCTTTGCCTTTTGATTTTGAAAGCGCCAAACGTTGCCAAAATGAACTTGCCCACGATATATCCGACATTATACCCGTTTAATCCGACATCGTCGACAATAAAATCTTACATTTGCGACCATGCTAAAACGGTATTGAACATTTGCAAAACTAGCATCGATAACGATTATCATGACGACAACGACGACGAAAACGAACGGATATTGCAATTAACGGTCCCAACCAATTTCGTCACGGTAGCTCATTTTCCCGATATATTCTCTATGCGCGAATTCCTTTATCTGTGTATTTTTGATACAACCCATTTGGCTCGTACCATCGCTTATTTGATGCCGTTCCTTACAAGTCGACGAATATTGAGGGAATTTGCCTCGGGGATCGGTTTCGTTGATGCTCAACTAACAACATTTCTGACCGGTCGCAAATACTCGTACAATATAATACACCTACTACCAAAAAATAATAATGCCGATGATTTTGCGTTTAGCTTTATCGATCCAAAGCCAAGTCTGCAACACTGTGTACAATTTACGCTAACGCCAGCGCTTTTAGGCTATAACGGAAGGTCACTCTTTTTGCAGCATAATTTTGATCAGAATCATACGTTTAATGGTATTGGTTGGAGAAGTCGGCGCAAAGCCCTATATCGAGATGGGGAAAATGTATTTGCTGCCATCGGTATAGACGAATATCATATGCACGCCGTCGTCATACAGAACCTGCAGCAGAATCCTCAAATTTTGCATGAAATATTTTCGTGCCGCCCTATCATCCTTGTTGATGATAAAATTCTTAGCGAAAAATCGGTCACGGTTCAAGTTGCTACTGCAATTTACCTTAAAATCGAAAATACTTCCATGACTTTGCGTTTCAATATACCTCTCATCTTGAGCTTGAGTTGGCAAAATTCGACATCCATGAGCCTGACCAATTATTGGGAACTTAAACTGGAGGCCGTTGCTGTAGATTGTTCAACAAATTATACAGTCAGCGTGAACAGTCGTGTCCTAAATGGTGAATATGATAATTTGAAGAAAATCATACATTTAGGTGCGAACAATGTAGTCGACTTAAATCCTGTTGGTAATGGTTACAAATTAATCGGATCGCATTTCCGCGATGTTGTTGTCTTTGATCAGGTAGCCGTAAATTTATCGACCTTGTTGAATGTGCACAGCATAAATGGAAAACCGTTTACTAATTGCGTGCCGCAAGTGTGTTTCATTTAAAACTGCAAGGATACACGGGTCTAGTTATGTATCACGTCGACGGGCACGATCATTTGCAAATGTGTTTAAACTAAGATTAGGATGTACCTACAGTTATGTATATTAACGGTGGGCACGATCGTTTGGCTAATGAGCGATATTTGGACTCTCATGGGTGTAAAATGGCTAACAATTTACGATATAGTCAAACCGAAAATTCAAAGTTGCGTAATAGAAATGATCGAATCCCAGACCCAAGAAATTGTGGACATGATACTGACATAACACAAAAACAGGTTACTATGAAATTTATTGGGAAGTTAATTACGGCGCCTACAAATTTTGCGGGACCTACATTGACTTTATTCCGAACATTACGTACCACAACCGAGATAAGCAACGGTAAGAGTTGTTGTTCTATTATCGCCAAAGAGGTCGATCGAGAATTGGATGTTTTAGAGCTGCACGATCATCGACTGGAGTTGGAAATAAATCAAAGTCTCAGAGAATGAGTATGCCTTTATTTTTTAACCATGCTTTCATTGAATTGGTTCAACCATTCGAAGGTAGGTTTAAACTGACAACACAACATATGATGTCCTACGTTATTATCCCAGAGTTGACGATAAATGACTCCCGTCCTAGCGGGAAACTGACAATTGTGCCGAAACGAGTGCGCCTTTTTCCCAGTGTCTTTGATTTTCGCGTTTCGAAATCATTCAACTAGCAGAGAAAACACCGTGACAATGCCATGAACCAAAGTAGTTTCACTTTGGATTTTCATCGGATGTACGACCAGCAGTCCGTCGTCGTTGGGCAGTGCGCTGAGAATTGAATAGGCCGTATAGCCGGCCCGAACCATATCGTTACACCAAAGCCATATTTCGCGAAATTGCTCCAGGGACTCTATGTCAATTTGGTAAATTGCTGCCGTCTCGGTGCCGGTCAAATGCTTTCGGCATTCCCAAACAGGGTCGCAGGATGCCTCTTCGTTGAAGGCAACTTCGATCTCCAGGCCAATAGGTTGATTGGATAATTGAACGTGTACGTTATCTTGAATAAAACAACTTTTGCCAATGGCCAGTTTCGTTCGTTCAGCGATATCTTTGTGCAATTTACAATACCCTTCCATTTTGTCGTACAATAAATGTCGAATCAATAGTCACTCTAATAAGACCAAAATGCAAGCGTGGATAATCGTACTTATAGTCTGCATAGTGATCGCCCTTGCCACGGTACTATATGCGGCTGTGGTTCATGTTAATACGAGTTGTCCCACATCAACCAAATGTACAAATGTAAAGTAATGCTGAGTACTCACTTTATCAACCACGCGCGTTTATATAAAACATGGGATACGCAGCAATAACCGCAGAGATCAGTGTGCAATAGTCGACAACTGAAACCTAGAACCGTCGTCAGCTGAAACCACTAATTGGCAATAATGTTCAAATGGCGATTTGCTCAAGCTCTTCGTGAAAACAACGTCAAAAAAATCGAACTATTACTACACCAATATATCTACGCGAGTTCTAGTGCTAACCTGGACTTATTCAGAATGACCATCCAGATGAGAAAATTGGACATCTTCCTGAAATTATTAAAGTGGATTCCGCTCGAACAATCAAAAGCACCGGGCCTTATACTTCTTGCTATCGGAAGCCGCTGGAAATGCAACGATGTGCGAAAACTTGCAAAAATACTAAATGTGGTACCAAGTGACTCTAGTATTTTTGCTTCTATCGTGCTTGACAGACCAGACATTCTCCAACTGCTCATCGAAGAATTTAATGTGCCCTCGAAGCAGAAAAGTCAAACCGGTGAAACACCATTGCAAGTTGCGACTCGGCTAAATCGTATCAGGTGTACCACTTATCTGAAAACGATCGGTATGAAGAAGAGGCAAAAGAAAATGGACCTTGCCTAATCCCGTTCAAATAATTTCTGTTGGTTATTATTTATGCAGTGTGTACTATGTATTTTCATTTGAAGCACCAATAAAATTGTCTATGCGTACACGATCCCCTAGTTGTTTTATTTCAACGTTTAGGTTTATAGCATCATTGATACATATCATATTCACAAGTCCACAGGTACGGGTAAAATTTATCACCTTTCCCTATCGAATTAATAGCATTGAGAAGTGATAAATTTTACCCGTACCTTTGGACATCGGACTGTGAATATATAATATGTTTAAGTTTGTCGAATGATCAGAAAACGAAATTTGCTCTCAACAGACCAGTACGAGTCACTACTCAAACATTTACGGCTTGGATTACAAAACTCGGATGATGCCCGAATACGTTACGTTTGCAGGATATGTTTATTATGCGCCGGTACTGGTAAGCGAATTTCAGACGTTAGTAAATTTACTCGAAGCCAAATTGAAATGCTGCGAGAGGTAGGATCGTTTTCGTTTCGAGTTCAGAAAACTAACTCTTTGGGATTGGTCATTTGGTACGGCGAGAACGAGGTGTTGAACGACATCATCGCCAGTTGGGTAGACTTTAAGTGTTCTCATGCATCGCTGTATCGTGCAATGAACCTTTTTTTACTTGGTGCTAATTTACCAAGTAAACGAGGAACTAAATTCCACGAATTTCGTATCAAACTAGCTGGTCGCCTGTACGAGGCAATGAAAACACATTCAGATATAAAACATTTATTAGATCATAGATCCAGCAGAGTTACAAACCATTACATTGCTCAAGAGTTATACAATATATCTAAAGAACGCGAGGCCGCACTGGTCACAATCTGCTTCTGTCATTAACATTGAGCGTGTCAAATTCTGTTGCGTTCTGGTATAGTAGGCCCCAGTTTTAACTCCACGTTTCCACAGCTTCCCGAGTCGGTTGGCCAAGTGATGGGCATCGGCCGATGGCACATACAAGTTAGTGGATGAACTCTGATCCAGATACATGCTTTGGGTAATTTTTAGTTGATCCGCTAGTGCAGAGTCACGGAAGGCATTGAATGGGCTGTCGAAAAACATTTGCAGCGTAGATCCGAACATTTTAATGGCAACTGGTTCATTGTCGCTGTTTGTCACGGGCATTTCGATAGATGGCGAACAGTTGCATAGCAAAGAGATTGAAGCCGTCGGAGGCTGGCCCGTCAGCGTCAAGTTGTAAAGTCCCTTTCGAGCTCGTTTGAGTACTAGTAACGATTCGGGGCGAAAATGTTTCCACGTTCCTTGTCTAAGTTCTACTTGCGACTTTCCTATGGCCCATGAGCTTTTTTCAAAGTCCTCAAACGGGGTATATAGTTGGCCCCAGTCACAGCTACGCTTGATTGCGCTGATATAGACAGCTTCCATAATCATTTCCAATTTTTTCACGACTTGTAGATCATTGTAAACATTGTTCTCGTGAGGAGAAAAGGTGTCGCTAAACCCCAACAGGCCAATCGCCAGCGGTCGATATTTACGACTGTATTCGAAACTGCTTGTTGCCTGTGTGGTATTCAATATATCTACAAGCATAGCGGTTTTAGTATTTAATGCGTCCAAGTCGATATCGGTACACCGTATTGGTAGTTTCTTACAAATTTTTTTCACATTAAGGGTGCCCACACAACAAGTCGCACATTCGTCGTCTTTCATGGGCAGCGCAATTTCCGTACAGAGGTTAGAGCTTCCAATCGGACGTTCTTGACTGTTTGGAAATTGACTAAACCTGTTCATATGATCCAAAAATATTATCGAAGGTTTGCCATTCTCGAGAATTCGCTGACAAATAACGTTCATCAATTCACGAGCCGATATGGTTTTCGCAAAACTATGGACGTCTTTCATTTTGCGATAAACGGCGCTCGAATAAATTTCATCGTCGGTGTCAAATATTCCCCATGCTGTATCTTGTCTTACGGCCATCATGAAATCGTCGAGTATGCCGATTGTAAAAAGATTATTCGATGGATGGTCGACGTTGGCCGCCATAGAGTTCGATTTAAGCAGTACCTCCAATACGCGTACGTCCGCAATACTTTGATTGAAATTGGCTACAATATTGCGGTTCGAAGCGCTCATACAGTCCGCCAAAAATTTGTAATGCTCGATGTTTTCAGTACTTCGTAACTCTATACCAAGTCCTACGTAGTTCAATAAACAGAGTCTTAAATGTTCCATAAAATTTCGTTTGATGGTCTGGTGGTCTTCTGTACATGATTTTTGACGAAATTCTCGCAAAACTGCACAGGATTCTGTTGATAAGTTGGTACCGATATGCCGCAGAATTTGTCCGCTCGGCGAAAAGTCTTGTTGCACTAAACCCTCATAATATTCATCCACAGTGAAATGAAGTCTCTCCGACACAAAGCTGTGCGTGTAAAGGGCCACGCGTCTATACATGAATTCGGGCCGTTCATACTGCTATGCATATCTGGTCAAGAAGACGAATTTCTGCTCGAAAGTCCCATTAAACCGTCCCAGAAGATTCCAGTCGAACGGATCCGCAGCAATTGCGTCCATTAGTTGGGCGTTAAAAATGTGGTCATTTGCATCTACGTACATTTCCTTGGTGAAAGTGTCCCACAAATCCGTTATGATTCGATTACAGAAAGCATTACCACTTTTCGTTTGCGAAATTGATCCGAGGACAAGATGCCATTTTTCAGCTTTACCGGCCGTGCCATTTGCTAGTTCTTCCGCAAATATTTTGTACTTGGGGTACTTGAAACTAACCGAAATCAACGTGTTTCTAATGAGCTCTTCGTACGCCATGACAACGCTATAATACACCGTGTACCATGCAACTCGATTCCCCCTTTTATATCAAATCGTTATCTTTATTCGCTAATTCACTATAAATTGGGGTTTGGTTTATTCTTGCGCGGTCAATATTCTCAGGTTTACCATGTCTCACGTATCTCTTGAAGAACTGTACAACGTCAATCCTAATTCGGCACCAAATTATTTCCATTGTGAATATGATGCCAAGTTGATGAAATTAGTTCGCGAACATCTTGCGTGTTTATGGGTCGCGGGCGACGTGGATCTTGCCAAGGATTCGATTGAAAACGATTGTCCTGAAAATGTGAAGAAGGCCGTGAAAATTGCATTGGCGTTCCTAATGAGGGCGGACGACCTGGTAGTGAACAAACTGTGCGATGTAACCATGTACGACGTTTTGCCAGACCGCCAATTCTTTAGCGCCATACAAAAGTTGATCGAAATTGTACACCGAGAAGTTTATACGAAAATGGTGGTGACTCAGATGACCGTATCTGAATTTGAACGTTTGGAATCGTGGGGTAACGTACATTTGCATAAACTGTTTGGATGGTTAGATTGTGCCCCCGAAAAAGATAGCACTCCGTATGTAGATGTCAGCAAGTGGGCAGCCATGGAAGGTATCGTGTTCAATTTTGCATTCGCTTTGTTTTGCTGGCTACGTTACAAGAACCTTCTACCCGAGTTCACCAACGAGTACATTATGCGAGACGAACAATATCACGCTGCCGCTTGGTTACGGACATTGGGACTATTGAAGGATGCGGGGCCGCAGAACGAATCGTCAGTCAATCCCCTGAAGGTTTTTTTAGCCGCCCATCTTGCCCAGGACGAGATAATTGAATTAATGCCCAAATCCTTGCAATACGAAATCCGAAGGGGTAGCGATTACTTGACCGCAGCATTTCTGAGGAGCATTCCCAACTACATCAACGTCCTACGGCTATCAAAATGGTACACACTCCTCTCTACTGCCGATGCCGAGCTCTACGACCTGTTGATAAATGCTCCTATGCCGGAGTACTTGGAAGCGTCCAAACGAATTACCAAAACCCAGTTCTTGGACAATAATGCTGGTGGCTACGAATATCACAGATGGGACATGAAACAAGACATTGACTTTTGAATGTATCAACCCCTATACTATTACTTTATTATTGTACCCATTGTAAAATAAACGTGTTTCTTCAGTATGTTTAGTTTGATTTTCTTGATCGGTTCCGGCACGTTAGTAATTTGTTTGTAGTGGAGATTGGTCTTTATAAGTTGCAGGTCTTTGAGCTTCTTCAATGTACAAGCGTGATTGTAAATCAGAGCAAATAACTTTAGACGACGAAAATGCTTCATGTTCTTAAGATTCCGCTTTCCGTGCTTCACTTGAATACCGTTGTGGCTATTATGATTATCAATTTTCCGCATATTGACGAGTTTCTTATTGTGCGGGAGAACGTCAAATAGGTCGACGTTTATACCTTGGACAAGTCTGATGAAAACGAAAAAAATGACAATGAGAATTTCGTCAACGAACCTACCAACGAAACCGTATCGCCAGTATTGAAGAGTTGCGACGTTATCGATTCAATAGACCTAGACGGCTTCGGGCCAGAGCTGAGCGTGTATCTAACACGTTCAATTTTCGACAATCAAGATATGATCACTCTACAGGACCTAGAAAAGTTACTCAAAATGGGCCCTGAAACGAAGAAACGTTTACTTCAGATTGCGCAACCGATTAATAATAGCGATTATTTTCTCTTGAACGTCCTTCCACATATCTTTCAAGAAACGCAGCAAGAAGTGCTCAACAAGCACACCGGTCGGCTCGGAGGTCAGATTAGGAGTTCGATCAATTCCAGCGGTAACGATCGGAAATATACGACGGTCGCATATACGAAACCCCTGAACTTTGAAATAAATTCAACAGAGCTCGATGAACTAATTGTATCCCGTACGGATCTGAACGAAGATCTGATGGTATTTGTGATATTGAAGAAAGATGAGAACTTATTCTACAACACCCTTCAACATGCACCTCTTTATTTTACATCAAATCGAGAGCTGTTTAAAGATTTTCTCTCCTACGTGGTAAACTTCTCTAGATTATTCGTGTTCGAGAACGGCAAACAGAGTACATTTCAATCGTTAATGTTTGCCTTGCTAACATACCAATGGGGGCGTAAGCCACTTCGTTACGGTACCAACAAAGACCTATTCAGCTCGCTGATCTCGGAGAGTGGATACCGGAACGCAAAGGAATATTAGTTGCAGCCGAATCGCAAGTTTACCGATCTACCTTTGCTGTTAAATAACCAGCCGGTTAGCTTTAATCACGAGACTCACAAGGAAACGGGCATTTTTTCGAGACGCTATTTAAACGAACCGCCCGTGGACAATATTAAACCCATTCGAATATGTGTGACATTATCGAGGCTCTAGACGATTTTCAAGCGCAAACGAAAATCGATCTTAGTTATGCCTATGGAAACATCTCGTGGAGTACTGTCCGTCGTAAACTGTTGGAACGCAATGATTTTACCGGCGTCTACATTTGTTCCAGGGCATCCGTCAACGTTCAGGAGATGTGCATCGCGAGAGCCTTGTTTCCATTTCCAATTCGCGTCATAGAAAACTTGCCTACGCGAGGGATCAATTCCTCTATTATTGGAATATTACCGATCCATCCGCAGAGCGACATTAAACGCGTTCTGTTTGTGGAAGAGGATTCCCGTTGGTTCGTTAAAAAAACGTTACCCAAGTTGTCGACCAGCCTAATCGTTTTGAAGGACCTGAGCCTATTAAAGCCAAAAAAAATAAAAGTCCTCGAAGTGTGATTTGCAATGGTTTTTCATTATATATACATAGGTACTCGCTCGCAAAAAAAAAGAATAAACGTGTGTCATTTTTACGCTCAGCGTTTTACTTTATCTTTCCCATAAATCCTTTACACCCTATACAGACCCTATAGATCGAAAATGACGGGTTAAGGCGTCTCTCATAATACTAGCAGGGATACGAAAAATAGAGTGAAAAAGTACGTTAGTATAATTTGCAATCGTGGCGAGTAATCACGACGCATATAGTTGATCCATTTCAAATTCGCCGTGTCCACGAGCATTATAGTATAAGTACTTATATGGATAAGAATACAGAGAAGGCAACAAGTAATCGGCGTTTATGGGATGTCACAGCTCGACAAGGTGAAAATTTTCGTACGGCGTTAAAAGATTGTGGTTTCATATTGACTCAAAATCAGTATGCCTCGTTTGTGATGATCGTATTTTCTGTAACTTTATGGTTGGGCTTTATACTCAGTTGGAATGACAATCTAAAGATGTTGATAGTTTCCGGCATGATCATGGTCGCTATTTTGCAAGCTCTATTGATTTCGAATAATCGATGTTATGATATTAAACGTGTCGCCGCGTCGACCCAAAGTTAATATCAAATTCATTGCACCTGATTGTCGACAGGTAATTGGGATTTGTGTATTAACAACGGCAGTTAGTTGGTATTTGTAATGGTAACGGCAATGTCACGATACGCATTTAAATAATCGACGATTTGGTCGTGTGGCAAAGCAATGTTACGAGTGCGTAAAGAAACACTGTTATGGTAAATAATGAGAATTCTTTCGGCATCGGGCGCCAGCTGAGGTTGTGTTTCGCCGGCGCCGTCCTCGATAACTTTTAAAACGACCAAGGCACGCATTAAATCACCGGCGTGCTGTTTGTATTCGTAACTACACGTACCACATAGTAAATACCAATCAAAGTGCTGCAACAATTTGATAAATTCTTGCTCACCACTCCGATTAATCTTTACCAAGGCCAAGGTGATGTGTAGATATAACCAATATAACTGCGAAATGCCTTCCTGAAAACTCGTCACGCCCTTTGCGAAGGGTAAAAAACGAAATGTGAATTGGTAGTAGTCTTGTAATAGACGTATGTAACTTTCGTATTGCAATATTTGTTGATCGCCGACGCGACCGACGCCCACATTTTCTTGCCGACTTTCATTTTCCCGGTTCCAATCTCGCCATTCGTTTATTTTTTCAATTTCCTGGAACATGACGAGTTCTTTCCTTTGTATAACATCTATGTCGCTTTCCCGGCCACCGACACCTTTGTCGTTGAACGCCAATTTCCAAGCTTGCTTCAATAGCTTATGTTTTTCTCCGTCGTTATTCTCGACCGCTAAGGCGCTCAGAGCCGCTTCGATGGGAAAACTTTGCACAATGTATCGAGCATCAAGTTTTTGATCTTGCACATGCCGTATTGGTAGTGCGTTAAATAGCCCTATATAAATGGCGGACGAAAGGTACCCGTCTCGGTCAGATAAAGAACGACGTAAAATTTGACTGTAGTTTGGTACAATCGTTGGCCAGGTATCTAGTATGGAGGTGGATAATTTGGCAAGTTTAGAACCATCTATCGGGGCGAGCGACAGCTGTCCTTTGAAAGAGGAAGTGTTTTCCAATCGCTCAGGGTGCTTCTCCTCTGACGAGAGTTCCATTGGTGCGCTTAAGAATGTTCTCGGCACAATACGTTCTCGGCAATGGCACGAAATCCAGTTTATCAATATGATTGACAAATTGTACGGAGAAATTGGCGCCTTTATCTGTAACGATATCACGATTGACGTTGAGCAAATGTTTTTCGGACCCGAACCGTACATGTGCTGTTTTAACATCGGTGAACATCATTTCTGCAAAATATTGTACGTGGTGATCGGAAGCGTTCTAGATATATATTCACCGGCCGATATACGACAAGGATTTATTGGCTCGATGAAGGATCGAGATTATTGTCACGTGCCGTATTTTTTGTGCAACAACGTCAAACAAATTCATTTGTACAAATACAACCTAAACGGGAAAATAAGCATGGAACCGAGAGCGTTTTACTATGGCGCCAGCTCCGACGGCTACATGCTATTGCAGTCTTCGGACGGGACGATTTGGTGTCGTTTTCCGAACGCCTACGAGCATCCCTTGGATGTCGCTTCACTAACGGATCCATTCACGAAAAGTCTGGGCTGGGACTGTCCTACGCTCATCGAGAATAATGCGGAAAAATGGACGGAATTCTTCAATGCTGTTCGGCTCGAGAATCTAAACATCGATGAAATGGACAACAAGTTTGTCATCACGTATCCGTACTTGCTGAAACTTTGGTTTTCGCAGTTACGGTTTTGGATTGAAAAATTGGGATTAACTCTGGTGAAGGATTTTCGCACAATCATCCGTACCGGCAACATGGCTTTTCTCATTTCAAAGACCAATCAGATTCAAACGAAATCGCAAAGAGAGATATCGAAAAATATTTTGGACTCTATCAAAGTAACTGGCGCGGGTACGTTTAGAAAACAAAGCGGTAAGGATGGGACGACGCCGATGGGCATGCAAACATTATTCGAAAAATCCTACTTTATGAGAGCGCCGTTTAATCGAGTAAAACGATGCTCGTCTCAGAACAATAAACGCAACTCGACCATGTTTATACCTCAAAACCACGAACGCATCTTGGCCAATACGAATATTGGAAACATTTCCTCGGCCGGAAAACGAATGAATTTGGTTTACAGTACGCACATCGTTTTTTGTTCCGACCAGGAATGCGTCAAATTGTGGATGAAACTATTACCATTGTACGAAGAGAACGGCAAATGGCAAATCGTATTCAATTCCGTCCTGACTGTGTTCCGCGTGTCTCTCACCTTTGAGGATTTCTATTTCAAGTTAAAGTCGTTTAATCCGCAATGCGTCGTTGTACAGCTAGGCGAAAGTTTTTATCATATTCGCCTACAAAGCGGATCTCTATTATTCCCACTGACCGTTAACGAACTCGAATCGTGTTCGTGTAGTAAAATGACTTTAAGCCGTCATCTATTGATGTCTGAAAGTAACGTTTACGATCCACCGTTGGGATGGTGTCGACGCCATATTTTAACCAACTACAGTGAGATCAAATTCCAATTTGTTCCGTATTATTTTTTCGAGAACTGCGACGTCTATTCGTTGCAGTTTCCATACTTTTGGAATACCGAACTGTCAAAACTACACGTATCGGTCACGGCGATAAAGAGACAGTTTATTGCGCCTATGTGTAAGTTTTCATCGACCACAGCGCACGAACAAACGCAAGGCAGCTACGATAAGGAGCTTAGGCTCTTTGCAGTTTTCTACGATTTCGAGAACCGAAACGTGGAAGATGGATATGTGGTCGGCGACCATGTGGATTTCAATGTTCGACTAACGACAAAGTTTACCTGCGACCTGAAGAAGGACACGCTCAATCAAAAGATTACCTTTATTCCAGATAGGAAAATATGGTTTATTCCAACGATCGGGCATAAAATCTACTTTGGCTATTTATTGAGTGCGTCTCCATTGAAGGTCGAGAGTAAAAAATTTACGATCGTAGAGAGCAACCGTAACGCGCCCCCATATCGTTACGAAATTTATCTTGAGCTTTTGCACGATGTCCCTTTTGACAATGTCGAGATTGATTTTAAACGGTTTCATAAAACGTTTGTCGTCGTCGTTTTAATTCATTACGTCAATCCCAGGTATAACGCGAAAATCGTCAATTGTCACGGCAATAAAGGAATGATCGAGTATGCCGATTTCCGTAACTTGCTAAGAGAGAATGGCCTACGAGTAGACGTAACGATAAATCCTGGCTCGCTTGTTGCTAAAGGTTCGCTCGGATGCATCACGGAACAAATGGAAACGGCCGAACGTGTCTTTCATAATGGCACCTATATCGGTACCGGGGGCTACGTTCGTTTCAAGTTGCTCAACGAATTTCCTTGGGATAATTTTCAGAGCTCAGAGACGGGCAATCCGATGCGTATCGATAAAAATACACCTAAAACGCTCGCCAGTCTCACACCCAATTCCTTGTATCAGAAATCGACGGAGCATTACAATTCGACCCAAGGCACTATTCAACTGCCCTATTCGTTGCAGATGATATTCGAATGGACTAAATGTTGTGGCAAATCGGTAATTTTCAATTATATGGCTGCCCCGAAACGTAAATTGTCCCAATACCTTGACGATGAACATTTACCGCCGAATAGCAAACAACCGCGATCGTAAATCGAAGAGCGAAGATCCTCAGGACAATCGTTTACCCTATACCGAGATTGGAAAAACCACAACCAGGGTCATCCTCTATCAGTGTTTGAATGCTATAATTAATAAAGGTTTTATTCAGCTTTAGTTGTTTGATTTCCTGACCATAGGCATACATATTCTTTGTAGTTTACGGACAGTCGCAAAAAGGCATTCGTCAGCATCGCAAGTGCATCGGCCTTTTTGCTACTGTCCATATCAAATTTCTTTGTGACGATCAACGATCAACGGCCGACGGTGCAACGTCTCCTTTTCTGGCGACTACTGTCTAATGCCACGTCAGCAGGTTTATATTGCGATCTGAGATTACGGTGTAATATAGCATCGTCCGACGGTGCAACGTCTCCTTTTCTGGCGACTACTGTCTAATGCCATGTCAGCAGGTTTATATTACGCTCTGAGATTACGATGTCGTATGTCGAATATAGGAATAAAAGAGGTTAATATACTTTGAACTCTGATTTTGCAAATTGAAAAGGGCAAGCATGTAATCGACATCCGAGCTGGGAATATATTGGGGCGTATAAGAGATTCGTGCTCGCCGGAAACCCCTACGAGTATCTACGAAATAACACATTTGCAGTGAAACTAAGCCCACGAGTAAAAGAACGATGAACAATGTGAAGAAAAACATTATGCGAATTCACCTTACAAAAAACTTGAAGCGGTACCTATGTTTCAGATACCACGTTGACATTATAAATCCGATCTAGAGCAGTGACCGTTAAACCGACCACAAATAGTACCTTTACTGCAACATAAACTAAATTTCTAAACGTTTTGCACATATTTGTGGTCGCTGATTATTGGTTTAAATAGCCCTCAGGTATCCACTGTAGGTATCATTGTATTAGCACGGTCCATTTAATATGGTTTACGTGGTAGGCTGCAAATTGGGGCTTTATCCCTCCTTCCGAAAAGATCAAGAGAATTTCATACAGTTGCAAGTGTTCGTGCCGGAGCAAATGATAGCGTACCTGGACTTTCTGCCAGTTATGAATGGAATATCTCCGCTTCTGCACATGTTGAAGTTGATCAGGCCGGAAGTGACAAATAGACTATTACTTGTGCGAAGAAATTGGCCTCTTCACTGTTTGTGCAGTGGGTATTTGGAATTGTTCAAAGAGTTGATGAACTATTTATTCGTCAACGATTTAGCAAACGGTTGGGGACCATACAAAAATCTTTCGATGCCTATGCTGTTCGTAGATGAACTAACAACCAGAAAGTTTTTGCCGAACGAATCCAAACAAGCATATGCAGATCAATTGGGTCTAATTTTAAACGTTTTACGAGCTAAATGTTCAATCAATACTTTTTACGACGACAATAGAGACTTTTCACCGAAGCGTTTATGCGGCCTGATGATGAAATACCACGTTCATAACTTTTTGAGTACGTGCGTATTTGATTTCTGCCGTACGTGTACGAACGGAGAAGCAAGAGCCTACTTACAAACCATGTATAGCACGCTGGATTTCGAATGTACAATTTGCGCTAGTATTATATCCGAATAATCAGACGATTGTATACTATATTGTCACTAAAGTTGAGTTGAGCTAGTAATACCTGTCGTTTTTATTTGATGTACAACATTTCATTTTCAGCTATTGTGCACCTCTAACTTTGGTCATGCTGACCTGAATTGAAATGGTATCAGTATAACACGCTCAAGGAGCAAGGGTAAAAGAAAACACGTTGGTATTTTATTTGGGCATTGAGATCTATTGATAAACAGAAAAAAAAAAACGGAACGGCTACTTCGTTAATGCGTTCTCCAACGATTCGGTAACATTTATTTTAAAGCTAATTGGGCATTTACAGACAGGACAACATCGTACATTAGGACTACAATAGATACAACAAGGTTCGTGTCCACACGGTAGGAAACGGCATCTCAAATAGTTGCGTTGGCATCTGACGCATACAGGTGAAAACTCGTACACTTTCAAATCGCTGCTACAATAGTTAAAGTCGAACATCTCATCGTAATTGCTCCCTCTACAATCGTGCCTGAACGATACGGGCGTCGGGCGACTTATTTGCTCTCTGATCCACTCAAGTCCTTTGTAGCATAATAAATGGTTACATAATGGATTCGCTTTAACGTGTATCAACCAGACGTTGGCGGCGTCGCTTTCTTCCCAGTCCTGTAGCCGTATTGAACACGCGGAACATTCGACTCGATCCATATAATCGGTGTAATAAAATCCACATTCCGCTAAAATATGAGGCGCTAAAAACGATCGCAAAGGCCAATCTTCGAACGTTCGTAGTCTTTTTGCGTAGGAATCATTTATAGGGAACTCGTCATCGCTTGGAACTAGGAACCCGTTCACGTTATCGTACGATGTCATCGAAGCAGCCCAATTTTATATTTTGGGCATCAAAAACCCAGAAAATCCCACTATAGTTGAACGAATTCTGTCTCAAGCGCGGCCCAGTTTTATAGTTTGGGCGCTCACAAAAGTTGAATATTTCGCAAGTGTGTCGCCCGAGATAGGCATACGTAGGGCTCGCATCGGGACATTTTGTTCAATTCGATGTACACGGTCCCTTTAAATGTGCTACCTTGACAACGGTGCACTGAGACGGCCAAGTCTGCCAGCAAGGGAAACCCTACACGGGAATGTTCTCGTACGGCGCGCCTACCTGGAGCGCCACCGTGATATCGTTTTCGTTAACGAGGTCTTCGTCAACTTTGCCCGGTTTCATCGTCACTAAATGGCATCTTTCAAAATAAGTTTCGGTTTCAAATAGAATGTATCTCAGTTTAAGTAATGCCATATTCAGTAAAACGACGTTGCTGTTATTTTTGGAAATGAATCGAAACTCTCGAAAAGATCCATCATAGTTGAAAAGCTGCCTTAACACATTCGCTGCTGATGACGGTTTTTACCGTCATCATCGATCTTTCGCAAGTGCTCATGACGGTTTTTACCGTCATCGTCGTTAGGCATCCTTATCAAGGATTTGAAAGCTTAGCTTTCGCGCGAGGGAGCTGTTATTTGGTGAGCGTGTGCGAAAGGTATTGTTACAATGGAAAATTGTTTTGGTGGAGTTAGTGACTTACCGTTATCGTTCCAGAGCCTGCCCATGACCGTGCAAGGGTTCCCCCTCTGCCATACCTAATTAGCAGCGCGTATTCGTGTATTTTTGACTCTCACGCACCTGTTGTTGTTTTGTGATTGTGATTGTGTACGTACCTATTATTTTTACGGATTTTTGTTGCGGTGACATGGCGGATGACGATGCTGCAGGACCTTCTGGAGCCAAAAGGGCCAGAAGACCCAACAAAAAATATAATTTCAATGCGGAAAACGACCTGAAGGAATTGGATAAATTGCTTTATGAATCAGAGGATAATGATTTTTCAGATAATGAAGAATTGGTTTGTTCAAGTTCAGATGAGGAATACATACCAGAGACTGATCTTGCGCACTATGGTGAAGATCTGAACGTAGAAAATGATGCAAGTGATAGTGATTATAGCGATGACAACGTACTCTTACAAAACACTTTATTGCCTAACCAGCCACCTATAACTGCGGTACAGGCTAAGGCTAAGGCTCCGAAAATTGCTACGGCTCCGCTCCCATGTTGGACAGAAGATACATCCAGCATGAAAACCATACATTTTACAAAACGAAGAGAGTTCCTTGTTATGCCAGAAGGTGACATATTGTTTATTTATGCGAGTACATTGTACCTAGTATTTTTATTTTTTACAGGTAATAGACCGATTGATTTTTTCAGCATGTTGTTGGACGATCATTTTTATGAATTAGTTGCTGAAGAAACTAATAAGTATGCAGAGGAAGTTTTTTTGGCTTCAATGATGCTACCATCGGCAAGGATTACTCGATGGCGTCCTATTACTGTTGACGAACTACGTTTGTTTTTTGGGATATTTCTTCATATGGGAACTATATCCACGAACCGTCTCCAGGACTACTGGAAAACTTCTAGACTCTTTTCTATCCCGTTCTTCTGTAAAGCCATGAGCAGAGATAGATTTCTTTTGATTATGAGGTAGCTTTCAAATTGTAATTTTTGATAAAAAATTAATATAATAATTATTATTCTTTCAGGTGTCTGCATTTTGCGACCAACCCAGAGGTAGGACAACCTAAACCAGAAGACCGTCTTTTCAAAATAAGACCCCTCATTGAATATTTCAATAATAAAATGGCAGAGGTTTATTACCCCGACAGAAATTTATCGTTAGATGAGTCTATGATTTTATGGCGTGGAAGACTTTCCTTCAGACAGTATATCAAAAATAAACGCCATAAATATGGAATTAAATTATATGTTTTGACAGAGCCTGACGGTACCAATTTAAAGTTTGCTGTATACACCGGACAACTAGATGATCTTGGAGGCAAGGGCCATGCTGCTAATGTTGTACTCAACCTAATGGAGGGGCGTTTAGATGCTGGCCATTCACTGTTTATGGATAACTATTACAATGGCTACGATCTGTCTCAAAAACTACTCGCTCGCAATACATATTGCACAGGTACATTGAGAGCCGATAGAAAAAATATTCCAGACGAAATCAAAACTCAAAAGTTGAATAAAGGGCAGACAATATATAAATGTAGTGAGGATGGTGTACTAGTAGGAAAATGGCGTGATAAACGAGAGGTAGCCTATATCACTACGGAGTTTACAAATGAAATGATTAATTATACTGACAAACTGGACCGCGAAAAGCAAAAACCTCTTCCCATATATCAATATAATAAGTTTATGGGCGGAGTAGATCGCCAAGATCAGTTGATGTCCTATTACCCATGTGACAGAAAAAGTCTTAGATGGTACAAGAAACTTGGCTTGCACATCCTTCAAATGTTGATGCTCAATTCCTTCCTACTTTTCAAAAAATTTACCAAAAGTAAAATGTCGATTTATGAATTTAGGCTCATTATAATTGAGAGCCTAGTCCCTGACAAACCAATGGCTCCAGTTAGAGACGAGGAGAAAAACCATACCCCTCACAAAAATCCTGTAGGAAATAATGGAAGAGTTCTATCCAGACGATGTGTTTGGTGTTACCAGCATGACAAGAAAAGAAAGGAGACAACTTTCCACTGCCCTGGGTGTAAAAATAATCCTTACCTATGTACTGGTAGATGTTTCAAGGACTATCATGCGAATATGTAACAATATTATTATACCCTATAATGTTACTCACAATAAATATTTGAATAAGTATTTACATTTTTTATTATTTTATTTACTTTTCAGTCAGTTTACTCGACTTACATACATTTTCGTAATGACGGTAAAAACCGTCATCAGCATCCTACGAGATTCTTATGTGTGCAGTGCGCGTGACGGTTTTTACCGTCATATCCCTTTTAGCCCTTATTCTGGAAAAAGGTATTTCAACAAACAGTTTTAGGCAGTTTTGCAAAATATGAAATCATTTTATGGAAAAAAAGTGCTTTAGCACCAAGATGTGTTTATTTATTTATTTATTTATTTATTTATTTACGGGCAAGACCCATTAAAAAAAAACAACAAGAAACATTAAGTACCTTACAACTAAATAAACATAGGCCAGTAATACTTGGCGTAGTAACAGGATAAAAATACATATAAATTATTAACAGTAAAACATTAAATCAGTTATAGGTATAAGAAAATAGAGGACAAACATAAATAATGACTGATCAAGATGACTAGAAATTCTTAGCTATCGAACTTGGCATCACAAACAAACGAGGAGAATTACATTAGAGAGTAAAGCTCTCTTTTAAAGCTATTTATGGGTCCAAAAAAATCCAGGCTACCATGGGTGTTACATAATCGAGAAGTTCTGGAGATGAATGTATTGAAACCATAGTTTGTACGGTGATTTCTTTCTGAGAAGGTTATGGCAGAGCGGGTGTCCCTTGCTGGGACGTGAAGCCCTATTCTGGACAGTAGGTATGCGGAATCACTAATGGAGTTCAGTACCTTGTAAAAAGTATATAAATCTCTTTGATTGCGTCTAGCTGCCAAGGGTTGTAGATTGAAGCGTCTGTATAGGTCGTCATAGTCATATACATAGTTCTCAAGCGAAGGAATACCTGCCTTGAAGGCTAAATAACGTACGAATTTGCGCTGCACTAGCTCTAGGGCTCTGATATGATTAGAATACATTGGTGACCAGACAGAGGAGCAGTACTCCATCAGGGGCCTCACCATTGAGCAATAAAGGTATCTGATAGAATCTATGCTTGTAAAATCTCTCGAACACCTCTTAATGAAGCCTACAAGTTTTAACGACCTTGTTGTGATGTCTGAAATATGGGTGATAAAATTGAGACTGCTGTCAAAAATGACACCAAGATCTCGTTGTTGTGAGACAGTTTCAAGCGGAATGTTGTTTATATGGTACGCGAATTGTGGAGGGCTACGACCCTTGGAGAAAACAATGGCTTTACCTTTTTTTTAGGTAGCAGCGAACGTGTTAAGCCGATTTCGGACTTTTGCAGCGTCTTCAACGTGTCGAAATTTACAGCATCGCCAGCTTCGAACTGTCTCAACAATCCCGTCAATCGTGGATCGCATTTTGAGCGCATATGTTGCTTGATAAAAAATACTCTGTCCACGTAACTAAGACATTTATACAGATCGTGTTCGTCGGCTCCGATGGCAGATAATTGATTGACGTCGCCGACTAGCGTGACAACTAAAGTATGCCGTTCGGCGATTCGTGTAAGCTCACGTAGTAAAGTCTATTGAATCAAAGATACTTCATCTATAAAGATAATGTCGTATCTTTCTTTAATACCGTCATAATGGTTTTCTTCAAACGATTTTTCCCAACTGTCACCACTGGTCAGTTCTTCCACTGCCTCGACGTACTCATCGAAACGCCAACCGAAAGCTTTCATAAAAAATTTGCAAATCGTTTGCGCCTCAACACCGTACTCGCTTCCCTCAGCAACTAATTTTTTCGATGTCGCCAAATAGAGAATTTTCCTATGTCGAAGAAAATACAACATGGTCGTCTTTCCCGATCCCGCTACGCTGTTTACCAATATAACATTCGAATCGGCATATGAACTGGATTTCGAACTGGCTTTCGAATCGGTCGTTGACGATAAGCGATCGAGAACGTTTTCAATTTCTTTGACGATATTCTGTTGATCTTCGTTGGGTGATAAACATTCATCTACCGATTCGTGTTTATCGGTTTTAATTACGAATGCTCGCTTTGGTCTTTGTAAAGCACAGCGACCCTTGTTGACGACAACGTTCGAAAATCGTCGCAAAGAAATGTGGTAAAATCGATCAGATTCCAGAGCTGCGTCGAATTTCATCGTCAATTTCTCAATTAGGCTTTTTCCTTTGACCGAAAACATGTCGCGATCGATCACGATAGACCAATCATCCTAAGATGAATGATATTCCAAATCGGAGTACACCTCGATTTTCAATTCTTGCAATTGTCGTGAAATGCTCGCGTTTTGGAGAGGTAGTTGTTTTGAAAGACGTGAACGTTTAGCCGTAATTTCGTTGTCTTCGTCGTACTGCTCGTTCTTTTTCCCATCGTACAATACGAGCGATTGGTCGGAAGGGACGCGCACCAACGAATCTATAACAATTTCTCCTTTACAATTGAAAAACCAGCGCATCTGAAGGTGACTATTTTCGGTGGCAAAGGAACTAGCTGCCTGAAATACTTTTAGCTGATAAGCGGCGCCCGAAGAAAGCAGCCTCGGCGTTTTGCTCGTATCGACGTTTATGCTTATTTTCTTCTGCGGACCCATGCAACTCGGAGACGCCATAGTAGAACGTAGTTAGTTTCAAGGAGCACCAATTATAATGACCTGCTTATGTGGTTAATACTCGTTCTCATAATTCTATTTGCGTCCATTTATATGCTAATTCCGACACGACAAATGGACGATAAAACTTTGCAAACGTTTATGATGGGCATTGCGGAAGACGCACAATTAACGACGATACCCGCCGTCACCAATGTTGGCACAGTAAAAGTTTTTCCGTATTCTTCAATCAGCGGTGAAGTCGATTGGGACGTCGTACTTTATTCGTTCAGCCTAGAACCGGGCAATAGCATAATTTACGAGCACGGAAGATGGCGAGCCCAATCTTTTACGTACGACTTTGAAGGTACACAATTATATCGCACCGATACTCTTACTCATGAACGTCAACTGTTTATGGAATTTAACTTGGATATGAACTTGGAACTAGTCGACAACGGCATTGTATCGAAACCGTACTGTAAACAGAAAGGTAACGTTCCAATTAGGCAAGACGAGTTTGCCCATTTTTATAAAACAACGGAAACTGGAGGAGGCTTATCAAACATTTATCAGTACGGGTACTGGGTATGTTTACAACAGGGAGCCAACCCGACACTGGTTCTTTGCCAAAATAAGAAATTCGATTTGCAACTGGTGGCGTGTCGCGATCATAGCGAATGTGAAATGAAAAGCGATAATTATATTTGGCCGGACGTGAAAAACAGTACGAAATATTATCAATGCCAAAATGGCGTTGTAGTGCATGCATCGTGTCCCGAAGCAAGTCCTGTTTTCAATGGTTTACGTTGCATCAATCCTGCGTGTTTCAATAAAACGTTTCAATCCGTAGGAGGAGGGCCACAAAAATTTGTTCTAGCGGACAATTTTCGCGTACCTAACGATGATCATTCATACTTTCTCTGTAGGGGCCAGTTGGAAGGCACAAAGATTACTTGTCCGCTAGGAGTCGATGCCTCCCGTATCAATTGCCTTTACAAATCCACAGGCTCAACTGCGTTTGTTGTCGAATATTTGGAAACGTTACAAGTTACGCCAAAAAAAGTTCCCGTTGGACAAACGGCTTGCGTTGATGGCAATATTGTCAAAGTTACGTGCTCCACTATTTTAACGCGTAAGCTCGTACATGAAGACGGGACTGGTAAGACTCTATATTATTGGACGCCAGACAAATATCTCGAAAAGGGGTCATGTAAAGAGTACGATATAATTCCACCAAAAGGAGAAATGTTACAATTTCTGCGTGCAGATCCCGCAATTTCGTCCAATATTACTGGTAACGGCGACGCGTTGCCAAGATTAATTCCCTACGATTCGTTTGCCTCATTCGAGTCCGACAGGACACATTACTACAACACCGACGGTGTGAAATATGACGGAGTTCTTTTTTATTTTGGCACACAACGTTTCATTATCGATGCGAAATACTTGAACGTGCCTTCAGATACCGCATCAATACTGAACAATAATCATAACGGCGTTTGGACTGAACAATTGATAATCGAAAAAATTTCGCCGGGTTGGATCTAAAATGCGTCCAACGATTGCGATGCGGGCATCGAATTTCCCGGTTTATATTATGTAAACAAATCGGGCACGGCTATGTGCTTAGATGGTAAACCTTCCATTAATATTTGCGACGAGCACGGTCTGAATGTCTTTGTCAATGGCTGTGGGTACTTTTCAAATTCTATCGCGTCTTCGGTCGGTGAGCGAGTGAAAGAAATGGCACGGACCAAGCAGGCGAAAATAAGTGGAACCTATAAAGGACTCTTTAGCGATTCGTTTCCGTTATGGGATATGTAATTTTTTAAGATGCCATCCGATGGAAAAAAACAACACCAACGAAATAGTACCACAAAATGCCGATTATTTGGACATGTCCACGTATGCGACACAACGTCAGAAGCTTTTTATGGCCAAGAAAATGGCAAACAAATACCCTGAAATTTTCAGTTGGTGCGATATAGTGATCCGACCGGCCATCTCACCTCAGGATTACGTTTACGAAGAAAAGTTTGCTGATTGGGCAATTTGGGTCGATTGGACTTGGACTAAAACGGGCTGCACGAAAATTAGTTGCAATCCTAGTGGCCAAAAATTCGACTGCACGCTCAAGGATGCACCTTTCGCTTTTCGATCGGGCGACACCACATGGACGGCCTGCGAGCCGGCATGTTTCTTTCGTAACGACATACCGTCTACCAGTACCGGCGTTCATTCGTTGCAGATACAGTATCACAATGGCAAATGTTATTGGGTGTCGAGCGCCATTCACGCTTGGATGACCAATCCTACGGTCAGGGCAAGTACTAAATACGTGCGTCGTGTCAACACTTTAGCTACAGGGTTCGACGTATCGTACGAGGCAGATACGTACAATATTCCAACTATTAAAGGCCGCATAAACAAATATTATTGCGACGCGTATTTCCAAGAGCTAAAAGGCGACGATTGCGAAGAGCCGTGGTGGAGCGAAGTACTCGGTTATACGTTTTTGGGACAAAGTTTGATTAAATCCATAGACCAGGCCGTCAGTCCTAACGCCGGTACACGAGATCGGGTTTCGCTCGAACCCGATTTGAAATCGCTACCCGCCTATATGCTAGACAAACATGTTTGGAAAAGACATATTAACGATTCATTCAAAATGATTAAGCCCGACGTCCTATTGAGCGATTTGGGATTTACGCCTGCCATGTTGTCCCAAGAAAAACGGGGTCATTTTCTATTTCATAATTCATCGGGCATTGTGGAACGATTTCTATTTTACGATTCTGCCGAATATACGACTAATCGTTCCTCGTCCCGAACTGAATATCTTCGATTACTAGAACCCATAGGTGAAATTGCGAAAACAAATAATCATCGTCGTCGTCGTCGTTCCGTCCGTGAAACCCGAGCCACAAAACAAAATCTCTCGTCATCTTTCGACTGGGATTCGATAGGAGATCGATTCAGTCGTATCGCTTCTGTCATAATGCAAATGCTTGTACAAAAGGATTTTTACGTACAAGTCGGGGTCGATTATTCCTGGCATTTGCTCAGTCAGAAACTAGGTCCCGAGTTCAAGGAGATATTGAGTAAAGTTTTTTCGAATATGAGTCAAGTACTGGCATCTAATTCGGCTCGTATCATTGACACAATAGCCAGTCACGAAATGGGACATATTGCCTCATATTTGATCGTAAAGTCTACTACAAAGTTCACTTTAATGCTGACAGGTTGGCTGCCGTCAGCGCAACTGTAATTGGTGTCGTTGCCGATATTGCGCTTTTCCTCGATTTAGCGGTCATATTAGGTTGGGATCCGCTTGGTCTTAAAAATCAGATCGATTCCCAGATTTTAGAAATATTACGAGAACAGGCAATAGTTACACGTTACAAAACTGGCGATCCATACTGCGAAATAGATCCCAGTTTCTTTTCGAAATTCGTGCTCAATGAAAACTTTAACGATAATACGACAACCACACCAATGCCCGAACCCAAGTCTCAGTTTTCGTACGCCCACTCTCGTTACAAAAGTTCCACCACGTCAGGTTCGGATACGATTGCACGTCGTACCGATAGTGGTTCAATCAAAAGGCCTCGTCTCTACCATACCCAGACCCTTTTTCAAATTTCATGTCTAAGCGAATATTTAAATGCCAGAACGTCAAATTCGATTGGACAACGTTACGACTGGGATAGGGACATTGTGCGAAATACCGACGAGTGGATGACCCGTTATGAAATTTTCTCTCATCTTATGCAAAAGACCGATTCAACTAGTTACACGGAGACACTACAGGCTCGTCAATGCCTGACGGTGATCATTTTGTTCATTTTGATTACCGTCATAGCGTTGACTATATTTTTTGCCAAACCCCTAGTACTGCTTATAGCGCCTTTAATTTGGTTATGTGCTTATGTTCGATTTGGCAATAATGCAATTCACAATTCAATCATCGAAAACCTTTATCGCACAATAAAAGCCAAGAATATAACATAGAAACCCTTTAGTGTACATACATATCAACGTTACAATTATATAAATTCGCTAGCCTAAAAAACCAAGATGACCACCGCTTAGTTTTTTTTTCTGTTCAATGATCAATATCCCTGGCGACGGTGGTAATGACAGAAATGTCAAGCTTTCTTCCTCAACGTTTTCTGACGACAACTTTTGACGCTGTTTTCGGTTTGATTCGAAATTATGCAACAAGGAAAGCCTCCATTAAAACGTACGCCTTCTTTTCCTTCTGTCCGTTTTCGTTGCGAACAAATTTAGTTTGCGTGTTCAATAGCCCATTTCTGGAAGTAATCGCTAAATATAGAACGTCAGGACATTCTGGTTGTTTTAGTGGACTCGTCGACTTTGCGACCAGATTTTCGGATAGCTCCCAATCGACGGAGAATTTGCTCGCCTTTTGTGCCATTACGATTCGATAAATAGGTATATCTTTCGTATTCACGTTAATGCTGGACAAAAATTGACGGACCGCTTCCTTGTTGATCATCGGGTCGCGTAACGATTGAAACCTTCGTTGCGATGTCAATTTTATCTCCTCGATACCAGCAAAACTGATAATGGCATTCACATGGGACTCACCGGCCACTTGGTCTAGACCTAGGTATCGACCCCGCAAGCTAATATATTCCACCAAGTTGCTGGCCGTGTTATTTGACCAAGAACCTAGTATCACATGTACGAAATCGCATAATTGTTCGCGAAAACGTCGGTAAGCCTTATCGTTGACCAGTTGCTTAATACGCTCTTCTCGGGGTATGTATTTAGTCTCTTCATACGTTTCATCGCTAATAAAGTTGACCATGCCTGAAGCTTCTTCGACACCGAAATATTTTAGAGCCCCCGCCAGCGTAACGGCGGTAGTGATTTGATCGGGACCAGTAGGCCCTATACCCATGACAGGGACATCGGAGAATAGTTGTTCCCTTTTCATGGCAAAAAAATCACGTTCAATCTTGTTGGTATCTTCTACGGGCGCCGAAACGAGAATATTACTATTCCCGTTTTCGTTTAAGCGAATTTGCTCTTCCTCTTCGTTTTCAGATTGTTGTTCACTGCTGCGTGACGGGGTTGTTGTTGATTGTCCTAGTTGCGTCTGCCACAGAGACATCGATTCGCCGCTAACTTCTTCCAAGTCCGAAGCTTCATTAATATTTCTCTTACTCATGATTCTCCTCCGTTAGTAAATTGTTCACAATTTCTCCTAGTTCAAAGTCGTGAATACTTGAAAGTAATTTCTTATTCAAAGTATCTATTCTTTGCGCTATATCGGGACTTTCTGTCAATATATCGGGACCTTCTGTCAATATATCGGGACCTTCTGTCAATATATCGGGACCTTCGGTCAATATATCGGGACCTTCTGACGATATATCGATGCGTTCTGACGATATATCGGTGCATTCTGTCGGTATATCGGTGCGTTCTGTCGGTATATCGGTGCGTTCTGTCGGTATATCTGATTCGAGTAAACTTGTGTTAATGTTTTCTGATTGATTTACCGCTTTGTTTCGACTTTTATAGCGATTGATTTTCCATTCCACGCAATCGCCCCTCAAAGTATCCAGATCGCGTTTTTTAAACAACTGCAATATAAAAGCCACTCTTGTTTCGACATTATCAACGTTCAACGGCAACTTTACTTTAGTAGGCAAACTGAGTAGAAACCGAATGAGAAAAATTGCCGCTGATATATCGTCCATTTTCCATATGTTACTAGGAACCCTATATGATTTAAACGTAAACTTGACACATTGTCTATTTCTTTCTTCAGACGAAACGCATTCTTGATTAAAATTCCACATGTGCTGAACGAGATTGAGTTTTAATTGTTTTTCCCACGGTGTCGCAAGTTCTAGTTGTAGACATTTACGCCATATTTGGTACAACGTACTGGCCAATCGAAAGGAAAAGAATCGTTTATTCTCGCCATTGTTACCGCTCAAGTCGATGCCGGGAACCAGATCTTTAGGGGTCAATTCAGCGTAAAGGTGTAATAAAATCCGTACGATTTCATCAATTATGAATATACCGTCGTTCCTTACATATTTGGACAAATCTAGGGAGAAGGATGTTAAATAACGTTTCACAGCTTCTAAACGTTCTCGGATAACAAAGAAAACGGGTACAATCTTTACGTTGATCAAAGTCACTTCATTTTTTTGATAAACGACCATCTTATGCTATAAGACATATATAAACATGTACAAGGTTTATCTGAAATCCTTTCTCGGTTCAAGTTGGTGTAGGCATTACTACTATTATATCGAGGAACCGTATAACGGCATCAAGTACGAATTGCATCCTGGTCTAAAACTATTCATAACACCTGTCAATTATCACGGAGAAGGTCGCTTAGAGAAAATAAACTACATGTGCTTCGTATGCAAAAGTTTACTCGACGATCAACTAGATAAACGTTTCAATATACTATGGCGCAACTGTGATATTCTCGCCGGACTCGGAATTCAAACCATCTTAGCATGGATCGTAGTGGCATTAATAATGACGAGTTTTATCGTGCCGCAGAATATTATTTTGAGCCTATTTATGGCTCTAACGTTTTTAGCTAATGCACATATGCCGGTGCACGTTTTGGTTTGTGCTTGTCCACATGTCACAGTGGCCGACGCACAACTTGAAAACTATGCTAGAAAAAGCGTCATTTTCCGAATATAACGTTTGCCAAAAAAAATACGCGTTTTATCGAACGTGTATAGAAATTGCCATCAAACGTTAGTAGTGTCCGTACGGGTACTATGTGTATCGGCCTTTTTGCGTTTATAATTCTTCTCCTTGTGGTGTTCATCAGTGTTCAACGACGGCACGCCGTTTTGTAATAGACTTGTCAAGAGGGCCTTTATAATGGGTTTATTCCTTTCGAACCATAAATTGCTCTCATTCGCTCCTTCCGTATTCCAAAACATTAGCTTGGTGCTATCGTAACCAGCTTTTATAAAACCCTTGTACTCTTGCAGAAAATCATGGACCTGTTGCTCGATTTTCCGTTTCACAATTAAATGGCTTACTAAACGAGTAACTAAATTTTTATCGGCCACTATACTATCGTATAGAATTTCAAAGGCCGTATCGTTGAACGTTTGTTTCGTTACAGCGTCGGCAAAGAAATTGACAATGGCATCGATAGGTAAATTAATTTGAAAATGAGTATTGATCAAGTCTTGCACGGTTTCGCGTAACTCTTCGACATTGTAGGCAATCAAATCGTCGTTATCGAGTAACGTTGGGTATTGCTTTATCAAATCTCCAACGATATTGTGAATTTTGAGAAGCACATCGTTCCGATAAATAAAACCAATCAAATTCATTGTTACGAAAGTTTATTCAATGCCTTATAACATAGATTGCATACATTATAGAACGATTCGCCCTCATCATGGGAACGATCGCTGACTCGTACCACAGTAAAATGGTCGTGTTTACAACGGCCAATTTTATCTCGTAACAAAAATTTGCTAATGTCGAACGGTAAAGATAGAATCAACTGACCGTCCCGTTTAACATGTCCTCCCACTGATTGGCTGATGTAAAGTTGGGGCGTTGAGAGTAGCCGTCGATATTTTCTTTGAGTTGGAGCCCCTTTGGTCGAACGCGATGACTTGGCGGCGACCAGCGTTTGCGAAGCTCTGAACCTATGCACGTTCTCTACGTCGAAAAACATTTTTTCGAGCTGAGGAAACTCGTTCGTGATTTGCTTCAAACTGATGTCGTGCATGAAAGTCGTTTTGTTGTTCTCAACCACTCGATGACTCATGGTTACGTGCGGCGAGTTTAGAAATTTGTAAATGACATAGCAACCGCAATTGATGTGCAACATTTGCCTGATGAAATTATTGAGCTGCTTACAGCGACCAATTAATTTCGGCTCAACAATCTGACTCCAAGGTAATTGATCCTTGTTGATCTGGCAGTAGTGCTCTGTTTGATCGCAAAAAATACTTTCTATTACTTCGTTCGTTTCCATGCCGAGTGCCACTCGAATGCGATCCTCGTGAGTAGCACCAAATAGAGTTTCCAGGCGCATTGTGTTCAAAAAAATTTCTCAGGTTACCAACGAGTCGCTGTAGTTGAGTTGTGGAAGATTCGCATTAAACGACGACGGTACGGTTCGATTAAAAACCGATTGCGTCGGCATCTGAAATACCAGGCTCTTTAAAGCGTCCACATCTTTACTCGTGCTAATTTGATCACGCACTTTAAAATAGTTCGAGAGTGTTACAAGTTCATTACCGGTTTTCTGAATTTGCGTACCGTGATCTTTCAATGGTCTAACTATCTGCGTTTCCAGTACATTTTTTATTTGGTTCAATCCGGCATTAATGCGGTCAAGAGTTTGTTCGCGGTCTTTGGATAAACGATCCATTAGTCTAGTTTCCAACTGATTAACCGTCTCTTGAAAACGAGTGGCGGCTGTCCCAAGACCGTAACGGGCCCTACGATAACCGGTACCGTTTGAGTCTACAGCTGCGTCCATTGAATCCATTGAATCCATTGAATGCATACTGTGTCCGTTGTCACCTATCGCCGCATAATTCGAGTATTCTGAACGTGAAGTTGCCTTCGATTTGCTTCGCCAAAGTTTAAAGAGCAAGTAACAACACCCGAATCTGATGAACGTGTATATTACATATTTGACAATATTTCCCAAATTGGCCAGCGAACCTATAATCGAACGAGGCAACTGGTTGTAAAGATCCGCTATTGTTTCGCTTATCGACTTGGAAACGCATTTGATCACCACGTTTGCATGTAATATGGTCGGATCGTAATTTTCTTTACCCTGCGAATTTTCTTTGGACGCTGTGCATTTCAAACATTGTGGAGAATTCGGCGTACAAGTACAATCCGAAAGCGGGAAATTGGTCGGAAGAGTCGTACAGGCACCCATGCCCGAACCCACCGTGGGAAACGAACAAGAGCATTTAATTATTTTACAGCCCACAGTTGTTTGATTATGCGTTTTATAATAGATACAACCAGAGCGAATTTCTGCTATCGCGTTCAGCGCACTATAGATGGTCCCGCCGACAAAGATCGACCCAATGGCGAACAAAGCATATTTTCCAGTTTTACTTTTCCTTTCTTCAATTTTGTCCACCTTCTCTTTGGTCTTTGAGTCTTTGGCAATCTCTGTTTCGAGTTCCGCCGAATTCGTTTTCAGGTCGAGATCCGGCAGAGAGCTACGGATCTCTTCGCCGGTTGCCGCAATGTTTTTCAAATGTTTGTCGGGCATTTCCAGAGCCTCTCGATTCATAGCCTGAATATATCGGTTTGTCTCGACGGCCATCGATGCCATTGCGGGATTGGCTTTCGAAAGCGATCGAGCAGCTTCCCCTTCTCGTAGACCGGAAATAAAGTCATGCGTATCCATTGAACCGATCGTTTTGAAATTCACGGTTTCCGTCGAACCAAAAAACTCCTTCATTAGTTCGTTAGAATTATCGAGCAGCTTCAAGTTCTTTTTGAAATCCCCTTCGATCGTTTCTCTCGCCCAGGCCCCTCTGATTTCGCTAGAGAAACCCATCTCCTTAGTTTGGGTCTAACGTTCGTCGGCATAGAAAAATCTCATAAAAAAATATACCCAACTAAGTCGGAGTGGAAGCCATGGAGCTGGACGAATTCTTGTAGCTACTTTCCGGTTTTATGATATAGACAAACGCTGCCAGTGAAATTAAAGCAATAGAAATGATTATTAGTAAATATTGCCACGGTATAGAAAACATGCCCCCTATCTTATAATAAGAAAACATGCGTGTCGATGAGTACGATGACGCTTATGAAAAAATTCGAAAGCAAGTGGAAATGGCTAGTGATATTGCTCGACATGAACGCGAAACAGATCGAAATGCAATTCCTCAAACTTCATCTGCCGACAATCAATCGCAACGTGTCGATCTGAGCCCTAACACACGGCTCAATGACTCGAGCCGGTTCAAACCTTCCGTCATAAGGAGTATTTTCGGGTTCGTTCTGATTCTCCTGATTCAGACGATCGTCATTTTCGTTGCGACCTTTATGAATATTCGCAACAAGCTCACATTGATCATTGGATCCAGTCTAATGTACAAAGTCATAATGCAAAACATGTATAAGGGTCATGTTACGACAAACGGCTAGCGGCGACAAAAGTTATGATACCGACAATACCACAGTGAATCAATTCACTCGTCTGATAGAGTACTTGTTTGAAGCGAATATAGCCAAAAACCAGTGGAGGCAACCGTGTCCCGAAAATAATAAATTTGACCGGTTTCTCAACACGTTTCCTACTAGACTTCAACCTAATAATAATGAAACGGCTATTGAAAAAATGAATTCGACTTAGTTCAACCGCTTTATTTTTTTTCTCAATGCTATAAACATTGGTGTCCGTTTATTGATGGACAGAAATTACTTTCTTGGGCGTTTACTATCCACAGGGTTACCCTCTACCGATCGACTCGGAGACTCGTTTTGTTTTCGTTTTGATGAGTTTTCACGAAGGCGCGATCGTTCTTGTTCAATGCTATGGAGTATTGTTTTTCCAATAATAAAGTCGCTTTCTGGAATTCCGGCACTGTTCAGTTTCAGGTTACTAATGGAACCTGTGCCGATTTGGAAAACGGCAATATATTTTTGGTTTCCAATTGACACGTTCTCGATTTTCATGGGAACAATTTTTCCACTTGGGAACGTAAGTTTGTCCATCGTCACTACGAATTTATTGAGCGGATTAGGTGTCGGTTTGACATTCGTGTAAACGATATCCGCTCCGATGAGCCACCAATGATTATCGTCTTGGCGGAAAACCGTGTATACTTCGTCTTCATACTTGACCACCTTAAAATCTTGTTTCGGTAAATCTGTTGCTACCTCGATAGGAAATTGTTTATCGAAATATACGGGAACCGAATAGGTAGAATCATAAACGACGAATTTATTAAACAATGCTGTTCGTTTAAATCGTGCTGAATTCTTGGCACGCCATTGTCATCGTAGATCAAAATATTATCCTTTAGCTTTTGCCGACCGAAAATCTGATTACCAGGTAACGGTACCTTCTTCATCGATTCATATTTTGCATGCTCCAGATCGGCCAATATCCTAGCGCTTTCTTTGCCAAAGTGTTCGGCTACTTCAGTAGGTAGTTTGCTAGTTTTATGATTTTTCAGAAACAACTCTAACCATTCCCGGAGATCTTTTTTCTCCTCAGATTTATTCGGTACGTCAAACAGGTACGTGAAAATTGTATCTCTTTGTAAACCCATTCTTATAATAGATAACAATTTACAACCTGTAATCGGCCAGAGTATTGGCCAACTCTAACAATTCGACAGGTTCAACTATATTTCTAATTGAAAGCACTTTGATTACCGCTTGAACAATCTGATGACCGTTGCAATTGGAGGAAAACGCATGCGGATTTGCGTTAGAGTTAACTCTGTTCAACGCGTCCCTTACGTGAATGAACGCTGCCAAAGGTAAATATTGAGTATCGACGTCCGGATGATTAAAGGATCGTTTATCGATAAACACCCAAGGTATGTAATTGGCTAAAATGTACAATGGAAGATTGCTATTTTTGAACGCTAACTCCATTCTGTGAAAACGATTTGCTAGATCACTTGCCGGAATGCTGCGCAACCTGCTCAGAGAGAATCGGTCTTTAATGAACGCCGGTATAAACTGCTTAAGCTTGGCAAATTCTGGAACTGGGTGCCTTTGATTAAACGTTGAACTGCGAGACCAAATTTTTCTTGTCGCCCATACACACAACGTGGCTAAAGCTTTATCGCTCGGCAGTCCTTCGATGACAAAATTACCGCCGAGAAATAGCTTGGTAATTATGAAAACACCGTACATGGTCGGGCATAGACTTATATGCGAGTCGAGTAATTTACGGTAAAAATCAATAATCGAAACGTCCAGATGAAGTTCAAAGTTTTCCTCTTGTCGCCGTTCGTCTACCAAAAAGAACGCCGCACAAATGACATCTTTGAGAGTATTTTCGGGCGAGTTGAACACCGTCGAGACACCCTCGGCCAATTGTTGCGTAAACGTGGTAATTAGTTCGGATAGATCATTTGTCCCATTGGTTTTCTCCATCTCAAATTGTCGTAACGAATACCGAATAAACCAGTTTAAACGGCACATGAATTCTGCAAAGGGAAGCGTATTGAAACTTTGTCCGTACCAGGCTGACAAACTTTCGAGTAAAATTTTTGCCTCGTACAGAAGAAAGCTATTGATGTTAATACGATTTTGTGCACGAACGTCCGAATCGTCATCATCGTTGCTTGGAAATTTGTCCCAAGTTAATTCGATCATACTGTCTTCCGTAACGTTCCACAGCCGACATAACATGGGCACGTATATTTCAGGATTAAAGGGTGGAAGAGTAATTTTCGGCAAAGTCACTGTACGTAATAGCTCTACAAGAGTAATATTGGGATTTTGGGTATTCACTAGTCGCACAGCCTCGAATATAAAGTTTTCCGTCAGAAGATATGAAAGTTGTTCGCTTAACGACATCTTCATATTTTCCACTGCCATCACTCTTGCAATTTTTTCTCCATCTGTCAAATATTTCTGAAACCATTGCAACGTATCAGCATTGCCGCAAAAATATTGAAACTTGGCCAATATGTTCGCAGACGTTTCGATGGCTATTGACGGGTTTTCCGCAATTGCTTTTAACGTTTTCGACACGCTCATTTCCATCGTACCGTTCTAACAAGGCTTATAAGTACGCAAAAATGAAATGCGCAGAAATTCTGGGTTTCGTCGGTTTTATTACAGTTGCCCTCTTGGCACTCAATTGTTTACCATTAAAACATCAATACTGGTTATACGCGTCAAAAATTGAAGTGCTCTATAAAAATATCGACGGTGTGGCGTTCACTCAATTCCCTTCACGTTTACAACGATTCATTTCGGGCATCAAGGATCAAAAAAAATAATAATTAGGATCGCTCGTTTCGCATACGCATAGCCGATCTTTCTACTAATACGCCCGCAAAGGACGATACCGTTTTCTCTTAAGACATCATACATGGCCGTCGGCGGCCTTCTATGGATGCGTTTCGATAAATTTCTTAATCAGGTTAGTTGGCCTGGAGAATTTTGATGGAAGAAACATAAAGTCGTGAATTTCGTCGCCGAACAAATGTATTTGTAAGTTTGACGTGTTCCACGTTCGCTTTAGCCTAAACAAGTGATGAGCAAAACTATACAATTCCGAATCAATAACGAGAATCGGAATGTCCGTTATTCGTCGTTGTGGATCAACTAAGGCATCCCGACTGGACGGGAGGTCAATCATGCTCTCTATCAATAGGGGGTCGAAGCTGCGTAGCTCCGATAGCGGTCCATACATATCCAAAATGTTTTTGTAAATAATCGGAAAGGAATAACCGCTCACACTCGAATCGTTAACATCGATATAGGGAGACAGTAGAATTAAACCTTTTAGATTAAATTCAATGGGCACGCCAGTTATACTTGGCAGGCGATTTTGCCATATGGTACTCTTTATAGCGAGCCAACTTTGGAGAACGTGAAGCGCTCCCGCTGAATCTCCCATAAAATATAAAGACTTGTACGGTGGTTCTTGCTGGGATATGATACGTCCACCGATGAGCAGAAATTGTTCGATAGGTGTGGGAAATTTGTAACGGGGCGCTAAACCATACCGTATCGAATATATTCGACATTTGGTATGGTTGGCCAGACGTGATAGAAAATCAGAACTTTCACTGCCAGCCACAAATGCACCCCCGTGCATATACAATATTAAGCAGCTTTTTGTATTGTTCGGTTCGTACAAATAATAGTTCTTGTGTTTATAAAGGAAACATTCCGAATTCGTCTCGAATGGCGAGTATCGTATGCTCCTAAAATAAGTAATCGTTTTGATGGCTATATGAAAGAAGGTTTTTAGTAGAAAGTTGGCCAATATCCAAGCCGTAATCATTATTAACAGAAACGTTCTCCAATTCATAATTAAGTAACTACTTATGGCAAATGCGCGATATGGCCAATCTTTCAATGATACTCCATTAATTAACACGCGTAAACAGCCATCGGACGTGGTGAATAAGCGCAATAAACGAGTCGTGGAAATGGCGAATAAATTTCTGACGGCCATTGCCAAAAGTAGCGATTACGAAAATGTTGCCAACGCACTGTCGACCGATCATGGCTTGTCTAAAGATCTGGTTAGACGGGTAATCGCCTTGATCAAAAAGAAAACGGTCATTAGACCTCCTAAAAATGTAATTGGCCAATTCAAAACTATAAGGGAGAATTTTCTGTCGCAATCGCAGTTCGACAAAATGGTCGAGTATGCTATAGTTAGTTTAGAACACAACACCGAGCCTGATTTTTCTTACTACGCGGCCATCTTTCTTTTGTGCGCCTTCACCGGAAAACGCTTGAACGAAATCTTGTCCATGACCAAATTTCAATTAGAAAAATTACGCGATAAACAACAAATTGCAATCTACATCAGTAAAACGAATCATGTCGGGCAGGTAAAATGGAACGGACCAAACGATTTGCTAGGTCGTGTTGTCGACCGTTTAATAGGTCAAGAAAGTAACCCGCCCAAGTTCTTGAATCCCTACGAAAAGTTCAATAAACATTGGACAAACGTTTTCGGAACGACGCCACCGCACGGAATCAAATTTCACAGTTTGCGTTATAAAAATGTCGGCAGAATACTACTAAGTCATGGTGAATTGGACAAAGGTCAATTACTTCTACAAAACGTAACTTTGAAAGACCACGATGATAGTAACTTGGAGGAATTTAACACCATCCTGGATGAGCTTTGGACATATGCAACGCTTATGGAAAGCGAGTCACACAAAATAGTCGGTCATCCTGGTGCTTTTCTTGCCGTTGGCGATGCTGCTGAAAAAGTGTTAATGCTAAATGCCATGACACCAATACCAGATCTCTTGCACGAAATTTCAGTATATCTGGAGAAAAACAACATACCAAAACCCAGAAGCTCCGACCAATTTATAGAGTTTTTATCCCAGCTCGAACGGTTAAAAATCCAACAGCCCGATATTGCCGGTCCTTTAATCGAACGTATAAGCAATATGTGGAAGCAATTTGCCATGTCCTATGACGATTTTACTCGTTCGGCAAAAACTACAAGTCAAAATTAACGAACTAACAAAGCAGCAAAAAACAACGATTTCCAGCTTGAAGCAATGCAACGACGAAAACAAACGTTTGAAGAAACAAACCGAAGGGTTAGCCACTCTAATTAATAGGATTCAACAAGAGCCAAGCCCATGATAGAGGAAACTATTAATAAGATGACTTTTATGATAGTTGCGCTCGCTTTACTATTGTTCATAGGATTCGGATTTTTATACCTGAATTTGTCACCGTCGATGTGTCTGTACTACGATCTAAAAACTAATGCCACTGGTCGGTATAGACGGGTGGGAAAAGTTTAGCTTTCCACAGTCCGTGATGGAGCGAAGATTGAGCAACTCTGAACATTAGCGATGGATATCCCCAGTGCTTTTCCGTATATTTTCTCTCGTTACTAGGCCAAATAAAGTTGTGCCAATAACAAGCGATGTTCACAGACATCGATTCGCCTCGTAATCGCCGATATTAGTTAATCGACATGGTGACAGCAGCGGGTAGCTTGGACCGTCTAACTACTGTCCCATGCACGGTTTAATCGGATATGGAGAATCCAAGTATCCCGCTCCGAAGCGATTGTAAAACCCACAGTTATATTGTCGATTCGGGGTAGTTGAGAACCAACGCGATTCCTCGTAATGATAATCAATCACTGAAGAAGGAATATGTACATCGGGTTCGATGTATGCACTCATAACGTAGATATGTTTATTCGCGTTAAAATCCTTAATCGATGCTGGTGGCGTACCGACTTTTACCTGAAACTGCCACATGGACCTTAAACGTTCTTTTGTGGCCCAAGAAAAGCGCCGTAAACCTTCCAAATATGTATATCGGTATTATTTTATCGTAATATTTAGGATGTGAGTAAAACAAGTAGCCTTCTATGATTGATTCGGTACGTTTCATAGCAAAGTTGCATTCGCCAAAATCGTCAGCGACGGGTAAATAACTGGGCCAAATATGCACGCCCAATGTTTCGCCATTGGTATGACAACCCGCTGCCGGTTCGTTTCCTTCAAAGATAAATCTACACGGATCTGGCACATGGCGTAGATTAGGGTGAGCAAATTTATGCCTAAACTCAGGATCAGTTGAACTAACTGGAATCGTCGCTTGATTGGGCAAATAACTAACGTCCGTTTTAATTTCGAAGATTTTTGGTAAACGGCAATGAGGTCCACGAATATTATCAAATGCAGATATGTACGGGTCGTCACATAAGCAATTACGTGACATAGGATCAATGTCGGAACGAGCAAATTTGCCATACTTTCCGCAACCAACTTCAACGTCACAATCACTGGCTAAATTGATTTGGGTAACGAGATTTGGATACGTACACTTGCATATCCATCCCATAGTCTCCGTTTCCGGATCAGTTTCGAACAAGACCCAGTTTCCTGTTAGAGGGTTGCATTTCCTTTTCCGTGTACTTTTTATGCAATAGCCCTTAGCAGCTTCACGGTTCGCTTTTAATGTAACGACACTTTTATCTCTGGTGAGGCTGAGAGTCATATCTCGTTCGAAATGAATACAGGAAGCGTTCAATTGCTTACAAGATAAACAGGCCATTTGATTATTAACATCACATTCAATCATTTCCGTTACATCGCAATCGATAAATTTCTCAACTATACTATCTGGTGGGTAGTTGGAATAGAAATTTGTATTCTGGTAACGGGTAAGCGTTTCTTGTGGAAAATTTAGGTCAAGCGTTGACAGCCAGTATAAACAGGAAAATCCCAGTATTAATGAGCACGTTTTGAATATTGCCATTATTAAGAACGTCGACATGGTTGCCTCTATAACCTTATTAGAATTTATTCGTCGCAGCCAGCAGAAAGTATGGCTTCAAGTTACGCCAATTCTCTCAAGTTCAACCGTATTCATCCTAAGCCGGATGCTGGAACATGACAAAATGCGCGATACGGCCTACTGCTTAATTCGGGAATATCAAAAAGCGGCCGAGTTTCATTATTCGGCGATATTCATATTGAAAATGGCTAAATCCATATACGCTAAATCGTTTACGGCTCTAGCGCTTCTTAAAATACCCCAAAGACCTACCGAAGAAATGTTGGACAATTATGTAGCCTACTTCAATCGTCAAACGCAATCTCGGAAATACGTATATTCGCCCATAAATCCAATAGTTGCGTTCCTAATAGAAACCGTTAAAATGTATTGTACCGATGACGTTTCGCATAGTAAATGCGAACTAAATGACAACATGAAAACGCAAATTTCACGCGACTTTAATGACATGATTTCCTCTTTGAGTGAACCAAGCATTTCAACATCGCAAATGCAACACAGCTTTTTACAAAACATATTGACAGAAGAGTTTCCAGAAGCGGCAGGCGAAATTCTATCCAATCTACCTGAAACAGAACCGACTATCGAAACGGAAAATCACTCTGTCTCGGAAGCCGAAATACGTGGTGATCAACCTGCCGAAAAACGTTTACGTTTGGAACGAGAGCCCGTTGAACAAAATCATGCATCAAGTAATGATGGCGATTCTTTACCCGAGTTTGATGATGATATCGAGACGGACGATGAAAACATCATCGCTACGATGCCACTTGTAGATGGAGCAGCCAGCAGTGGAAGCACAAGCCACGCATAATAGTTTACGCAAATACATCACCAGGAAAATTGGAAACCATCAATGGTAGCAATACCATCTTGATAGGAAAACAAAATCTGCGAACGGTTGTCGGCATTGTACTTCAAATGGCAAGATGTTATTTTTTGGTTGCGTGCCTTTTTTACCGTAATAAAGCATTTACCATTTTCTACTTTAGTTGAAATGATGTTGTCGCAGGTAGATACGTCGGTTTCGTTAACTTCGAAAAGCCATGTTTCTCCCAGACCCGTTCTTGCTTTGATTCGGTTACGGCATATACTATCAATTTCCATGACTAATCCGGGTAATGATAGGGATGACCGTTTACTTAGCCATAAACCTTCATTTCCCGCAATATACAGAAGCGTTTCGTTTTCGTGATCTATAAACAACAATTTGAGCACGGACCAAGTTGGTGGGTAAATCGGATCAATGTTTTTCGATCCATCGATCATTTTATATTCTCCCGACTTTAAACCCGTCCAAGGTATAGGTAATACCGTAGACTTAAATCTATACCAATTGAGATCCTGCGATCGGAATTTTTCCATGTAATAAAAATCCGATTTGAAACGGAAATGTGGCACCGGTCGAAATTCGACGGAGAGTTTTCGGGGAAAATCACACATCAAGGCATATTTACAACAAGGCCCAAAGTTAAATTGATACGGGGTACCAAAGGTATCGTTCCAAATATTTGCAGCTAGCACGCGCATAAAATAGCGATCGCTTTGATTTACGTCTAGCTCCTTTGGCAAAATTATAGAATCGCTAGTAATCATGCCCCTGTAGAGCGACGGTAGGAAAGCTAAACCCTCTTTGGTGTCTAGATTAACGTGTCGCCTCAATATGTACCACAGAAAAAGGTTTTCCAAGTATATAGTTCCCGTTAAATCTGTTTTTTTTTTCACAAAGTCCATCGAAAACTCTGCAATTCTCACGTTCATCTTATCAGGAATGAATAGCAAAACAAGTTGTTTTTGAAGCCAGGTTCTCAGGGAAGATACCTGTATCAAATCACGGTTAACCCCAAACTCGATATCTACGCACTGGCGAATAATATTTGTCAATATATAACTGGGGCGATAAAAACAACCTATCAAGATATCCACAATATTTGTTTCTGTGGACTGGGGAGGCATTATCATGGTTTCGATAGCAAATTTCCTACTAAACATAAACACCTCTGCTGACCCCGCATTATTATTTTGATGACTCAAACACCTTTGTTGGAATCTATACATATTGCATCACTTATAGTGGTGGTGGGACATTTCCCACCGCTCCGATGCACCATGCGCGAGTTGTATAAAAGCAGCCGATGTTTAGTGGAAAGAGTCAGTTTCTACTTGAAGCAACAAAATGAATAGTCCATTTTCAAGTTTCAACGTTTGGCCCCCAGCTTGGGCCGTGCCTGAAGGTTGGGCGGTAGCGGTGTGCTTCCTCGTGCCGCCCCAACCGGCAGCATCAAAGAAGACCAGGCGGCGCAGAGGCCGCCGCAACCGAGGTGCCGCCGCATCAGCCAGCAACAGGCCATTGCTGGAAAATAACGAATGGCCCACCGAGCCATGCCCGGCTGGCTATTTTACAAAGGGGGAATGGAGCAACGAATGGGACGAGCCACTTTACCAAGTAGAGGAAGAAGATTGGGACGCGCCAGTCCCATCAGAGCCTGCTACCAAGGGTCCCCAAGTAGAGGAAGAAGATTGGGACGCGCCAGTCCCATCACAGCCTGCTACCAAGGGTCCCCAAGTGCAAAAGGACGAAGATTGGGACGACGGCATGCCGCCTATCCCAGCATCCAAAAGGGGACTGGCTCGTCGTCCAGCAGGGGCCTCAAGCCAAATTTAAAAAATTATTCCTTTTTTTCTGTAAAATAAAAACCTATAAATCATTTATGTGTATAATTTTCTCAACCAAAATCGAACCTTACAGTTGCAATAGCTCTTTGGCCTCATCTTTATAACGTTCTAGTTCATCAGGCGTAATGGCAGATGGTGTAACACGCCACGCATTTATCAGATGATTATCATTGATGGGTACAATTTCTAAAATGTGTTTTGTGATAGGTTTCCCTTCTTGCTTAGAAACATCTGCAAACGTATAGGCACCATCAGAATCTTTAATGTACAAGTGATCTCTTACTCTACGAAACTTATCATTTGTAGTAATCTTATTGGCCAAAGTGGAAGCCAATTTGACTATGCTAGCAATGGCGCTAGGCGAGAGAAGTTTATCATTGGCCGCTGCTAAAGATTCTATGGTTCCGTTGCTAACAGTATTCTTAAAATTGGCCAAATTGTTACGATATAATGATGCAATGGCTTCTTTAGTTTTCGGATAGCCAATAAACAGTCCATAACAACGTCTCTTTATCGCTGGCTCTATTTTACTCAACAAATTGGTAGTAAAGAAAAAGTAAACGCCTTTGTTTGTATCCTTTTCCATTTCAATCATAAATTGCGTCACTGGATTGGTATTGATAGGACTGTCTTTTCGTGTCGAAAGGATCGCTTCGGCCTCATCGAAAAAGATTAGGACCGAACGATCAGGCGTCACCTTTTTACGAGCCAATTCGAACAAGTTTTCAATGTCCTTTTCGGTGCCGCCTACATAGGCCGACATTAGATTTGCACTGTTTACTTCAATAAAAAGTAGATTATACGATTTCGCTATCGATGCAGCCATGAAGGTTTTTCCAGTACCCGGAGGTCCAAACATCATTACATTGAAGGTGTTATTAGCGGCAAATAAACTGACAATAAGATCACGGACGTCCTCTTGGCCACTCAAATCCCATAAATTGGGCGCTTTAATTTCGTTGGGTTCACGAATCGCAAAATCTGACTGGTCCGATTCTGTGCCGCTCTGTGACATTTCGTCCATAGCTTTCGCAATGTAATCTTGATAACTCTTCAAGGAAAGATAGTTCGGCGCTAGTTGCTTGATATTGTTGTTTTCTATTGCTCGTGATACTAACCAACCGATTAACGATTTTACCTTTGTAACAATCCCCACTTCATCGGGATCTACATTTGCGTTGGCGTATGCCACCAAAATACTGGCGGCGTCTCGCCATAAAACCGCTGCATCTTTATAAAGGCCTTCAGTTTCGAGTCGAACGGCTTCCTTTGCTAAAGATAAAACCTGTTGAAGCTCCTGAGCCATGTCGACCTCCATAGAGGGATTGTGCGAAGATATTGCGGCCATAATTCAAATGAACCTTATAACTGTTGTCCGGGTCGAATCTAGTGACATTTGCGGTGTATGCCATCAGTTGATAGAAGGAACTTACAAGTCCTCAGTCGGAACACATTTGGAATGTATAGGTGAACAAAATATAGATGCAGTTGACATCAATGGATTTCGGGAACTTATGGCCCTTTCCATCTATAACAATGTAAGAACTCATTTTAACGTCAAAGTTTTTACCGGTCGTCGGGCAGTTTGCCAAGTATGTTTATGTTTTTCCATGGCAAACCCTATTATCGAAAAATGGGATATAGGACTTGAACATTATCAATTGGACGAAACTCTAACGCTAACGAAGAAGGAATACGCTCACGCATTGTGTTGTTCTAATTTCAACATTACGCTCGAAAACCAAGGACCGCAGCTAGAGAAATTAAACTACTGGGCAGCCGTATTATTGAACACTTAATACGTTTTACAAAAGGATCTGTTTTTGATCATTCACGATCCTAATACATTGGATCATTGTATTGGGATCGTACGTCGGACCATCTCCAAGTTACCTTATTCGATGCGAGATCGTGTTTGGGTACTTGATTGCTTGAATTCCTCTAATTTACAAAGCGGAGAAGGTTACACAACGTTAGCCACTCGTTCCGACGACAATGCTCAGCTTAGGACAACGGATGATAATGTAGACGTGTACATAGCGTTCTCTACCAGCATGGAACAGGTACGAGTGATGGATTATGTGAAGCTAAAAGTGGTTTTTCTTACGACGAAACGAAAAAGAAACGAAATCGAACCGGCTGACCCAAATCACTACAGCGAATTGCAATTTAGAAAACTTTTGAAAAGTACCATACTTAACGCAAGTTGCCCCGACGATGAAGAGCAGCAGCTCGAAACAAACCGTACCGAAGATTACAACTCAACGGTCTCCTGCAAGCCGATCGAAAATCGCCCAATTGTTATTTGGCCAGTTCGTTTCAATTCCGCGACCTGCTCCACGTCGATGATGATAGACCATTTTCTAGAGCAGAGTCCTATATATTCGAGTTGGTGAAAAAACTGCTTTTGCAAAACGAGTGTTATAAAGAGTTGATAATTTCAACTCATAAACGTACACAAGCCCACGCATTACATAAATTAAGTAAATTTCCAAAGGAGGTCACCCCGGACTATTAAAAACAGACCGATTTTGCTTATGCCAGCAATAATTTCAATATAAATTCACGCACTGCGGCAATGCAAAGCAAGGTTGGTCTGGACTGCTTTATGCCTGATAAGGTACGAGCCTAAAGACCTGCCTTCTTAGCTGAGTACGACTAGGTATAGTCGAGACTGTGAAACTTTGTGGATGAAGGTCTCGTCTATAGCAGCCGTGTCACAGCGACCCCAAGTTTAGACCTACGAGAACTATGCTCTTAGGGGGCCCGTTCTTTTAGTGCATCTTGGGTTACATTAAACATTCTTACATTTCGAGTTGACAATCGAAAACATGGTCCACCAGGGACGAACATCTGCGGTGTTAGGATTTTGGTAAATCTCCTTGAACTATAAGGTGTAATTAAGGTTTAGTAATAAAACAAATTAAATATTCGTGGTGGTATTCCTTCCCCCCATATCCTCTCTTTTCAGATAAACCCTTAGTGGACGCAGCCAAGCGAAGTAAAAGTGGTGGCACCGCTGACCACAACCAACCTAAGCGTGACAAATGGTGGAGGCGCCGGGCAAACCAGGTGTTGATCTTCATATCGGGCACCTAAGAACCAAAGACGAAGAAACCCCAACTAAAATGATTTTATCCTCATCCCCTTACTACCACGAATAAATAAAAATCCCATATTAAGTTGCGACACCTTCGATAATAATTGTTTTGGTATTACTTGCATACGTAAAACCAACAAGGAAGTGAACCACATATTTGGCCAAAACATGATGCAATTACATCGTCGAGCATAGAAAAGAAATGAGGCCAATATAAAAAGTGATTATTGGGCATTTAAATGAAAGAAAATAATTCAATTTACCGAGAAGGAATTAAAATTGCGAAACTGAAAAGAAGCAATTTTTTTTGTTTTTTACCCTAAATGAGCAAGTCAACGTACAACTTAAGGACAAAGACTACATCAGAAAAATCCGGAGCCCCTATAAATCCAGCCGCAGAAAGCACCCGCATCACAAACGATTTGGTAGACGAAGTTTTCCAACCGGAAACAAGTTTACAAAGAGCTCCTTCAAAGGCCGACTTACAGGCACCCTACGATAGCAACGGTGGAGAAAAAGAAAACTCACAAGAATACGAGGACACAAAACTAAGCGAAGACCTCGAAATTACGTGCATCTCAATAAATAGCGAAGAGGACGAAAGCAAAGACGATTCATCGTCAGAAGACGAAAATCGTGAAACAATAGCACAGACAATAGCAATGGCAAATATAACTATCCAAAACGCAACAACAACAGGAAGGACAGCAGTAATGCCACAATTCCTAAGTCCACCCACCTATAATCCATGTAAAAACGATGCAACGGACTTCATCAACAGCTACGAGAGAACAGCAATAGCGAATGGATGGGATGAAGGCCTGAAAATCGCTTACTTTGAAACTTTCCTAGACGGAGCCGCAAATTTATGGTTTCAGAGCTACAAAACGGCACATCAAAACAACGGTTGGGACGACTTATGTAAAGATTTCATAACCGAATTCGAAGACATGGGCCACCGCTCTAGCGTGAAGAGAAGATTTGAAGAAAGGAAACGGGCTCAAAATGAATCCTTGTTAAATTACTTATACGAATTGCAGGTACTATACCACAATTATAAGGCCAATATGAACATGAAGGAATTTTTAGATGTATTTGGTGAAGGATTGAATGAACAATATCAGGCAAGCTACTATTGGCTGACTAATACACCAAATAGAAACCCCGACACCATCGATGAATTGAAAAAAATAGCCGTTACAATAGATAAAGCCCCAAAATCCGGAGCATCTAACACGGACAATTATAATGGTCAAAAAGAAAGGTCTAATTTTAACCAGAGAAGATTCGGCAGCCAAGGGTATAATCAGACATCGCCATATCAACAGACTTGGCCGAAAAAAACAAATTATTCCTCAGCTCGACCAACGCAGCATAATAATGGATATGGGTCAGGGCACCAAGATAACAGATATAGGAATCAAAATTCGAACAATACAAGAGGATGGCAGAACAGGGGGACAACGCAAAACACCACCTCGCCGACAAATAAACCAAACGACAGCTACAATCATAGAAGTCAATTTAGACAAAGCAATCAGCCTCCGAGAAATGCCAAAAACAGCCAAAAGTGTTACAACTGTGGGAAATACGGCCACTTTGCAGCCACCTGCAGACAAAGATATCCAAACGCATAAGGATGGCTAAATTTGAAGCCCCAGCCATCCTAACCGAAGGGCACAGCAACACTGGCGTACCTTTTTTAAACGTTATGATAAACAATACAAGGCAAATGGCAATTATAGACACTGGCTCCCAAAATAACATAATTAATGCAGACTTGATTAGAAAAAACGGTTTAACAAACTCAAAGGTGATATTAATAACAGCAGTAGATAGTCAAAGGGGATTCAAGGACCAAGCATTCTTGACACGATGGTGGATGCGCCGTCGTTGACACGAAGGTGGATGCATCGTCGGCGCCATCTTGTCAAACGTCATGGCGCCATCTAGCGTACATAGTGTGAAATTCGTATTTGGCGCCATCTAGCGTAGATAGTGTGAAATTCGTATTACAGGATGCTGTAGTTGGGGGCCCACAGGGCTCCGCCCCCAAAAGGGGGCCCACAGGGCTGCGCCCCCCAAAAAGGGGCCCCCGGATTTTATTATGGGTACCAGAAAAAGGGGTGGGGGGAAATGTTTTCCCGCCATCATGTCAACCGTCACCTGTCAAACGTCACCTGTCAAACGTCACCTGTCAAACGTCACCTGTCAAACGTCATCTGTTACACGTCATCTGTCACATATGATGACGTCATACCGGGTTATTGCGGTGAATTCTTGCAATTACAGGTTCCTGTAATATGGAGTTTGCGTGGAAGGGATTGTTCCGAGTCGTTTCGAAATCGCTACGTATAGTTAATTATGGTTCGGGGAATTACAGGTTTCTGTAATATGGAGTTTGCGTGGAAGGGATTGTTCCGAGTCGTTTCGAAATCGCTACGTATATGTAATTATGGTTCGGGGAATTACAGGTTCCTGTAATATGGAGTGAGCGTGGAAGGGATTGTTCCGAGTCGTTTCGAAATCGCTACGTATATTTAATTATGGTTCGGGTTCTGTGATGACGTCATAGCGACCTGGGTCACGTATATGGCGCCATCTAGTGTACATAGTGCAAAGTTCGATTCATGGTGCGGGTTCTGTGATGACGTTATAGCGACCTGGGTCACGTCAGTGTGTGTCGGTGGCGCCATCCAGCGTACGTAGTGCGACGTGTCCTATTACAGGATGCCGTAGTGGTAAATAAAGAAAATTCGTGAAACTCAAGGTTACAGACCATCGAGTCGACGACGCTTAATGTCGGAGCGTTATAAACAAAGGTATCATATTTCACAGTTTATTTTACTGATAAGCATTTACGTTCTAGCGAAAATAACAAGCTGGGACTTGCATCTAATATTTTGTTGATGAAAAAAGGATATTTTCACTGCAGATTAACTATGGGAAATTTAATGAATTAAATGAGTCACACTTGTTTTTTTTTTCAAATTAAAACCTATTTATTTATTAAACCATAGGGTACATTGACTTTTTCCAATATGGTACGTTAAATTCAATAATAATATTACGCAGCAAATGGCAATAAATATGACTACATTTAAAGTGGATTTTGGTGCGATGTCATTGTCTGATAGAGTCTTATGGGAATTATTGTATGTTTCTTCTTGCTGTTGTGGTTCTCTGATGAGAGTTCTCCATTCGGTATCTCCAACAGTTTCATCATGAAAATGCAGCCTCACCTTGTAACGCAGGTACGCCAATGACGTCGACGACGGTATACGAGTCGTGAAAACAGCTAAATGGCCCTTATCTATTACTTCATAATGCATTTCTGTCCACGATGTTGTATTATTAGGTGCGGAAAAGTCCAGCATTATTGACATTTTGTGGACATTGTACGGTCTGTGTACATAGAAACTATTTTGCACAAGGGCAACCAAGAGAACATAGTACGATTGACTTGACACCATCATGGTTAGTAATTGAATGATAAGATTCATTTCCACATCCTTAATAAATTGGCGCAATGGTTAATATAATGCAAACGATTTTTTTCACCAAGAAAACTTTTATTTTAATAGAAATAATAGGTGGTAGACGCTTTTTACTCATTGGGCGTCGACCGGTGAGATACCACCATGCCAGAATTGAGTAGCGCTAAGTGGTATCACCACGTTCCGCTACTGCGCTGGCAGTCCGGTTCCAACAATGAGTAACAGATAGCATGATGGCGCCTCCAGGATCAAAATATTCCGGAGGTAAAATACCCGACCACTCGGATCTCCGGGCGTCGGGTGATCCTGGGGGTCCTTCATGCAAAGATATAAAGAGAAGATCAAAAACTCAACTCAGAATTGATTTTAGCAATATAAGAGGAATAAGTACAAATATGAATTCAGTTCACCAACATCTTGAAGAACAAAGACCTGACATCCTTGTTCTCACTGAAACTAAAATCAGTTCTGCAACACCTATTGTGAATTATCTTTATCCCGGCTATGACCTACACCACCGATTTCGACATAATTTTGGGATCTGTGTGTACATTAAAAATGACCTTTCATGTCATCGAGAGGAGAAGCTAGAACCAGCGAACCTTGATATCATATGGCTAAAATTCACCTCAAAGTCATCGACCAAGTTTATCTGCTGCCTCTACCGACCGCCAAGTAACACCGATTACCAAAACTTTTTCGCGACATTATCCGAAAGTTGTGATAGTATACAGTCAAACTATCCACAGGCGGAAATTGTCTTTTTAGGCGATTTCAACGTCCACAATATACCCTGGCTGAAACACCACAACAAAACAGATAACGAAGGCAGAGAAGCAGAAGCTTTTGCCATAAGTTGTGGTCTAACGCAGCTTGTCGATGAACCTACCCGTATCTCAGAAAGGGGCGAATTTGCAGCGCTTTTAGACTTGTTCCTAACCACCAATCCTGACTCGTACACAATACAAGTAGATGCTCCACTTGGTTCGTCCGATCATAAACTTATAATAACAAAGTGCGAAATGCTCATCCCACCAAGCCTACAACCACTTCCTCGTAAAATGTGGCACTATAAATCGGCAAAATGGAATGACCTAAAACAGTATTACCTGGATTTTCCATGGCAAGAGGTTTGCTTTAAAACAGCTGATCCCACTATTTGCTGTAATGAAATAACACAAGTAATCTTATCTGGAATGGACGCATATATCCCACATACAACTAAACGTAGAGCTAATGCAAAACCTTGGTTCAACAGCCAGTGTCAAACGACTGTACAGAAAAAACACAGAGCATATAACCTTTGGAAACGACAACAAACCGCTCAAAACCACACAGAATTTATAGAAGCCAGAAATAGTTGCAAAATTACTATTGACTCCGCTAAAGAAACATACAATCAAAGAATAAAAAACAGGTTGCTGAATTGTCCAAGTAGTTCTAGGTCTTTTTGGTCTCTTGCCAAAGCTGTTGGATCTAACTTCACCAAGTCATCCATACCACCACTTACAGATAAAAATAATCACTTAGCCACAACATCAGAGGAAAAAGCCAATATGCTTGCCCAAATGTTTTCCTCCAACTCCAACCTAACAGTGCCAAACGGAAAAACTCCACCGTTCATTGAAAGGGTTTCCCATAGTATGCCAGAGGTACCCTTTTGTCACAGAGAAATACGAAAATCCCTAAAAAAGCTGGATACAAACAAAGCAATGGGTCCGGATGGCATTCCCACAATAGTACTCAAAAATTGCGCCAACGAACTCACCCCAACTTTCGCAAAATTATTCAATTTGTCTTACAGGCAAGGAGTATATCCATTATCATGGAAGTCCGCCGCAGTACAACCCATTCCAAAGAAAGGAAAAAAGACAGATCCGTTAAACTATAGACCAATTGCTCTACTTCCGGTGATATCAAAAGTAATGGAAAGAGTTGTGAACAATCACCTAACCAAGTACTTGGAAAAGTACAAAATTATCAACGATAAGCAATACGGATTTCGAAAATATAGGTCAACTGGCGATTTACTTACATACGTCACTCACTTATGGCAAAAAGCGATTGAGTTGCGGGGTGAAACAAGAACAATTGCCTTAGATATATCTAAAGCATTCGACAAAGTTTGGCATGAAAATCTGCTCAACAAGCTCAAAGCAATGGGATTATCGCCGAAACTTTGCACTTGGTTTGAAAGTTACCTAAAGGACAGATCCATTTATGTTGCACTGGATGGCCAGAACTCCAACTCTTACCAAATAAATGCTGGTGTGCCACAGGGAGCAATCCTTTCGCCAACTCTTTTCCTGATTTACATAAATGACCTCATAGATAAAACAGTAAATCCACTTTATTGCTTTGCAGACGATGGCAATGTAGTCTCCTCACTCATACCACCCACAGGTCTTTCCGCACGTGAACTCCATCATCTTAGACTAACTCAAATATCGCAGATAAATAACGACCTGGAGATAATAGAGGACTGGGGTAACAAAAACCTTGTACAGTTCAACGCGCAGAAAACACAAGCAGCTCTGTTTTCAAAAAAGACCAGCACCGGTGAGCCAAACATCATGCTATCTGGAAGTGCTGTCACATTACAGACTCAGTTGAACATCTTGGGGGTTACTGCAGAGACCAACATGTCTTGGCACAGTCACGTGGCAGATATTGCTAAAAAGGCCTCCCGAAAGCTGGGGGTGCTATTTCGTACAAGACATCTATACACACCAAGCCAATTGCTGACACTCTACAAAGCCCAGATTCGACCAACTATGGAGTACTGCTCACATATATGGAGTGCAGCTCCCAAACATACCTTAATGCTTTTGAATACCGTGCAAAAACGAGCTATCAAGCTGATCAATGACCCTGTACTTACTCGTAACTTGGATGGTCTCGAACATCGCAGATCTGTGGGCGATTTATCTCTCTTCTACAGGTACTATCACGGAAAATGCTCTGAAGAGTTGGCACGTATGATTCCACCGAGAGTAGCACCTACCAGGCGAACCCGTCAAACAGACGGTAACCATGAATTTACTGTCAAACTAGAGGTACCAAGAACCTCATTATATCAGAATTCATATCTCTGGAGAACAGCATCGCTGTGGAATAAACTCCCTGCGACGGTTTTCCCTGCAGGTTACAACCTGAACCGTTTCAAGACCAACATACACCGACATTTCCGCGCACTTGCCGCTTCTCGAGCGTGATAGGACATTTCCTTGCGAGTGCGCATATCCGTAAAAAAAAAAAAAAAAAAAAAAAACCTATATATTTTGCAATAATATCATCACACATGTATTTAGCGCCATACTGTTTTAATTGCTGATGTAGTCCATACTGATTCATAAGCACACATAGGTCCTCCAAGGAGATGGAATTAGCCAGATAAAGATTACAAGACTTGACACCATTTTCATATTTTTCCACATCTTGCGTGGAAAACCAACCATTAGTGTCGGGTTCTTGCTCAAGTGCTTGAAGTAAAAAGTACATGTCTGTTTCTAAACTAGTACGTAGCAAATAGACAGCTTGTCTTATACAGGAAGATTGATGATGGCAGCAGGCATCACCACGACGACCAGTAATACTACAACCGGACATTTTGACTCTTCAAAGGTTGCTATTGTAATGTGAAAAATAAAAAGCAAGCATGTTTTTTATAGTCATTTATTAATACTAATACTAATTGGATTGGAGGGTGGTACAACACGCGTCCAGCTTATCTAAATCCCTGACAATTTTGTCTAGGTTCATAGTAGCAAGTTCTAGAAAGTAGCAGCTACGTTCACATTTGTTCAAGTTACACATGCTGATAATTGATTGCAAAAGATGGCTGCCGTTTTTGACATTGTGAGTTACATTCAAATATTGTAGGCAATCGTCATAGTATACAACGAAATTCAAATCCTTGACTAATTCTAATCTATAATTTATGAGAGGACAAACAGTTAAAATTTGTTTGATATCGTCCAAGCAAAAACACAATGCACAATTATTCGACGTAAGAGTTAGAGCTTGTTCACCGAAAAACGATTCGACATACAGAGTGAAATTCTCGGATAACGCCTGTTGTTGGCCAGGCACAGCAGAGTCTTTGACGCCAGCAGCAGCAGTTGCATTCACCATCTTGGACACCTTTTCCAGGAATTCATACCAGTCGAAATCGGCTAGAGTTATGCAAGTTTGATCTTCGGGCAAGTTTAGCATGGAGTTTACTATTTTGACTGCTGGCAGCATTCCTCGAGCGACGCTTAGGCCCACAATCAACTTGAAATTGTTCACCTGGTAGCTAACTTCGTTGAGTAAACGTTTCTCTTGAGCAATTTCCATTCGACTTTTCAAAATCATACTGTCCAAATATTCCCAATAATTTGACGAACACTGCGAATCGTCACTGTCTTCGGCACTGATATCAGCGTACATTGCGTGATTCGATGCACAGGACATTTCACGATGACACCGTGACTACATTCAAATACTGAGACACAAATGTGGTACTTTGAGGTTTATAATAACTTTTACGGCCCCCCACCACCACCACTCCGTCGAACATGTCTTAGACCAATCACATGCGAGTATTAAATGGCATGTCAATCCAGCTGTTGTGTGATTTATCAAAGCCTAACCACTTTACAAGCATTTTGTTTCCCTTTTTTCGTAGCACTTGCTCCACGAGAAATACGTCTGGCTGTTTTGTTTTCTGCAGCTCTTCCTCGTAAAATCCACCGCTTATCGGCTGACCTTGCAAGTCTTCCAACAGATACGCCGTTGGATTCGTGATATGAACTTTAGCTATTTTAAAGAGCTCTGTAGTCCAGTTTGGGGTATAGCCTTTTTGGAAAACATGTTTATACTTGCTTATACGAACAATGTCACCAACCTTGAACTTTTGCTTACCGGCAACTTTGATATGACTATAAACAGTATCAAGTATCGCCTTTTCATTCTTTTTATTCACGTTACTCGGCTTCATATGTATCGTACGATGTTTGCTATCATTATAGGCATCAGTTATAGGCCGTAATAAATCCAGCCATTTATGTTTCCCATTCAATGTAAATTGCTTGAACAGCTTTTCTTTAATGGTTCGAATCACTCTCTCGGCGATCGATGCTTTCAAAGGACTAAACGAACTATAATGATGTATTCCATATTTCTTCATTAGACTTGCAAATTGAGCATTGTAATACTCCTTTCCATTATCAGAGATAATTTTCTTTGGAATTCTTCCAGATGTTTTGAGTATCTCTGCCATAGCGTTGGCAACATCTGGTGCAGATTTCGATTTAATGGCACGCGTCCAAAGGTACTTGGAAAAACAGTCGATTACAACCAATATGTATTTGAATCCATTGTTTTCTCCGGCATATTGATCAAGTTGTGCCAGATCAGTGGCAAAAGTATCGTCGAGGCCATATTGTATAAATCTTCTACGTTTGAAGTTTTTACGAGCCGGTCGATGAAGCTCCTTAACCACTTGTTCTCTAGACATTTCACAAAGACAACTAAACATATATGTATGGGAGTACGTATATTTATAATAACTACTACAAAATATTGGCTGCATGTTTAATTTGATCAATTCGATGGTTGATGGTTGCTTCAAATTGTTCCATTTTCTGGAAACGTTCCTCGCACGTCATGGCCAGCTGACTCATCTTTTCTCCAGTCTCTCTTGCTAGATCACCAAGGCTACGAAGGTCATCGTGGACGTTTCTGTTCAAGATTTGATCCAATTCCTGAATGCGGATCATACTGCTTTTAACTTGATCGCTGATGTTATCCACTGCTTCTCCAAGGGCGCCAAGTGCTTCATTTGCGATGAGCACCTTATTGTATAGACTGGTAGTTGCCAAGTCTACATACTTTTTAGTGGATGCATCATTGTCGTCACTAGGCATTCCAATATTGCAGAGCCTATGATTTTCAACATTATAATCGCCATCGGTAGTGGTCGGCAAAGCTGATGCCTGAGCACGAATAATTTGACGACGACGTGACGAAGAAGAAGAAGACAGGGAATGTCCAAACTTATTCATGGCTAACACACTAATGACTGATAGATGAAAGCTGTAGACTATTTTATTATTATTAGTAGATTAGTCTCGGATAACGCCTAGCTCTCGCAACTCTTCCAAAATACTCATTATTTCATTCGTGTGATTTCCATTGCCAGCCTCTTGAGACGCATCCAATATAATCAACCTATCAATCAGTTCGTTTACGTCATCGTAATACACATACTGTTTGGGTTTTTCATTGTACTGCATCATTAAAGACGACGGTGATGACGATGCCGGTAATCCGGATCCCGTCAATGATTTTCTATGAGATTTTGATTGCTTTGCTGTTGGTGGTGGAGGTGTATATGGCTTTATAAATTGTTGATATTTTCTCGAATTGGTCCCCTTTATCTGACCTGTCGGTTTATATTCTCTTCTATGTGCATTGGTGCGGAATAAGATTTCATTGAATTGTTCGTTGTCTTTTTCCGTATTCAGTCGAGGATGTTTGAGAAATAACAAGTCGTATAGACCGCGACTCTTGGGATAAGTTACGTTTCCAACATTAATATCGCCATTTGGTAGAAAATCAACTCTTTCTGTGCCCATGGTCCAAAAGCCGGTTTCCGAGTTATATTTCAATCCATAGGTTGAATCCGTTTCATTAGAACCACCCAAGTATTTAAGAATATACTCTTGAGCTATCTCTGGATATTGTTTTATAAATTCTATATAACTCGAAGTCTGGTTTCCAATTATTGATTGTTGTAAATCGTCGTCGTCGTCGTTTTCTATTGGCTTCTCAACAAACAACACGTCATCCTCATTTTTTGCTGGCTTCTTAGATTTTTCCACAAGTTTATTTAGAGGAGCGGTTATCGGGTTCAAAAGTCTATCCAATGCTTCATCTTTGTTACTTTTCTCCAGCTTCAGAGAAAAATATTTCTTCCGTATGTTTCTTGCAACAGTATTAATTCGTTTCTTGACATCTCTGTCAGCTTTACTCAAAACAGGCGGAGTCATTGCAACAACTCTACTACAGGTCTTGATACAGGTCAGTCTACACAGACAGCTTTTACGAGACAGGTCAGTCTACACAGACAGCTTTTTCGAGACAGGTCAGTCTACGCAGACAGCTTTTCGGGACAGGTCAGTCTACGCAGACAGCTTTTCGAGAAAGGTCAGTCTACACAGACAGCTTCTTTTAGGACAGGTCTCTCTACACAGACAGCTTCTTTCAGGACAGGTCAGTCTACACAGACAGCTTCTTTTAGGACAGGTCTGTCTACACAGACAGCTTTTTCGAGACAGGCCAGTTTACACAGACAGCTTTTTCGAGACAGGTCTGTATGCGATAACGTCTTTAGTAACACTGAAGCTGGTGTAATCACTTAGGGAATTATAAAGGTATCAAACTGGCTCCTGTAGCGTCCTTTGCACTTATCGCAATCCTTGACAATAACCAGAAATCCATATTTCTTTTTCCAGCACTCTGAACAGAGCATTTTGAATTTTTCCAGCGACATATCTGTATTCACGTGGTCATCGTAGACATGTTTCAGATTCATATCGTCTTGCTTGAATAAAATCAACACGTTTGCGTTATCTCGCACCAATTGTTTGGGCACTTTGGAATACGTTTGACACAGGTAGAATGAATCGACTGCATTATGTCGACCCATGCAAAAGTAGTTTCGTATCTTGTCCTGTTTCTCGCAAGCCACATCGTCGAATATAAATACAGAATCTGGTTTCGTATTCTCCGGATCCAACACCATATCATTATCACTGAAAGCATGAAAGGTTACACCTGGAACATTTTTCAGCACTTGCTCGAGGAACTTGTATTTCTCCTGATATAGTGACTTTGAATAAACGTAGACATTCTCGAATCTGAGTCCGTTCGGGTCGGTTAGCAGACTCAGCATCACATTGGTTTTCCCCGAATTACTAGGACCACAAATAATTGCTCTAATCGTATTTGGCAAAAGCTCACTATGTCTATTCCTCTGCTCACTCATTCCTTTTTCAGGCAAATCGAAATTAAAATCAACTCTGATGGTGAGTTTCTGTTTTTCTGCGCGCATCTTTTATAAAACAGTGTTTACTTGACCACTGCCTCAGTAGCAATGGAGACACTGAAGGGTAAAGGTCTCTTAAATAGTGGTATCAACAAGCTACCGTTCGAGCTCCATCTCCCAGGCTATTCCTATTGTGGACCTGGTACGAAACTTGCTGAACGTTTAGCCCGAGGTGATCAGCCGAAAAACAAGTTGGACGCAGCTTGCCGAGAACACGACATTGCATACTCTGAAAACAGGGAGGATTTACATAAAAGACATCAAGCCGATAAGGTGTTGGAGAACAGGGCTTGGGAACGAGTTAAAGCCAAAGATTCTAGTTTCGGTGAGAAGAGTGCAGCTTGGCTGGTGACAAACGTGATGAAAGCCAAACGTAAACTCGGTATGGGCATGCGTCGACGACGACAACAAACTAAACCGTTCAAATCGTGCATCTTGAACAAAATTAAAAAACATGTAAAACAGTATGGCAATGTAGGAGGCGGTCCAGGAGGAGAAATACCAACAAAGGAAAACATAAAATTGGCACTGAAAGCTGCCCGCATGACAATCAAGCAAATTGGTGGCCGAAAAAAAGTGAAATTACCTCGAGTTATCAAAGTGCCCAAAGTTGGAGGAGTTTTACCTTTAATTCCCATATTTGCTGGTCTCAGTGCGATGGGTGCATTGAGCGGAGGGGCAGCGGGGATTGCGAAAGCCGTAAATGATGCCCGAGCAGCAGCCGACAAGCTCAAAGAATCTCAAAGACATAATCGGGCCATGGAAGCCATTGCCTTGGGTAGGAAGGGGAGCGGTTTATATCTGGCTAAGCACAAGACCGGACATGGATTGTTTTTGAAAAAAATGCCAAAAAACTACCAGTGAAGCTACCCAAACGAGCGCTAAGCGATAAAGACATTAGATATCTGACATCCAAATTGAAAATAGCCAATTTCCGTGGAGTGTTTATGCGTGATACATTGCCGTCTAGACCGAGAAAAATCGAATGTGGCGTGATTAATTTGGACACAATCAGCGGATCTGGAACACATTGGGTAGCTTACAAGAAACGCGGAAACCTGGTTGAATATTTCGACAGTTTTGGCAACTTGAATCCGCCGAAAGAAGTTGTTCGCTATTTTAGGAATTGTGAAATTTTCTACAATCACGATCAGTATCAAACGTTCAATACATACAATTGTGGACATTTAGCATTAAGTTTTTTATTCAATAATTGATGATAATAAAATAATTATAAAATCAAATGTGTGTTTTGTAGAAGCATTAGTCATGTCTCAGACGTTCACGTTGAAAGGTCGCTCCAGTTGTTTAACTGTTGACATTAATCCACCAATAGAATTAGACTCTAGATACAGTTATTCGCTAGCCCTAATTTCCTTGAGTACCTGGAATTCTATTCCAAACATCGAGTCTGGACGAAACAAGTTTTACTACTACTACGCGAGTGGCAAAGACGACGAGCAGGAGCGAGTAATCGAAATTCCAACAGGGTCGTACGAAATTGCCGATATCGAAAGCTACCTTCAAAAGCAATTGGCTGCGAATAGTGGTGGTGGTGGTGCTGCTACTAGTGGTGATAATTTACTGTCTTTAAAACCGAACAATAACACTTTAAAGTGCGAGCTCAAGAGTGTTTACGATATAGACTTTGAGCCCCAAGATAGTATCGGACAATTGCTGGGCTTCTCACCACTCATCCTAGATGCAAACACGCTACACGAATCCGATATTCCAGTTGAGATTATACAAGTGACTACTATACGAATTGAGTGCAACATTATCTCAGGATCCTATTATACAAACAATCCTTCACATACATTATACGAATTCACGCCGACCGTTGATCCAGGATATAGTATAATTATTGAGCCGAGAAATCTGATTTATCTTCCGGTGAATAGAACCAGCATCGATAACATCACCATAAGTATTTTGGATCAGGAAGCAAGACCTGTCAATTTTAGAGGCGAAGAAATCATTCGTAATCGTAAAATTGGAACTCAAGAAACATGGTTTTAGTTTTTAATCAGCAGCAGCAACGACATATAAGTAGTGGATACGTTCAGTCCTCTCCAGTCTGTAGTCAGACACCGACGAAACATCAGCAGCAGCAGCAGCAGGCACTCACACGCAAGAGTCTGATTTATTTACACTCTTTATCGCACAAATATGGTTTTCGTATCGGAAAAACTTCAAATATTTCCCAACTAGCATTTTTATATTTTATAATAGTCGCCAAAACGTTTCCGATACAAAAATTATAAAACAAACTTTACTCTCAGGAACGTTTTTAAAATGTTTATAAGACAGCTATAAATGTAAAATTGGCACCACTTTATATAACATTTCAGTTTTGGTTAGTATTTTGTAAAAGCTTTTGAAACCATAATAAAATTGTTTTATAAACATTTTGGCAAGTCTTATAAAAACTTTACAAGAGCATTATAAAACAGTTTTGTTAAAGCATTTTATACTGCGCTATAAAATATACTTTACAAAAGTATAAACATTTCTATAAAACAACTATATAGCAGTTTTATAATAGCATCACGAAATCATTATAAAATAAAAATGCATATTGGAATTACAGTAATAAAATAAAAAAGTTTTTTAAAGATAATTAAAATGCTGCAATATAAACCAAACAGTTTTGATTTGGACAAAGGACATTAATGGACGACCCTAGGCCGTTAGCAGAGAAGCCATCTTGATATTACCTATATTAAACACTTATTCTCATATTTACAAACTTTATTTGTGCTTCAGAGACTAGAATTTTTGATGCCACGGAAATTTTATTGGGAAATATATAGCATATTTCTAACAAAATTTAAGCGGGCATCGTATTTTCCACTGTTTTGGGAAAAAAAATTAAGAAACAAAAAAAGTAGCATCCTCGATATGATAATTTTCTACAGAAAAACTTGAACCCATTGGTTGCTGACCTAACTATTGGTAATTTTTATGTATTTAACCTACTGCAAGTGTCATTATACGCGTGATATTTAGTATTTTCAAATCTACTTATTTCGGTTCCTTGGGTTGCTGCCATTTTAAAATGGCGATTTTCTATAAAATAATTTACTTTCAGGTGTAACAATTATAAAACAATTTAATTTACTAGACGATCTTTATAAAATATTTTGTTTCGGCTCATGGTAGATCAATCACAGGGTCGGACTTTAAATGTGAAATGTGAAATTTCTTTTTGCACTGGAATAATTTGAGAAAATTATTATTTTCAAAAATATTCGTATTCACAGAAAAAAATCCTGATTGAATTGAATTGAATCACTACTTAGTTGGATTATAAATGAAAATTTCTCAAATTAAAAGGAATACTTATGGGTGAGAATTTCCTTCATCAGTCAAACCTGACAAACTGACATGTTTTAATTGTTGATTTGAACCATAGACCCAATGATTTGAATTACGTGATAAGCCTGCACTAGTGCATTTTTGTAGCGATAATTGCACACTAACTGGTGTTCAGACATTTTTTGAAAAAAAATTAAATTTTTTTGATTCGTGAAATTCTATCATGAAGTACAACTCGGACAATGGAAAATATATCTATAATTTCCATTGCACTCGTTATATACCTACCACATGTATAAATTCACGAATTTCTTCACGAAATCAGCTGTTTTACTTTCGTGTACTGACCTTATTCAGAAAAAAAAAAACATAATCATAAATTCCAAGTGTAAAATGGTTTTTGTTTAAACTATACCTTTTGGAATATACCGGGTGTCAACGAATCTATTAGACAAGCCATAACTTTTACAGTGTCAGTTCTGTCAAAATGAAATTTGGTATAGATAAATGGCATATTAAGAGGAGAGTTTTTGGATATTTTTCAGTTTCCTGTCACTTCCGGTTTCACCGGAAATGACTCTATTTTTGAATTTTTTGCTTGTTTAAAAAGGGTAGCTATTTGAAAAAATTGATGATGGTGATTTTGCCAACTTGTCTTGTTCCTATCCATCATACTAACTACTAAAACGTTGCGATTATATTTTTCTGACATCACCTGAGGTCCTTAGATTAGATTGCATCCGATCATGGCCACCTAGAGCCAACATTAAAAGTGGCTCTGAAAAAATCAAGAAGGCGTGAAAACTTTTCAAATTATCTTATTCTGCTCCTGAATTGTCTCAGAAATCCAAAAATGTCAAAATATACAGAGTGTTCCATTTAAAAATTAAAAAATAGAGTAATTTCCGGTGAAACCGGAAGTGACAGGAAACTGGAAAATAACCAAAAACTGTCCCCTTTTTATGCTATTTACCCATACCAAATTTCATTTTGGCAGAACTGACACTCTAGAAGTTATGGCTTGTCTAATACATGCGTTGACACCCGGTATATTCGGAAATATACTTTATGTTTTCTCAGATTCAGCACGATCACATTTTCTTTGATTGAAGTGCTGCCCTCTATTCTTATGGTAACTTCATATGTAGGTACGTACAAGAACCTGTTGTCTTTTTTTTTAATTGACAGGTTGAAATTGAAATTAAACCAATAGAAACATGATAATATTGCGTCATGACTTCATTTTCATTACCTATTGACCTAGGTTTTTTTTTTCATTCACTTTGGGAGAGAAATTCAATTTTTCCTTTCCTACAAAAATAGATTGAATACTGCCAATTTCTCAGGTTAGTAGTAAAAAAAATTTAGATAGTTTTTTTCAAGAACAGAACGAGATACGAAAAAATGACAATGACGTCAAAAAAAAAGAATTTTTTTTAAAAATAGTGTACTTTTCTGCTTAAATTCCTAATAAGTATAGTAGATATAATTGACTCTTCTCGCTGAAAGAAATAACCAGATATTAAAGATTAAAATTCTTCGATTTAAGATTCAAGTGTATAATAGGTAGAGTGTTTCTATTATTAGCGAGCATAAAATTATTTTATAAAAATCCGAAAAATACTAAAATACGGCCCTGCTCCCCATCAAAATATTCTAAAAAATCGAAGCACGGTGGAAAACGCTATCACTTCTTTCTAGTAATGAGAGTTCCTTTATTGCTAAATAGCGACTTTTTTACTAATTTTTGACTTTTTGGCGACACTAATGAAACAAATTTGTTGTCCCTGGCACATTTTAATACCTCACGCAACTTTGATACTGTCATTGCCGAGCAAAATGGAGCATATATTGCTAACTGGCAACTTATTCGCTAATTCGCGACTTTTTGGCGACTCTTATAAAACATATTTGTTGCCCCTGATACATTTTTATACCCCACGCGAGTCGCGTCTCTGTTATTGTCAGGCAATAATACCTAACCTATAAAAGTGCTTCCAAGTGAAATTTATAGAAAAATACATATAAAAATAGCAGGTAACTTATTTGAATGATACCTAATATAGGTGCCTTGATAAACTTTTTAATGATTTTTAGGCATCATGTTCAAGATAGTTCAAACTATTGAACAAGGCCTAAAACAATTAACAATAGTCCCTGGAGGATGGGTTGATAACAACCAACTTTCGTGGCCAAAAATGGGGGCAGATAAACTAATCAAAAATCCAAATTCAGTACCAGAGAGTAATTGGTTTACAATGCCTTGTAAATTGAAGAGAAATCATTTGATAAGCCATGAAATCGCCGAAGAAGAGCTAGAGAGAATGTTAGAGAATGATGACACCGAACAAGAGGAAATTACAGAAATTATTCAGCCCAAAAAGCGCCCTAGAATGATATTTCCAAAGAAAAAATCCGAGGCTCAAAATGACTTTAATAGTCTGGCAAATCAATGTTTAATGGTAAATTATATTCATAAAAATCATATGTTTAAACATATTAGTATAACACCTATAGATAACAGACTGATTATTATTCCAGGCAGTAAATCTATCATTTAAGTAACTAGTTTAATATTTTGCAGAATACGCCCATGCAGAAAGCTCAAGAAACCTTGGATGATGTGTTAGCTACTGAGGTCGTTTTATCAACAAATGTGGTCAATACGGAACCATCAATTACGTACGAGATACTACCAGCAAATAATGATGCAAATTTCAGTTCCCTTTTTGACACTCAAGCAATCACGACGGCTGTCCAAATGAGTGAAAAATTGGATACAATTATAGCTAACCAAAAGAGTTTAATGCAAAGGCAGCAAGAAATTATTGATAATTTTAAAGATCCAACTAACCCAGAAAACCAGAAATCAACAATTCTGCAGCAACTTGCTAAACTAGAAGTGATGCTTGACAGTTTAGCTGCTAGTAATTCAAAAGCTAACACCTGTTCATGCAAGACTTTAACTCCATGCTCATCCTTGTTACAAACTGAAGATGATATTTTCTTTGATCTAATCAGTACCTCCTCAGAGCTTCAGGAGCTCGAATCCAGATTGGCAGATCAGAAGAATATGGAGGAGTACATAAAAAAATTTAGTTACGTTTGCGGAAGGAAAGGGAACAGCAGTGGAATAAATAATTGCTATATACTAGTAGACAAACTCTTCTCTAGAAAACTATTCATATTATGTTCCTGGGCTGGAGGCGCAAGGGATGGAAAGGAAAAAATTCCCTTCAAAGTATTCAAAAATATCATAAATTTATTCTTCAGAGTAGTGAGGCTATCTGACGACAACTTCACCCTAAAAGATTGTGAAGCATTTTTTAAGGGTATTATAAGAAATTCCACCAAAAGAAATGAAAGTGCCATGGTGAGAAGTTCGGGAAAAAAACGAAGACCCAATAGTCTTTCTTATAAGGCAAGTACAACTACATAAAAAAATTCAAATACGAATTTTTAGCAATAGCATATATAGCTAATAGTTGTAACATTTGTATATTTTTTCAGACTGGAAAGGCAAAGCTTGTTACAAGTAATAATACAACAGAAGAGACCACAGGAGAAAATATTCTGGAGGTGGAAAATGAGAGCAGTAACAATGTAAGTATTTTAGCGATTAAAATATTATCAACTAATTTCTCCTACCTTTTAATTTCAGATGAGTATTGCTGACGAAAACTATGACCCATCAGAGGTAAGCAGTGATGAAAATGAGGAAATGAAATAATTGTCGGTTTTTATATTACATTTTTATTACATTATTAATTTTTTATGTTAGGGTTACATTTTCAGTTAGATATTTTAGAAAAAGTTATTGAGTTTTGTAAATTCTTGTGATATTATGTAATATAAAAGTTTTTCATATCAAAAGAATTTCTAGTTCATTTCATACCTAGAATATTCAAAATTTGGCGAATTTTCAACAAGGCTTCAAGATTTTTGACATTTATTTATCGTTTATTTATCACATACTTAAAGCAAAGAGTGCAATAGAGGAATAAAAAAAGTCTCGTCTTTATACTTTATGGCAACCATTTTGCACCTAACATTTCTAACTGAGTAAAATTTTAGTTCCGTTTTTTGAATAATACTTCGAGATTTAAATATATTTAAATAGGAGGATTTTATAGGGATCTCAAAAACCTCTTCTAAATCATTCACAGTACCACCATTAATAAAAACAATGTTGTTTCTGACTAAGGCATGCTCCATAAATACAATTTCGCCAGTTTTAGTAAGAAACCACTTATTACTATAATCTGTAGCCAGAGAAAACCCTTGAAAGTCAATTTTGAGGAATAAGCCTGTGTTATTCTTTTTTTTTAGGACAGGAAATGAGGTAATGTTATTATTGTTTACACATTCGTTTTCACATTGCATAATTTCACTCATTCTTTTTGCAACTTGGGCGAGTGGCAAATTTCCATTTCTCAATAAATTTTTAATTTGATAAAGTCGATTTTCGAAGGGATACGCATTAAAGGTCGATAAAGGGCCATACCTTCGCACTTCGTCAACTAAATGCGTTAGATTATGAACATTGCTGGTTATGTAATCTTCTCCATAAAAATCTCGATAATTTTCAACATAATTATTCAACAGTGCTTCAGCTAAATTGAGAAATTGCACATAAAATTTGGATGAACATATTGTTGTTGCACAAAAAAAATTGAGGAAGTGTTGGAATACATCAAGAGGTATTACATCTTTAAGAATAACAATGCTCAAATAATGTAAAAACGCGTGAAATTCCGAAGCTTTCCAATGACACAAAACATCTAATCCCCTCACAGACCTGTGAATTTCAGAAGGTAATTTACAGTTCTCTAGAAAATTTGAAACAATAGCAATATCTTTTCCACACCATTTAGTTTTATATGTGCCAAAACTACCATCTCTCCATCCTACTAAACACCTTTTCATTACACCTAAGTCAATTAGGTGAAGAGAATCCCCAACCGGAAAATCTTCAATCATATCAATGGGCAATGAAGTTAGTGGAGTTTCTTGTTTATGATGCGAGCCATACAACTTTGTTCGAAATCCGGAATCTGTTCTCTTCGCGCAGCCAGCTCTTGGAAAAAATACTGTATGAGAAAGATGTGAGTACTCTCCAATTGTGGTACACTTGATACATCCCTGTTTACTGTTAAAGTTGGTTACACCTGAAAATGTTTAAATGAAAACTCAAGCTAACATATACTTATAAAAAAGAAATTACCTTTGATGAATGCCCTGGCAGGTGAGTCACATACAAAGCATCTCAATTTCACAGTAACGTGGTTACCACTTATGATCAATCCATTTGAAAGAATGATTTTGGCTTCTTCGACGAAAGGTCCCAAAAATGCAGATAAGTTGGACGGCTTTCCCTTTCCACAGTATATGCCTACTATCATGGGTTTTATTTCAGGCAGTTCGTAAATATTGAATAGTATGGGCCAAAATTCACATTTACTGCTTTTATAAATGGGCAGACCATCCATATTGATATTCACAGAAATCGATTTTCGCAAATCATGCATAGAAAGTAAAACTTGCCGTAAACTGAATTCAAACCCATGATGCCAATAAAAACCATTATCACCAATTTTAATCATCACAATCGATTTGTATGTTTTCAAAAGCGTTCTGGGGTCTTGCGGAAGTACATTAGGAAGTCTTTTATTTATATTTTGGAAAAGAGCTCGCAGTGCTGTCTGGGGGATATTGAAGGAAACTGCCCATTGTCTAACATTTTTTCTAAAAGCTATGTTTTTCTCAATATCTTGCATGGAATTATTTTCTTCACACTCTAATTCTAAAAGCCAATTCTTTTTGACTTCATCTTCATCGTCACAAATTTCCTGGTCTTCTGAGTGGTCTTCTGCCGCTGGTAGATTTGATGCATTTTTATCACTAGCTTGTCTAGAGATTTCGGTTTCGATCAGTGAATTGTTACTATTACTGACACTTGTGATGTCTGAAACACTGTCGTTCAAATTGGTAGATTCCTGGGTTATGTTTAAATCGTTCGTTTTACCATTGTCAAAACTGGTATCCTTATTATCACTACTGATCATTTTTTCGTAACAAATTTTCAATCTTCTGCGGAAGGCGCCACTTTTCTTAATTTTTTTCCACTGCGATAATTGCGACATTTCTACAGTTATTCACGCACTCTTAACTGGAATTGATGAGGAACACGCACACACTCATGTCAATTAATGAAAATGGCGTAAAAAACTAATCAATAACCACATCAGCAAATGCAACACAAAATTGTTTTATTGTTGTTAGGGATAGCAAAATGATTACCATAAAAACAATTTAATTTTATAAGAACTTTGTTTTTGTGTTTATATTGTAACCCAAATAACATTGTATAAAGCAGTTTTATATCGATCACTAAGGAAACTCTTTACTTGGGGAAACCAAATAGTTCTCATTGATACTTTAATATAATCGTTTTATTAAAGCAACTAAATGCTACTTTAAAATAATTTTATAATATATTTATAAGAGTCATAATAATATCGCAGAAATTTGCTGAAAACAGTTATAAAACAATTTTATTTTATAGGCTCGACTTTTGTATTTGTTTTATAGTGTCGCACTTAGAAACGTTTCCATGATAAATTTATAAAACACTTCAGCTTTAGTGACAGAATAGTTTTCATCCCCACTCTTATAAAATTAATTAGTATTTTGGAAGCAATAATAAAATACGAATAAAATAAAACAGTCGCAGAGCGATGAAATTATAAAACTACTTTGCTGGTTGGGTTCACCCGGTCAACGTGGATGAATCCATTTCTCGAGAAGAATGGCATACATATCATCCATTCACAAAATCATTCAACTACAGTGATGTGATTGAGATAGTTATCAACCAGCAAGATGTCTTTATGGACATTAGTCAAGCTGAGCTTTACATTGAAGCCAACTTTAAGGAGGACAATACAGTGGCAGGTGCTGGTGGTGGTGGTGGGACGACAGGAACATGTTCGTTAACAAATAATGTGGGAGCCTTTCTGTTCGAGACCATAACTTATGAATTGAACGGAAGAGAAATTGAGAAAGTTCGAGATCCTGGACTGACAAGCACAATAAAAAGTTTGCTATGCTTTAATGAACACGAAAGCAAAGCACTAGACGTCGCAGGATGGGGTACGCCGCTCAAAACCCTGAATGAAACAACAAAAGACTTTAATTTGCTAATACCGTTAAATTTTCTACTGGGTGTTTTCGCCGATTACACTAGTGCAGTTATGGGAAAACAGAAACTGAAACTTGTTCGAGCTAGAAATGATGACAATTGCTACGTAAACTCTACAGGCGATAAAAAGGCTACTATATCAATATCGACGATTGAGTTGCGAGTTAAACATATTTATCCCAACGATGTCCTAAAACTGCAATTGTTGGAGGAAATTTCCCGAAATAAACCAATCTTTTTCGGGTTCCGTGATTGGGAAATTCACGAATTGCCCGCAATGAGAAACACAAAGAAAGATGTTTGGACTGTGAAATCAATGTCGGAGAGAGCTCGATACGTTATCGTATTTTTCCAAACTGCCCGCAAAGACAACTATCAGAAAGACGTCACATATTTCGATAATGTCAACATTACCGATATCAAACTATTCCTAAACTCTGAAGTTTACCCCTACGAATCTTTGAACCTGAATTTCGACAACAGACAATATGCCGAAGCGTATCGCATGTACACCGAATTCCAGAAATCCTATATGGGAAAGACCTATGCTGAACCGTTACTGGATTTCAGCTCGTTTGCAAAGCAATGTTTGTTTGTAATAGACTGTTCGAAACAGAATGAAGCTTTGAAAAGTAGCACAGTCGATGTTAAGCTCGAGCTGCACAGTTCTGAAAATTTTCCAAGAGATACTCGAGCCTATTGCATCATTGTACATGACAGAGTTTTGGAGTATTTGCCTTTATCAGGCACTGTCCGTAGCTTGATTTAGTCAGTTGCCGTCACCTGTACGCCTTGTCAAGATGAAATTTATAGTCGTCGACCTGCAAGGTTTCTGCACGCCTGAATTTTACGCCAAAGAACTAGCCATCTACGATGGTAAACATATGCAAAGCTACATGTTCACACCTGCAATTCCGTTCCATGAGCTCAAACAAGACTATAAAAGGCAAGTGAAATATCTATGTGGAAATCATCATGGTATCTACTATAATAATGGCGAACTGGACTGTCAAGAAATTTATTCCATTGTCTATGGGAATCTACGAGATGTTGACGTCATCTATGTCAAGGGCCACTCAAAGCATGAGTTTCTAGCCAAACTTTTATCCGAAATTGAAACAAAACGCCTGCCTCCTCCTCCTGATATTGTTAATTTAGAATTTACTAGTGCTGCTAATAATGTACCAAAGTTAGATAAGAAACAACCTATGCACTGTACTTTTCATAGCTTAGACTTGTGTATTTGTAGTGTTAATAATGCATTTACTCTGTACGATTATATTGTAAGCCTTTTACCAAAAAATAAAAATAAATAGGATTTTTGAAAATTACTCTAATGGTTTTAATTATTATTATTGAATAAATCGAGTTGAAATAAATTATAATAATTTGTCATTGCAAGACCATTGTCTTTATTGCGTCGAAATATTTCTTTGTTTTTCATAGTATCGGGTTTCAGTTTCCCGTCAACAACGTTATCTTTATTTTCGTGGTACCGCAGATGAAAATAATTTCAAGAACTCTGTCGCCGTTATTCTACGGAAAATGTGAATCAAGCAGTTTTTGGTCGAAAGCTGTAGTGCCGTGTGCACACGGGATAGAGAGATATCGCAAAGAGCATCATGCAGTATTAGTGCCCACGTTATTTTAACATTAAATCTATGCCTGAAAAGACTGAAATAGGCAGGTAATATAGGTCATGTTTAGTTTTGTTGTGTCCAATTGAGTAGCTCCATTGCTTAAAAAGGTTATAATAATAAAAATTAGCATTTAAATTTCAAATCCTCTCTGACCTTGACGACGATCATAAACAACACAAATCACAACAAGGTACAAGTAGATAAGGTTATAAAATAGCGTAAGCAAACAGGCAACTTTTACGTAGAACTGTTTTGCGATAACTCTCTATTGGCGACTCAGAAAATTCTGCCTATATAAGAGTCAACGACGCTTCCCAATTGTTAGTTCACACTTTTGCCGCCTATCAACAACAACAACACCAACAACAACAACAAAAACAGTGATAGTGAGTGTCTGTTTGTGTACTCTAAAATCGTAAGTGAATTTTTAATTTTTCGCGTAGATTAAATAAATTTTGTTTTTTGGTTATAGATGGATCTAAAAAAATTGAACGTTGCATGTTCTGTTGTTACAGCTGACAACAGGAAACCGGTTGCAAAACTACAGGACCTGCCGCAAAACACGCCACAACAGATCCTGTCGGCCAAACTGGTGCAAACCAAATTTGGTAAAAGCGTGCTATTGGAGCTGACTGAAAAGGTTGTGTTCCTGCCAAAGCGTGCCACAGAAGCTTTCAAGCCGGTTATTGTACAGTTCGATACCGGAGCTTACAGCGTGATATACAGGGGCCAGAAAGCAATACCCGGTGTGCCGAATCTAGTGTGTGATTTCCAAATTGTGCAGGGCAATTAAGTTCTCTGCTTACCAGAGAGAGAGATAAGGTAAGTTTCAATTACATACACTAGTCAAAGGTGATTGGTTTTTCGGAAATTTTTATTTGTAAAAATATTTTTCAATTTCTCGCAACTTTCTTATCATTTATTTATTTAATCTAATGATTTGTTTGTTGGTTATGGATGTATCTTTGAACGTAGTGTTTCTGTTGTTGCAGCAGCAGCCAGCAGTAGCCAAACTACACGAGTTGCCTGAAACCACAACAGATCTTGTCACAGCGTGCTGTTGCTGGAATTGGTGGTTGTCTTCCTGCTACGCCAACGAGCTACGGAAGGATTCGAGAGAGAGAGAGAGGGTAAGTTTCAACTTTGTAAATAAATTGATTGATCTTTAGCCACATACATATACGTACACTATGAATGCTTCAAAGGTCATTAAAGAATCTCAAAAGTTGATTTTGGTATTTCAAAAGTTGCGTAAAATTATTTTTGATAATTTTTCACAAAGAGACAAAACAATTTGGTGCAAACGTTTAACTAAAAAAATTTGCTCGTGCAATAAAGTTGTTCGTAATGCTACAAAACTCTCAGTTGGTCTTCAACGAAAACTGCAAACACTTATACAACAGCTTAAACTGATTAGAAAACTAATTTCAAAACAACACCAACATGTAGGAACAGGTTTGAGTGGTTCAGCAGCAACACCACCACCGCTTTCAAAGAGGGTTTTATGGGAAACTGTTTTATCTTGTTTTCAAGGAAGGGTACGAACTGGGATTATCATCAATTTAATTCACAAGGATGTCGATCAGTTTTTGAATGATGCATTTAGGATATTTCTGAAAAAAGTCACTGAAATTTTACGCCAGTTTCCATTAATTAAAGTCAATACAACATTTTGTGGTGAATTTATTAAAGCAAAAAATGATCGAGATGTTTGTGACGTTAAATATTTCAATACCAAAAATGTCATCATTGATGTTGGAACAGATATTTTTGATTGGTTCAATGATCATGTACGAGATGAAATTTTGAACAAGCTTTCGGAATTTCAGGAGCGCGATTCGGGCTTTGCATTACGTAGAATACTTTATTTGGAAATTAATATAAATAAAATGGAAATTGGAAACGGATCATCTTACATTGAATTGCCTATTGAAATTTCCAGGAAACATGCTTGCATCAACATTAAGAATTCTGATGAAGCTTGTTTCTATTGGTCTGTAGTATGTGGCCTTTTTCCTTCCCCTAACCATAAGCAGCGAACATCAGCATACCCATATTATAGGTCTGTGTTGGATACAAAAAATCTACCTATCCCAATGCCCCTCAATCAAATTCAAAATTTTGAAAAGTTAAATAATGTTTCGATTAACGTTTACGGTTTGGAACTGAATGTCGCCAATAATAAACAATTTTATACAGTAGCACCGGTTAGATTAACAAAACAAAAACTAGATAAACACGTCAATTTGCTGATTGTTCAAAACAAATATTATCCAAAAGTAGACGATTATGATGTTGAACAACCAGCAGAGCTACAAGATGAGGAAATCAAGTATCATTATTGCTATATTAGCAACTTGTCTCGACTTGTATACTCACAGCTCAGTAAACATAAAACTAAGACATTTATTTGTGATAGGTGTTTGAATTATTTTGCATCTGAACAGCGCCTAATTGAGCATGAAAATTTGTGCTCCAGATTAAATGATTACAAGATTACTTTCCCCAAATATGAACACGTTGAATTTCGAAATTTTACTTACAAGCAACACACACCTTTTGTCATCTATGCTGATTTCGAAAGCATACTTCAAAATTTAAACAACAGTAAAATTTCGGAAAAAACTCGTAAATATCAGAAACATGTTCCATTTAGTGCTGGATACTACCTCAAATGTGGGTATGATGATTCCCTATCCTATTTCAAAAGTTATCGAGGTGTAGACTGCATGCAATGGTTTGTTGAACAAGTGTCTCAAATGTCAAAATTTATTTATTCAAAATTGAAACATATTGTACCTCTTATTGCTAATGAAACTATTAGCTTGTCCAATGTGTCGTCGACACATTGTCATATTTGTGAGAAACCTTTTACAAACAGCGATAAGATTGTTCGTGATCATGATCTTTTTACGGGGAAATTTCGTAATTTTGCGCACCAATCCTGCAATCTAAACTACCGTAAGCATTTTATAGTTCCAGTAGTTTTCCATAATCTCTCCGGCTACGATATTCATTTCGTAATCCGAGAGCTTGCTAAGCATGGTCACGTGAGCGTCCTACCCGTGAACAAAGAAAAATACATTTCGATCACCTACAGGGAACCTGATAATGGGCTGCGTTTCAGATTCATTGATTCACTAAGATTTTTGGGTGCCTCTTTGGATGAACTTGTCTCCACGTTGAACAAAAAGGATTTGCTGATATTGAAAAAAGAATTTTCAGACTTGGAGCCGTCAAAATTTCAACTTTTAACTCAGAAAGGTGTCTTTTGTTACGATTATATCAATGATTTTTCAGTATTAAACGAAACTTCTCTACCTTCCATCGATAAATTCTACAACAAGTTAAATGATGAACATTTAAGCGATGAAAAGTTCGCTCACGCTCAAAATGTCTGGCATTTGTTCAAAATTCAAAATTTATGTGAATATTCTGATCTCTATTTGAAAACTGATATTTTACTTTTGGCCGATGTTTTTGAAAATTTTCAAAATTTTCGCAAAAACTGTATAGCTACACATAAACTAGATCCAGCGTGGTATCACAGCATGCCTGGTTATACTTGGGATAGCATGCTCCAATTTACAAAATGTCGTTTAGATATTCTTCGGGGACATTGATCAGATAATGTTTGTGGAGCAGGGAATTCGTGGAGGCATTTCCGTATGCGTGAATCGTTATGCTGAGGCCAATAACAAATATATGGATACATATGATGAGTCAAAAGAATCAAGGTATTTGCTCTATCTCGACATGAATAATTTATATGGAAAAGCAATGACCGAGCCCCTACCCTACGGTGGTTTTGAGTGGGTAGACGGAGACGACGACGACCTTAAAAATTTTGATGTTATGGCAGTGGAAGACGATTCTCCAGAGGGCTACATCCTGGAAGTTGATTTGGAATATCCTAGACACTTACATGATTTGCATAAAGATTTACCATTCGCGGCAGAACATCGTAAGCCGCCAAATTCAAAGTTACCGAAACTAATGACCACGCTGTATGACAAGAGAAACTATGTTATACATTATCGAAATTTAAAACAGGCACTGAAACATGGCCTAGTGCTGAAGAGAATTCGCAAGATTTTAAAATTCAAGCAGTCAATGTGGCTCAAGCCCTATATCGAGCATAACAATAATTTACGTAAACAGAGTAAGAATGACTTTGACAAAAATCTTTTCAAATTGTTCAATAACGCGGTGTTCGGAAAGACTATGGAAAACATACGAAATCATAGGGTTGTGAAATTTGTAAAGACGTGGGAAGGTCGGTATGGTGCGAAAAATTTAAA
>OU892285.1:14632670-14925530 GCA_917834065.1 Ceutorhynchus assimilis
GTAGATGGACGCTGGTATTTCTGCTGCAATTCACGTTTCCTAGTTCCTGTATCTGAAAAATATACCTACCTAAGTACTTAGCAATATATGAAATTATATGATAATATAATATATAGTATACATAATATAAACTGACCCTGGTTATTGTTCTCTTGTGAATTGTCATGTGCTGGCAGAAATGTTGAGGAGTCTTCATCTAATGTTTCTACAAGTAATGAAATGAATATGTAAGAAATCTTAAGTATCTGTGATATACAAAAAATCTTACTAACTCCAATAACTTCAGATTGCTGTAGCTCTACTTTAAAAAAAAAACGAAAATGTTAATTCTGTTGTCATGCTAAATTAAAATAAAGTAGGTACATCTTTGTTCAATATAAATCTCAAAATAAGTAACACACCTTCGTTATCGTTTCTTCCTGAACTGTGCATTGGTAGTAAGTCCGTTGCCTGATCTTCTGAATCTGTGAGTAATATGAAAATGTTAGATCGGTAATTCACCTAAATTTAACTTCTTTCTTTAATGGAATACAGCGGCTCATGAGAGAAAACCCTATGGCTCTCGAAGATGTTAAGAAACTCACCAGTTTCTATGATATCTAAATGAACTCCTGAATCTGAAATAAAAATATTATTTTGTTAAATATTATTTTGTAATATTTTTATGCTAAATTACTATTAACAGTTGAGTAGGTACTTACCTATTTGTTTTATATTGGGTTTCTTGCTACTGCTGACAATTTCATGATTCTGCAAATAAATGTTTAGTGTGTTTGTTAATAAAAAAAAATATGTGAAGATATGCTTTTCATAATAACTATCATATATTTTAGCATGTTATTTTGTGTAAGTTTATTTCACCATTCGTTGTATCTCTCTGAAGCCTAGTATGGTTGGAAAACATTTGTCAAAAACTTACTTGGAATACTGGGATACGATGTTGTATATCTCCATACACAGCCTCTTCTCCAATTATGTTCAACACTTTATTGTCAGTGTCGGACAAGGCTTTTCCTGCAGAACCTGCACCTGTTCCCGACGCTTCTCGTCTTTTGATAGCAGCCCTGCTCTTAACTTTATGTTTAAGATCAATCCAGTACTAATAATAAAATACACAAATGAAGTTACTTAGAATTTAGATATGTACTTAATTTGTTAGATGATACAAATACTTACACGTTTCCATCTCTGTCCACTTTTAGAAGCTCCCGACCCATGCGAGTTTACCTCTTACCAATATTAGACCATTTTTTTTTTCAATGGCCTCTTTAGATCTTGACCCAAGACCTACCCCTTTGGCTAGATTAGGATGACTGGCTAAATGGTCCAGCAGCTCTTCCAACTGGCTATTGGAAACTCTGTATTCCGTCATTTCTGTTCTGTAGGTACATCAAAATCAAATTATAATTGTAAAACACTTTGTCATACTGTAATAGCTTAGGTTATCGGGACATTGTTGGGAAAATGATACGCTCAAGTCAACGGTTTAAAGTAGAATCTATTCAATATAATTTAACAATAATAAAGTTAAGTTTATTATTGAAACTGCAACATAGACATAATTACCCTAGTTACAATGAACCTAAAATCTAATGGAATATTTGCCAAGAAAGCTGTTCTGGGCATTTTGCAATAATATAAGTTATTGCTTCCAACTAACAAAATGATGACTCTTTAATGTTAGGGTCAAGAACCTATAAGGTTGGATATTTTCCCATTACACCTCCCTTGGGCAAAAAGAAAAAAAAATATAATATACTTAATTTTAAGAAAAGTGCACTATTCAATCAATTAACTAAATAATTAAAATTAACTACCTATAATTATATTTTTTTTTCGTTTAAACTACACTTAAACTAAGAATAATGAAGTTTAACTCTATCTTTATGAATTTTTACATCCTTATTTTTAATTTTTACAATGATATTTGGATTTTCATCCTTTAAAACTTCAAATGGACCTTCATATAAAGTGTCTAACTTATTAGCCATATTTTCGTTTGTAATAAGAACCTTATCACCTATATTATATGTAATATTTCTACATTTTTTATCAAAATTTTGCTTACGTTTTCATTTAGATTCTATTAAATTATTTCTTGCGTCTTGACATGAAGTTTGAATTCTATACTTAAGCTCTTTAGGATAATCACCAAAGTTATATAAAGGATCTATTTGATTAAAAAGATTTGAAGGTATTTGACTTAATTTCCCAAAAACAAGTTCGTAAGGACAAAATTTGGTTTCAGTATGGACAGTATTGTTATACGCAAAGCACCAATATGGTACCCACGTACTCCAATTATCTGAATTTTCAAAAACCTGAATTCGCAAATAAGCCCCTAAGTGCTTGTGATTGTTTTCTAATGCACCTAGAGTTTCGTGGTGATACGCAGTTGAATTTAGAGTTTTCACGCCCAATAATTTACAAGAATCCTGAAAAACATTAGCTAAAAATTCTTTGCCTTGATCTGTAACTACTACTTGTGGAATACCTTACCTTAAAATAAAATTATCAACAAAAGCTTTAGATACATTTATTGCTTCCTTACTTGGTAAAGGATAACATTCAATAAATTTTGTCAATTCACACTGTATAGTTAAAATATAGGAATTATTGTCTAAGTCAGTTTGTATAGGACCTACTAAATCAAGAAATATTTTTTCAAAAGCTGAAGTAGCTGTAGAAGTTATTGTTAAAAGTTGCTTATTGACTTTGCTATGTTTATTCCTTTGGCATTGGTCGCATTTTTTAACAAAATTCTGTACATCTTTTCTCAAACCTAACCAAAAATAATATTTCTTAATATTATTAAACATCCTATTTGTTATTTATAAGTAAAATACAATAACTTTAATGTAGCTGCTGCTGATCAATACGTGTATTAGCGGTATCGCATTCTAAGCAAGTCATAGCAGACTTAGTTGAGGTGCGTGCGGGCTTCGGGATTTGCGTCGGAACTCTCGGGTGGCGTTCATAACTGGAAGCTGGCCAAAATTGACTCCGAAAGGCATAGACATGAGCTGGGTTCGGCTATTCAGCGCGGAGTTGGAGTGGAGTGAACAGAGCTAATGGAGTCACCCCTAATACGGTAAAAAGCCTGTAAAAAGCAATACCCAAACGGCTGGAGTGCGAATGGAGTCACTCGGAGTGCACGGAGTGAGCAAGCCGAACCCACCTATAGACTGACTATCAGCCTTATCTTTATAGTATTGAAGAGTATTTTCCGTAAAAAGCCATTTACTATTTAATTTTAATTTTTTTTCTGATCTGTTCGTTAATTTTCCACCGCCCACTAATTTATGGTTACCGCCCCCCAAAATCAGCTAAACTCTTTACCGCCCCCAGAGATTGTTGTAGCGCCCACTGGGGGGTGTTATCGCCCACTTTGGGAACCACTGCACTAACCGAACGAATTCGTTCGTTAATGTTCTTTAGGCGTTTAAATTAGAGCGAACACAAGCGAACGAACGAACGAACAAATTCGTACGTATTCGCTCGTTCGTTCGCGGCTTCCATTTTCATCAAAACGAACGTGGAACAAACATTCGCATTCGTTGATGATCCGTCCTCAAAAAGAATATGTCGGATTCAGATGATGATATAATAGCTACAGCTGCTGCCTTTATAATTATAGCAGTACTTTCAGAAAAAAAGAGAAAAAAGAAAAGAGTGGGATGTTCTAATTTGTTGAAGAAAAGAAATGAAACTGGTGGTTCAGCTTTATTAACAGAATTAACAAGTGACAATTTGGGCCAAATAACAAATTTTTGTAGAATGTCTATGGCAGATTTTGAATTTTTGTTAGATTTAATTGGACCTAGCATCTCTAAAAATGATACAAGTTTTAAAAAAGCAATTACGCCTAAAGAAAGAATGCTGTTAACCCTTCGCTTTCTTGCAACAGGCGATTCCTATGCCAGCCTTAAATATTTGTTTAAAATTTCTACATCTGCAATATGTTACATCATTCCTGAGGTGTGCAAGGCAATCATTGATGCTTTAAAGGAGTATGTGCATGTAAGAAAAAATACTTACACTTTATTTTTTTCCAAGATAGATTTTGACATTGAAAACTTTGAAACATAAACAATACCGCTTGACCCTGACTGGTCACAAAATGAGGTGTTTCTGCAGGTTGACATAAGTTTTACAATAGCGACCAATAAGCGGCATTAGCGGCATTGTTTATGTTTCAAAGTTGACAATGCCAAAATCTATCTTGGGAAAAAATAAAGTATAGTTATTACAAAAAATATAATATGTAATAATAATGGTTAACGAACAAGTAGGTACATGTTTTAAACTAAAATCTGTGATAAAATCTGCTACTTCTCTTCCACTAATAGTTATTTTTGTATCAAGTGCGCGAAATGTCATTTTGGTGATCGAGAAAATTTTTTGACGACGCGTAGTGGAGTCAAAAAATCGTTCGAGATCACCAAAACATTTCGCGCCCGAGTTGCAAACAATATTTTTTCTACAACTCTATTCAAACATCGATCATTCGAAGCCAAAATTGCATTTCCAATCAAAGGCTGGTGAATTTTAATTATTTTTGGCATTCTGACAGGTATATGTCACCATGGTACCAGTGTGCGAACTAGCTATTTCGCACCCTAGTGTGCGAAATAGCTAGTTCGCACACTGGTGTCATGGGAACGTTAAAAAATCAATACCTGGGAAAAAAGTGTCACTCCACAAACTGTCATGAGTGTGCGAACATCATCATTTTTTGATAGTTGTAGAAAAAATATCTTGTGTCTTGAGTAGTGTCGTCAGTTAAAAGCGAAAATGTTGGTGTTGGATCTGATTGTGGTTCCAAACTTGGTGACGGTAGGGGAGTACTTGTATATGTCGACGAATTGGTGTCGGAGAAACGCCTTGACTGTTGAACTAACTGTATACCTTGTACAGGGAAGGAATTGTATGACTGAAAATTACTATAGTTAATATATTGAAATTGGGAATACCATTAGGTAAATACCTACAGTTTGGGATTGCGGAATCGAAATGCTTTGAGTGGCATCGTATTGTCCCATGTCTGTATTGAAAAGAATATTGTTTATCAAATGTTGCGCCACATTTTTGCAGCGTTCTGAATAGCTATCCATTTTGCTTGCTATATACTGTCCATATATTTGAGAGTTGGTTTTGGCGGACTTTCTGGCTACAGTGTGCTTTAATATTTCGCATGCCTCATCAATTTTTCCATCATGTATCGGCCTCTTTCTTTTTTGTCGCGGAGTGCTTTCATCTACTGGCCTCAGACTGGATTGATGATATTTTCCATCTTCATGTCCAGGTTGGCAATAGAATCGTTTGGGTCGTCTTCAGTATCAACTATTGGAATCTAAAAATAACACATTTTGTACAGTTCTTGTCCCAGTGAAGTAGATACCTATTATTCCGTCGTTCTTGGGTAGGTATATGTGGACAAATGAAACCAAATGGCTTTGTCTTTTAGCTACGTTTTGATCTCTATTTTGAGCATTTAAAATTGTATATTTATTAGAGCTAGATTTGTCCTGTTTCGATTGGTTAAAGCCCGAAGAAGAAAATAAATTTTTCGAAACGTAGCTAAAAAAACAAAGCCATTTAATTTTATTTGTCCTCATATACTCAAAAACGACGGAATAATAAAAAAAAACATTCGGAGTTCTTGTGGGGTAATTAATTTATTTTAATATTTTTTTGCAGATGCCATGTAAGGCGGAAGAGTGGTTGCAAATTGCTAGGGGATTTGAAGAGCGATGGAATTTTCCAAACTGTTTGGGTGCAATTGATGACAAGCACTGTATTCTACAAGCACCAATTAATAGTGGGAGCGGTTACTTCAACTATAAAGGAACCTTCAGTATAGTTTTACTTGCAGTTGTTGATTATGATTACAATTTTTTGTTTGCTGATGTAGGATGTCAAGGTCGTATTTCAGACGGGGGAGTTTTTTCAAATACCAGTTTTTGTAAAAAAATGCAAGCAGACGATTCTACTCTGCCTGGAAGGACAAAAAAGGTGCCATATGTTTTTGTAGCTGATGATGCGTTTGCACTTCAGCCGCATATACTTAAACCTTATGGAGGCGCTCATCAAAAAAACTCATCTAAACGAATATTTAATTATCGATTATCAAGGGCATGCAGACTTGTTGAAAATGTATTCGGTATAGCTTCTGCTATATTTAGAGTCCTGAGAAAGCCATTACTACTAAGTCCAGATAAAGCAACATTTGTCATTCTATCTTGTTTATACCTTCACAATTTTTTAAGAAAAAGTAAAACTTCGCGAAATATTTTATACTCGCTCTGGAACTTTTGACGATGCACTGATACAAGGGGAATCTTTAATCCCTTTGAAAAGAGTAGCTAGAAAGTCTTCTGCATATTTCGAAGAGATTCGGCAAGAATTTATGGAATATTTTACAACCACTGGTCAGGTACCCTGGCAGCAGGACAACTGATGTACTTAAAAACAGAGTCTGACTAGAGGAAAAAACACAGTGACTCACCGACACTCATCGGGGACTCTCCCGACCTCAATTATTATGGCCAGCCCGACTCTGATTAGAATGGTGTACTTACAAATATATATACAAAAATATATCATTGTTAGGGCGGGTATTATAAAACTACTAAAAAGAGTTAGCTTAAAGTTAACTTCTGGAATTACATGTAATTCAAAAAGTTAACTTCAAGTTAACTGTCAAAGCAGTTTTATAATACCCACCCTTAACGTTTTTAGTGTTTAATTTGTTTTCCTCACCTCTTCAATATTTTGCTCGGTATTATGGGTCATCCTGAGTTGAAATTTGTCCATTGAAAAAAAAAGACTCTTGAAAGCAAACCACGTGGAACGATAAACTTCATCAGTCCCAGTTCCAGTCCTCTTGGATGTGCCCTCTTTTTATCTTTCTCTTCTAAATGATGCAAGAAGGGAATTAATCTTTTTCTTTACTTCTGCCACGTCGCAATCCATAACAGCAGAGATTTCATTCCAAGCGTCCGTTTTTTTGTTTATATCTTGTAAAACTTGGATTTTGGGTTCCATAAACACACTTGACTTCTGTATAGTTCGATTAATTCTAGCGTTTTTTCGTTTGTCCATTCCATTTTTAATAACTGTCGGTAGTCTAAAAATAAAAATTTATTATTTCCGTGAAAGCAACAATACAACTATTAATTTGCATGTATACGTACTTACTTTTCTTATTTTATTCAATTGAAATTGGTCCCAAATAGCATCGTCGCTCGTCGCTCGTTGCTATTCGCTAGTCGACAACGAACGGCGTTCGAATCGAGCACGAATTTCCTTTGATGATTCGCTGATTGCTAGGGGATTTGAAGAGCGATGGAATTTTCCAAACTGTTTGGGTGCAATTGATGGCAAGCACTGTATTCTACAAACACCAATTAATAGTGGGATCGATTACTTCAACTATAAAGGAACCTTCAGTATAGTTTTACTTGCAGTTGTTGATTATGATTACAATTTTTTGTTTGCTGATGTAGGATGTCAAGGTCGTATTTCAGACGGGGGAGTTTTTTCAAATACCAGTTTTTGTAAAAAAATGCAAGCAGGAACTCTTTCAATACCAGACGATTCTACTCTGCCTGGAAGGACAAAAAAGGTGCCATATGTTTTTGTAGCTGATGATGCGTTTGCACTTCAGCCGCATATACTTAAACCTTATGGAGGCGCACATCAAAAAAACTCATCTAAACGAATATAATACGGCGTTCGAATCGAGCACGAATTTCCTTTGATGATTCGCTGATTTACCGACACGCGATCGAACATGATCGAACACGAACGAATGTGTTCGCTCGTGCTCTCTTCTCCATGCAAATTAAGCGAACAGAAGCGAACGAATTCGTTCGTTTGCTTGTGTTCGCTTTAATTTAAATGCGGCTTTTCGTCTTCGTTCGCTGTATCTGTACCACTGATCTAAAAAATAAATGGATGAACAATCATACGGCTTGATTAGCAAAATTTGTGCGAAAATTTGGGGTCAATATTCTACGAACAGTTGTGCAACGGAACAGCCTAACGCCTGCGCAGTGTCCTATTTTTCGAACAACTGTTCTAAATTTTGAAATTCCTTCATTTTCGTTGGTCAGATTTTGTGCACGCACAGTACATGTATCTACTGCGCACGCTCACAGCTGTGCCAGTCAGTTGTTTTTGTTTAGATTATGACCTCGTAAATTAGCAGCATTTTGAAGCGTTCTTTGTTTATCCATTTATTTTTGAGATCAGTGTATCTGTACGCGCCTTAAGGATTGCTTATCTACGGAAGCCCGGTCGTGCAATCTGTCTTCGGAGTTCTTAGTTCATAGTTTTGACGTCACAACTCGGAATTTCTGATTTACTACTTCATAACTCGAAAATGCTCATTTATTGCTAGTTTAGTGAAAATTGAAAATATAGTAGTTATATTTAATATTTTCTGTCTTTTAAGATTAATCTGTAATATTAGCTTTGTTCGCGGGTCCGATTCCGAATTGGTTCAGAACTAATTCGGGATTGTCGTAGGGCGCATGCCTAGTTAAGAATCGGTTCAGGATTTTTTTTTACCGCGAACGATTTTGGAACCGAAAACTGAATACTTTCAACATTATGTGATTTGTGAACCTTATTAGCTATTCGATTTCCATAAATCAAAAAGAATAACAGAACAGATATAATATTTATATTTATTCAAAATTCAAAAATGATCTATACATTGTTCATCCCTGAAATATGGCATCACTTTAATTACATTGCTTTTAGGAACTTAATCAAGCTCTAATTCTGCCTTGTCCTCATCGTTAGATGACAAATGGTCCGACTAGTAGGTACTTAGATGAAAAAAATCACTAAAATTGTGCATATTAATAAATATATTAGATTAAATAGAGATAAGTAACTTACAATACTGTACAGCAAATTCAGTAAACTATAAACTCCGTAGGAAAAACTAGTGTATAGTTTATCGCTTCAGCGTATAAACAATTAAAAAACCCCAATTTCAATTACCCAAACAAAAATAAACACCAGTCAGCTGACAAGTCTGACGAAATTGCGCATGATCAGCCGAACCGAACTTTTAGTCCTAACAAAAATCCTGGGACTGCTAGAACCGATTCCGAATCAATTAAAACCAATTCTATGTGATCCGCGAACGTAGAACTGTTACTAAAAATTCAGAATTTTATTATCCGCGAACGCCACTTTTTACACTGCGCATGCGAATAGTCCCTGAACCGATTCGGAATCGGACCCGCGAACAAAGCTATTATTCTCACTATAGAGTATTTTTCCGACGCTAGGACAAAATGATTTGAACATTTAAGGGCGTTTTTGGGTTGACGCTCCGCGGAACGAGCAGAGCGATTACGGCGTAACGTGACGTCACAGGGAGTACACCGATCAAGCCAAATAAACTCGTGCCAAAGACGCAAAAGTGCTTGAGCGATCAGCTGATAATTGTTCATTGTTTTTAGGATAAGACGTTTTTTGGAGTTTTGAGTCAGAGTTCGTATTCCGCATTTCCACGTAGATTTTTCTAGTTTGTTTTTTAGTCGATATTTTTCAAACAGGTTTCATTTTCTTTTGTGTTCTGCTAAAATTGTGTCGTGCTAAACACTCAAGTTCGCTTGGAAGAATATGTGACGAGGACTACCGAGAAAATTTAATTAAAAGTAGACAATTATGTAGAAATTTTGAAATAGTAGTCCATGTCTCACAGTGAAGAGAATAGTTAAAGAACTGGAGTAAAACACACAGTCTATCTTCACTCTTTATTTTACAAAAATAATCAGTTGGAAGGGGGGTTGTACATGTTTCGGATCTATCATAGATCCATCATCAGCATAAGTTCTACAAGTTACAAAAATATGGGAGTTATGGGGAGGGCCTGGGGTGTACACATCAAAAACTTACCAAATGGCATAGGGAAAATATGGTCATATACGACATGCCTAAGTATAATAATTATACATAAAAATATAAGTGTTCATGCTGTTATCAGCATAAAGTTGGTGGCTAAAGCCGCATCCAACACAGAACATATTTACAAAACTGGAATAGAGGAAGCTTGTGAGTACGATTTCAAAAATTACGTCAAAGTTTCAACTTACCAAAGGTGAAGATTGAAAAAATTATTTTATTAACATTAGAAAATAGGACTGCCACACAAACACAGAATATGCCTATAGGAGGCGGAATTCTGGACACTCATCTGTACTTCTGGATGTTAGTGGGTGTTAGCTTTTAGTTGTTAATCAAATTTCAAAAATTTTTCTTAATGAAAATCCTGCTGTCTGCACGAGGAGTAAGAATGTAATGGAGATGAGGAAGAAGATGGTGGCAGGAAATTAGTAAAATTTGCTGCATAAAAAACTTTGACAATTCCAGAAATCAAACCAAGTAGCTCCCTCTTACGACCAAAGGCCAAAAAATCATAGTTGGATACTAAGTTACACATCCAAAAACAATAAAATATGTTGTAAGCAATAAGTGTGATAAATTAAACTAAATTAAATTGAAATAATAGCAGTACAAAAGGGATAATCAGAGTTCGACTGTTGAATATTAAATTTTAAAATTTTTAAAGGTTCTTAAAAGGAATTATACTCTGGTAGGTAGCGTCACCCAACACGAACAGACAAAGGTGCAAGCGGTGGTTGAATTTGTCTACTAGGGAACCCTACAAAAACTAGTGTGGTACCGCTGTGACAGGTATATAGATGGCGGCGCCCAGGACAATTCTCTCGGTTTCTCCTTTACTTCAACCTAAATTCATATTTGGTCAATAACAACAATGTTTAACCTCACTCTTTTACTTCTTTTCTTTCAAGATTTCTTTTCCTTGGTTTCAGTCCTGGGCGCCGCCATCTATATACCTGTCACAACGTTACCACACTAGTTTTTGTATGGTTCCCTAGTGGACAAATTCAACCACCGCTTGCACCTTTGTCTGTTCGTGTTGGGTGACGCTACCATTGGAAAATTAATACACATTTTGGCAACAGTGGGTGACGTCACAATTTTATATGGTTTTTTCCATTTTTTACTTAAAAATTTACGTTGGCAATGGATGATTTGAAGTAAATGTCAAAAAACCAATGTTTATTTGTTTATTATTTTTTCGTGTTTTGAGTTTGACCGTTTTGCTGTATTTTGCATTGTGTTTTGGTATATTTTTCTTAAATTTTGTGGAAAAGGAGGTAAGAAATTGATTTTTTTGTAAAGAGAATTCACTTTTGCATTCGTTCACATATTATAGGCGACTTGTTGAATCTATAGGAATTGTTTTACTTATTATATTCTGCTAGCAACACTCTTAATTGAAATACTTTTCGAAAAATCCTTTGAAGCCAAAGAGCTAGTTGAACTTGTCCCTTGGTTTGAAGGGATTCCATTTTGTATTGAACATTGAACATTGGCTATACCAATGATAAATTAGGACCTGGTATTAATTAGAAGAGGCAGAAGTTTCTCACTTTATTTTAGCTGTGAAAAAAAACTAATGGGCGAATCCTACAAGACTGATGAAATGGCCGCGGGTCCATCACACTATCCGGAAACACGAATTTGACATTTTTGAAGCTTTTACATTAAAATAGACAACTCAAATAATAGTTTTATGAAAAAAAAATGCGGGTTTTTTCATTTTTCTCCAAGAAAATTCAGTTCAAACTGAGGGAAATTGACCATTTCATAAATCGAATACGACATTAAACGAAATAAAAATGCAAGGTGCAATCAACGTTGCCACATTGTGTGATATCTCCTGAGCTTAAATAATAATAAACATAAAAAAAAACCATAGTCATAGTTTCTTAGAGGTTTTATTTATATTTCTTACTAATAAGTTGCATTAACCATTTGTATCTATACATTATAATATAAAAAAGGAAAAGTTAAATTAAGAACCACTAAAACTAAACAAAGCAAACTTCCTTAGGGAACAAAATATGTAATTAATCAACTTAATAATCCTATAAAAAACCATTTAATATTTTTGTCCAATTTGCAATGTTAAGTTATACATTCGTTGGATGGCATTTTGCCATATATCTGCTTCCACATACCTATATTGGTCAATATATTGTGGCAAATATTTTGAATGCATAACACTCATAGCTCTGAGATATTTTTTCAAGCCAGACCAATACCCTTCCACCTGGTTGGTACAGACCTCTGTAATGGGATCTTTGAAATATTTGGTATGGTTTACTGTACTGTTCGGTGGATGTAACCATAGTCTACTAATCCAGAATAAGCGCGTCAATTTCCTGTCCATATTTCACTATCGACCCTTACATGTTTTGTTATAATCGGCAAAAGAATCGCAGCGGATCGATTTTTGACATATTGAATGTATTCCGTTTTTTCAGTGTTATATTTTCTTTCAGAAATTACCGATTCATCAATCTGTACCAAATGATTCTCTCCGCCTAAATAGAATAAAAATTATAACAGACGATCCTCTTCTCAACCTTTGACACAGATCAATGAATAATATCAATTCTTATCAGTTTAATATCACTATCGCTCTGTTTTTCGATAATGACACATAAATAAAAAATGAATCAATAGTAAAGTAATTTTTTTCTGGGTCTCGTAAAGAAAAAGATGATCTGATTTTAGAAACTTTTTCAACTTAAAAAAAAAAAAACATAAAATCAATAATCTTAGTAAATTAAATGACAAATATTTTCAGTAAATTTATTTATTCATAAGAATATTTAATGTTTTCCGCATCTAATTGAACATTTTAAAGAGGAACTAAACGGTTTTATGGAGAAATTATATCGAACTTGTAAGTTTTAGTGTTTCCGTATAGTATGATGGAACCATGGCCACTATCAGGTATGATTTTTTAATTGCCTATTTTTTCTGCCACAATTAAAACAGGAAGGGTCTGGTGAACATAAGGACCCACAGAATTTCACTTTTATTTTTTCTTTAGAGGAAACCTCTATTAGTATAGAACAGTTTGGAACAAAAAAAATCGCTGGATAACGCACTTCTAAGAGGAAGAAACGAAAAAATATTTTGTAGGAAAGTCAATGTGATTTTTTATGTTTAATAAAAATTATATTTTTTTTCCATAAATTCATGTCCACGCACTTCAAAAATAGGCATTATAGTGATCCTCTTCTCAACCTTTAACACAGATCAATGAATAATATCTGTTATTATCAGCTTAATATCGCTCTGCATGCAAAAATTCAACATACTAGAACAATTTCTATAAATTAAAAACTATCATGTCTTTGGTTTTATTAAATTTAAATATTTCTCACCATATAGAAACAAATCATCATTTTGAAGCAATTTTCATGAACAAATATCTCTGAAAAATCGATATTGTTGTATCACTGTTTTTATAGAGACAGACACCTCCATTTTAAGCTCTTACACTAGTTAGTTTTAACTTCAACAAACCACTAAATTGATATTTTTGCATATCTACCAACCATCGCGCCTGCAAAACATAAACAATTCAGTTGAAATATGAACATTCAAATTCCACAAAAAATATCAAGGTATCAAAATGCTCTAGAAAAACTAGGTAAAATCGAACCATCCTCAATCTATCAATCAGCTAATCAGCTGTTTGTTATATCTTTGGCATACACATGATAATTATGTGAGGTAACTAGGTATCTATAGCTACTTTCCAAAGTTTTTTTTTTTTGGCAAAAATCTCAGTTCATTCATTGTTTTTTTTTGTTTTAATAAGTCCAAAATGCAATAATGTTTCTATTACATATTCAAAAATTGTTAGATTCTGTGGGTCCAGAACCAAACAGGAGATATTAATTTTTTAAAACTTTTATTGCTCTGCTCGTGACAACCTCTGGAGAAAATTTTTTTGGCCAGTTCTAGATGGGCAAGAAACTGATGTTTACAGGGGGGCAACCACTTCCCGCAACAGGAAGGGTGACTTTGACCAGGACAATCATTACCTACAGTACCTACCTATATTCAATTTTTTTTATTACAGCATAATAGATGATGGGGGACTCTCTGTGAATAAACGGAAAAGGCAACCAAATTTCATTCTCAAGGAAAAAATGGAGTTATTTACAATAATTTATGATAAATACAAGGTCATTATAGAAGATAAGGCAACTGATAAGTGTAGTGCATATGAGAAAGATAAATAAGGATTGTATGTGGTCCATTTTTTGGGCAGATGATAGGTTTGAAGAAAAATAATCTTGAAAATCCCAAAAATTCTTTATTTATGTACTACCGGTTTCGAAGCTTCAACGCTTCATCTTCAGGTATAAAAAGACTAAAATTGAAAAAATACCACAATGAGCACCAGTTTTTTTCAATTTTAGTCTTTTTATACCTGAAGATGAAGCGTTGAAGCTTCGAAACAGGTAGTACATAAATAAAGAATTTTTGGGATTTTCAAGACTATTTTTCTTCAAACCTAGAAAGATAAATGTTGGGACAAGGTGGAAACCAACTTTAATGCTGTAACTACAACAGGTATTTTCAGAGACAAGGATTGTTTAAAGCGGTGCTATGAAAATAGAAAAAGAGAAGTAAGAAAATTAATGGCCAGAGAGAAACAAGAACATATGAGAACAGGAGGTGGTATACCTGAAAAAATTGTGCTGGATGCAGCTGACGAGGTTCTATTACAAATCATGAATCCAAAATCTGTGGTAGGATATGAGAACCCATGCGATTCTGATAGTATCATCGACAAGCTAGTTAGAAGAGATCTTGGGAAAGATGGCAAAAAGGCGTATTGTTTTAATAAAACAAATATAGAGGAAGAATTTCCTTCATTTAAAAAAGCAAATGATTTCAAAAAACCAAAACATCCTGCTTTGACACCCTCTTATTTATCTAAAAAAGCGATCAGGACACTAAAGTGGATAACGTACTTCAAGAAGATGACAATAATATTTATCAAGTGGACTCTTTGGTAAGTTTTGGTTGATTACGATTCGAGGCGTCAATTACTTGACCAAAAAAGATTAATTTGTGAAAGTAGTTTGTAGTTTGTACTATCAGTAATTGAATGTTTTATTTTTAGATTGACTTGCAGAAAGTCTACAATAGAGAAGAAAGAGGGAAAGGCTTTGAAGATTCCAGAAGTTCTTCAAGTGAGGCAGCCACAGATGAAGTCGAGCTTCCAAACATTCAAATGCACAGAGTTTCATCCAATCCATCAAACCAGCAGAACCAATATAATGTGGAAGAAGAAAATCCAGAGGAAAATCAGGATAATAATTCATTGAAAGCAGTTCTACAAGTGGCTCGTGGAGGACGCAAGCCTGCAAAAGTAGGCAGTAAAGGAAAAACTCAAAAAACACGACGAACACAACTTGTTCCGAATCGCAGGCCAGGAATTAAAATATTGGCATCATCCCATATCGCTAAAAAATATGACGAACTACTTGACCAAAGAAAAGTACTTCTGGACAAACAAATCGAATTAGCCAATAAAGACTTGACGTTTCAAAGGACGAAAAATCGTCTAGAGATAGATTTTTTAAATCTCAAAGTCGAAAGAGAATAAAAAATCAAAAATAGTGCAAGTAGTTTTGATAGAGAATAACTAAAATAATTTATTTTCATTTGTTCCTTTTTTTTTAACAATTAATGGCTGTTTGCACCGACCTTTTTGGAGGAAATGTCGCTTTAAGGAATACTTCCTTGAAATGGTCGGTGCAAACGGTCATAATAATAATATTTATAAAAATATCGTATTTGTGATATTTCTGATTGACTTATTAGCTTATTTTCTGTTAGTATTTCTTGAGAAAAAGCTCTTTTCGTTTTCAATAAAGTTGTGATACAGTCGTGGAGTTTTTCATTAGCTGATTAGGATCATTCTTCCCTTGTCATCTTATAAAAGATAATTATTTGATTAAAAAAAAAGATTTCAATTGAAAGTTTTTTTTTTTTTTTTATTAAAATAAACATAAAAGGGATAATACAAAATTGTTATTTATGGCAAACCTTAATTTAAATTATTAAAAAAATCATTGATTAACTGTTGCCTGTGATTGATAAAAACTCTGTTGTTATCTTCTTGTGGCATCACTGGTATGTTCCCTTGTTCAATTAAATATTCCAACATATCGGGATCAATTCCTTCAATAGGGGGGGGCTCTTCTTCGCCCACCTTTCTCGCTTTATTATACAACACCGCCGTTGCTACAATTATTATCATGATATTGTTTATTGAACACCTCATCCCATATGCTAATATTGGAAATCTTCTTTTCCAAATCCCATTTATCCGCTCAATAACGTTACGAGTCCTTATATGGGACTCATTGTAGATTAGTTCTCCTCTTGTTCGAGGCTGCAGCAATGGAGTAAGCAAAAAATGTCTTAGTCCATAGCCACTATCCCCTAAAAATTAGAAAATACATACAACAGTCAAAAGCGAGGTCAAGGGTAACTTCAAGCCAGAGGACCCCAGCCCAAAACTTATTCTACCTCAACTATACTGTAACTTGCTGATTTTTTCAAAAAGTAACTTGATTTTTTTCTTTTGGGTGCTTTTAGTCTACTCAACTTTGTATGGGACATGGGAGTCATGGGACTCAAGTGGTTTAATGATATATGTTCAATATCGCTTGTTAAACTATAAATTATTTTTTTTCAAATATGTACTAGTAATAGCAGTTAGCAGTATAGAATGTTTTTACATTCTATGATAAAAAAAAATTAAATTAGTATACCACTCACCTAAGAGAAGCCCCTGCGCAAATTCTCCAGTTTCGAATCTGCCCAGAATTAGGGAATTGTTGAAAATGGTGGCATCGTGTACCGAGCCAGGCCATCTTGCCACAATGTCCATTATTTCCAAATTGGCATTTCCGACCAATTGTGTATTAATTGAGAAATAATTTTTGCGGTTCCTATATAATTCAGCATCAGAGCCCCCTAAAACATAATTTAGGTTCCAGTTTTAAATGCACTTGAAGCAGCAAAAGTTGAGTGGTGATAACATGAAAAAAACGTCTATAACCCAGGTTGATGCATGCATATAGTAGCTATAGTTTGTTTCACGAGGGGTTATACTTACATCATCATTTGCCTTGCTTTTTTAAGAAAGGGTTTTCACATTACGCCATAATTTGCTTTCCTTTTTCAACACATAAAAATCATCGATGACATAAGTTCAAACCCGTGTGAAACAAACCATACCACTTCCGTCTTCATCCAAAAAATTTCTCAAAAATTTTCATATTCTATAAATTCGATTTCTAATTTAGCTACCTTATAAAAATCTTGTGAAAATATTTATAACTTGATTGGTTGATAAGAGCATATTATATACCTTTCTGTGTCTCTTTCAAACCAGTACAAAAATTGGGAGGAAAATTTATAATTACAAAAATATTTACCAGGTGATTGTATTTTTACATGTGTCCCAGGTAGCAAAATGACGTTTGCTTAAAGTTATTTTTTACGTCAAGTTAGGTACGTTATAAATCATGTTATCAAAACGTCCTCTTAACGTAACAATAGAAAGTTCTCGTACCTCAGACGCTACGCTGATACGGTACCGCTAACAATACGGTATTTTACATGGTATTTTATAGTTCTCGGACACGAAGACACAAAAATCCTCTAATCCCTTATTCTGTTTACATTTTGACAGCTAACCCAACTTTTTTTTTTGCTTGTTTTCTAACTTTTATTTATCCAATGATTCCTGAATTTCATTAATTGGTGTTTTTTTATGAAGGAGTTATTAGACGTTGCTGTTTTTGCAGACGTAAATGGAAAAAATGCAACGTAAACTAATTTTGACATAGCATAGCGTTACGGTAAGGCATCCGCTAAGTTCCGTTACTTAGCGGGCTCCGCTAACGCTAATACGGTAAGAACTGTCATACTTGTCAAATAACGTAACGGTATTTGGAATTTGGACAGCACGAGAACTCTCTAATGTCATCGTTGAAGTAACGTTAATTAAACGTTGTTTTAAAACGTTAATTGACAGTTACGAACGTTATTTTCATGTTAGATGACGTTGTAAACTTAGGTAAAACTAACGTTGATTGTAGGTAAGATGAGGGAAATCTAGAGAAATAAAAACATGAGTACTAAAAAACATTTATTTTTTATTTTTAAAAATGTAAAAATAACATAATGACTTTCAAACATTTTTTAATTTTAAACCTGAAAAAAACAAGGTACTCACTCTCACATATTTGGTTTATTCCTTAACATATTAACTGAACAATAATAGGAAATATTTTTGCTCTACCTTTAGCGTAAATTTATTTACACAATAAAACATTCTCTAAAGGCCCCCACAGACTGCGTTTTTGTTTAACGGTTTTGTTCGACCAGGAAATCTGGTCGAGCAAAAACGAGGGATCGGAGTTGCACACAGACCTCGGTTTAGTTTGGCGAAGATTAGTCATGTTGAAAAGTGTTTTTTTTTTGTTTTTTGTTTCAATAAGTTAATAATATAAAATTCTGTAGCTACGCAACACACACGACACAAAACCGTCGTTTTTGACATTCGTAGCCCACACACTTCAGATTTGTTGACAAATCGAACATATCCGACGGACAAAATCAGGCAAAGCCAGATATTTGCATCGGTTTTGTATGCCAGACACCACAACGAAACCAAAAACCAAACGACCATAGCAAACGACGAGCCGAGTATGAAGTACATACAAGTACGACGCCACCTGACGCCACAAACGAAAACGAAGGGAACGTTGTTGTACAGGGTGTCCGAATTTGGATGGTTTTAATAGGAAACATCAAATTCTGAGCAAGATACAAAAAAATTAATCCCCCACTCCGAGGCTCAAATTTCTTGAAATTTTGATTGGTGCCAACCGCATTTTGATATCTTCAACCGTTTAGCCGCTAGAGGGCGATTCTCGATTTTGAGCAATAATGTGAAACCATCATAACTTTTTTGTTTATGAAAATTATTGATTTCCGTAAAAACTTTCTAGAAGCACTTTTTAAAGCAGAATTCAGTGACGTTCTCAGTTTTTTTCTAGTTGGTCCCAACTCCGAGATATTGACCAAAGTCTGGTTTTTTTCAATAGGACACTCTATATATTAATAGCTCATTAGAAAGCTCGGCTTTTTCTGATTTTAATTATAAAAGTTCGATAGGTTTATCTCTAATAGTTTTCGAGAAAAAAAATTATTTCGGTTTTTGTCATAAGAAGCAATGTGTAAGAAAAGGACTTTATATCTGTAAGGAAACTGAGAAAGGTCTCTTTCTAACTCATTGTTTCTTATGAGAAAAGCCGAAATATTGTTTTTCTCGAAAACTGTTAGAGATAAACCTATCGAAATTTGTATCATTGAAATCAGCAAAAGCAGAGCTTTCTGATGAACTATTAATATATAGGGTGTCCCATTGAAAAAAATCGTATTTTGGTCAATATCTTGAAATCGAGGCCGAATAGAAAAAAACTGAAAACGTCACTGAATTCTGCTTGAAAAAGTTCTTCTAGGAAGTTTTTACGGAAATCACTTTGTTGATGCAATGATTTCGCGTTAACTTTTTGTGGGTCAAATTTGACCCTGTATAATAGAGGCATGCATTTTGCGTTCCATATATCGCTGAAGAATAGAAGCGCAGCGCGCGCCTCCTAGAAATACCTAGCGAAAAGGGTAGGACAGTTCCAATGGTACAATATACGAGCGTTGCGGTTTGGTGCGTACCCACTCCATGTCTCGGCGGTTCCCAAAAGATTTTCGCGACCGTTGAGTTTTTCTCGTACATATTTTCGCCGTTTGAACAATTGATCGTGAGTTAAAGCCTTCCAGGGGCGCCCCTAAAGTTACGAGACCACAGAAGCCAAATTGGGTAAGCGACAAAACCTTTCTGCATGACCTCACTTAATTTCTCATTTTTTCGTGTAATAAGGACGCAATAATCGCAATACAGTCCACTAATAATTCAAACATAATAATTGCATCCTCATTAATTGGTCCCACGAGCGGATATTTGAAAAATAAATTAAAAATTAATCAATCAATAAATAAATTCGTTGATTTTCAGTCATTTTATCTACCTTTTTAATATTAAAATAAGCCAAGGTCACAGGCGGTATCAGGTAACAATAGGCTCTGGAATTTGCAGTTTTTTGTCGTTTTCGTCCAAAAGCTATAAAATAGGTATTCAAATTGAAAGTAATCAACTACTGATAAAACAAGTTTAAAAATAATTGTCGTTTTTGGACGGAATAAAGCTCATAAAAGCAACAAGTACAATTTTACAATTTTTAGTTATTTTGTGAATAATATTATCACGCCACTTTTCGCTTCAATTTTACAATTTTTCGATATTCACAAAACTCAAAAAAAAACTCAGTCCTTTATCGTTGTTGATTGGGCCTGCTTTTAGATAATTAAAATAAATACAAATTTAAATTGAAGGGGAAAAAGCTCAGCTCACATTTGGTTTTATTATTTATTCATCAAGGGAAACAATTTCCTTCTTTTGATTTTGGAAATTCCTGTTCTTTTCTCGACTGACTGTCCTTAACATAAACTTTAATTCGCACCATGGCAGATGAAAAGCAGCATAAATCGTACTCGCAAAAGAGACTAATTTGGACGAATAGGATTACAGAAATGTACACTATCGCTGTAAATGCCAAAACGAGACCCGATATTCACCTTGATTTTAAAACTAGATATGCTTCCTTGGAAGAAATGTATGAGCAGTTTAATACCACTCACAATCACGTCGTATCCGTGGTGGACGATGACGGATTTAAATCCGAAGACGCTATTCGAAAGCAAGTTGATACCTATTACTTTTCGATAAAATCAACGTATAATGAGCTCTTCTCCGCCCTCCCTAGTCACTCGCCTCTTGTCTTGGCGCCATCGTCTCAAAGGTCTCGATCTCACTTGCCTACGCTGAATTTACCAAAGTTCAACGGAAACTTGAAGATGTGGCCTACCTTTTTCGATTGTTTTCGGAACACCGTTCATGACGACCCAAACATATCTCCCGTTGAAAAGTTTCGACATTTGCTATCACTTTTGGAAGACGAACCCTTCAATTTGGTGAAGTCGCTACCCCTCAGCGACGCTAATTATCGCACCGCTTACGACATGCTCGTAAAGCGCTATCAAAACAAAAGACTCATAGCCACGCATGCGCTAACTTGTATCCTCACCTTCAATTTGAAATCTAACAGTAATGCCAAGGAGTTAAGGAAACTCTTGGATAATTTTTCGGAAGGTCTTTCCATTTTAAAAAATCTGGGTTTTCAGGTAGACAAACTCAGTGATTTTCTTTTACTCAATACCTTGCTACAAAAGTTAGAAGATAAAATTCGAACGGAGTTTGAAGTGGCAGTGACCAAGAAAGAGATCCCTTCTGTTGATGATTTAATCTAATTTTTGGAAACCCATTGCAAAGCCTTAGAATCTGTACAGGACCTATCTGCTGCAAAACCCTCGTTGAGTCTTAAACAGCCCTTGCAACCCTCCAAACGACCTTCGTATCCCCAAAGTCATACCCCAAAAAATAACTGCTCGTCTTTCACTAACGTGATTCCTTCGACGCAAAATTGCGCGCTTTGTAAAGGAAATCATTTGTTAACGAGATGTCCCGCATTCGCTTCTAAGTCTCCCAATGAAAGATTCACCTTTGCGAAGCAAGCCAACCTCTGTTTGAATTGTTTGTCGTCGTCTCACCTTCTGAAAAAGTGTCCAAGCAATTATCGTTGTCGATCGTGTAATTATTCACATCATACTTTGTTGCACATGTCCCGGCAAGGAACTCCCTCTTCTGGTCGGGATCCCCCAGGTAATTCGCAATCGTCGTCTGGAGATAACTGTCAGAGTGATGGCCTTTCCGCCAACGCATCATCGAGTTATGCCACAAGCTGCGCTACCTCCACCGTCCTACTAGGTACCGCGATGGTTGATATTCAGGATTCTACCGGACATTATCGGCCTATTCGCATTCTTATCGATTCCGCTAGCCAAGCTAGCTTGATCTCAGAAAAATGTATTCGGCAATTAGGATTACTACGGCGCAGGTATAATATACCTATTCTTGGCTTAAATCAGATGCGTTCGCAAACCTCCAACGGTATGACTCATTGCCGCATAAAACCTCAAAACTTGTCGACTCCCGTCTTTTCGTTCGAGGCCATCGTCCTACCCAATCTGTGCACTGACATGCCCTCCATTCCCCTCAACGGCAGTCGCTGGAAGCATATCAAGCATCTCAATTTAGCGGATAAAACGTGTCAAGTTCCTGGAGCGATTGACGTCTTGATTGGGGCAGAACTAGTCCCCCATATTTTACTTTCCGGGCGGATTCCGGGTAAAAATGGTCAGCCCTCCGCTCTAGAAACTATCTTTGGTTGGATTTTGATTGGGAAAGTGCAGAATTCGTCGAATAATGCGCTTGCTATCTCATCTTATTGCACTTCGAGTGATTTGGATACTTGCCTTCAAAGGTTTTGGGAGATTGATAACATTACGCACTCGCTTCCTGCATCCCCCGATGATGAACACTGCGAAAACGTTTTCTCTGAGTCCACTTATCGCGACAATACTGGTCGATTCACGGTCTCTCTGCCCTTTAAGTGCTCGAATCCCGACTTAGGACATTCCTACTCATTTGCTTATCGTAGTTTCTTGTCGTTAGAAAAGCGCCTAGCCAAAAATACCGATCTTCGCTCAATGTACGTGAATTTCATGCGCGATTATCTTGATACTCATCACATGAGTCTCTCCCCTATAACTGGAAATAAAAGTGGTAAATACTACATTCCTCATCATTGTGTGCTAAAACCTGATAGCTGCACAACCAAATTAAGAGTCGTCTTCAACGCCTCCAATCCCACTTCGACGGGGTTATCGCTGAATGACGCATTATTGCCCGGTCCCAAATTGCAAAAGGACATAGCCACTATTCTCTTATCGTTTCGAATTCACAATTACGTCTTTATGGCTGATATTAAACAAATGTACCGTCAAATATTGCTGCACCCTGCCCAGCGGGATTTCCAAAGAATCCTGTGGAGATTCTCTTCAGAGGATCCTCTTCGGGAATATATTTTGAATACATTAGTTTACGGAATAAAAAGCTCCGCCTACTTAGCTATTCGCACCTTAAAAGAGTTGGCAATTCGAGAACGTCGCAATTTTCCTGAAGCGTCTAAAATCGTTGAGAACGAAATTTATGTAGATGACATAATCTCAGGGAGTCATTCTGTTTCCTCCGCCTTGAAACTTCAACAGGACCTCATTGCTTTGTTAAGCGAAGGAGGATTTGAACTTAGAAAGTGGGCCAGTAACCACGCTGCCCTGTTATCCAAGTTACCAGACAGTGATCGTCAAATGTCCTTATCTTTCGACAAGGATGAACCCACTTTCATCAAAGTTTTGGGACTCCAATGGAATCCCGTCTCGGACACTTTTTCGTATAGCTGCCTACCATTGGAGAAGAGTTGCACAAAACGTAGTATACTTCAGGAAATTGCCCGAATTTTCGACCCTTTGTGTTTTTTGGCCCCTGTGTCTTTATTAGCTAAACATTTAATGCAGAGACTTTGGAAGCTTAATTTAACTTGGGACGAGACACCGTCTCAAGCTATAGTTGATGAATGGACAAAGTTTAAGGAAGAACTACCGGAATTATCAACTTTTTGTTTGCCTAGACAGGTAACCCCTTTCGAGGTCGTCCGTCGTGAATTGCACGGCTTCTGTGATGCCTCGGAAATCGGCTATGCTGCCGTCGCGTACCTACGGGTCGAAACCCCCTCCGGTGCAATTTGCGTCAATTTAGTCTGCGCCAAATCCAGGGTTGCCCCGTCAAAACCCTCACTGTTCCCCGATTGGAACTATCCGGTGCTCTCATCCTCAGCGATTTGCTCGCCTGTGTCCAAACCACATATTCACCTATTCTGACGATTGATGAAACGTTTGCTTGGTCTGATTCCCAAATTGTCCTCGCCTGGCTAGCATCTTCACCCTCTCGTTGGAAAACTTTTGTAGCAAACAGAGTGCATCACATTCAAGAAACCATCCCGCAGGCTCAATGGAGACATATAAGGTCTGAACAAAACCCTGCTGATTGCGCCAGTCGTGGACTCATGCCAAAAGAGTTTCTGCAGCATACTCTGTGGACTCAGGGTCCAGATTGGTTATCCCTTCCTCGGGCATATTGGGGAAGTCGTCTGGATAATACCGAGTTAAACCTGGATGAACCTCTTCCTGAGGAGAAATCCTTAACCTGTGCCCTTAGTGTAGAGGGAAATCTCTTGGAGGTTAATCCATTAGATAAACTGTTGCAAAGGTATTCTTCCCTTCAAAAAATCCTTCGAATTGTAGCTTATTGTCGTCGTTTTTATCGCTTCAACCAACCGGATCATATTCCGACAAACGTCCTGCCCTCTGAAGGCGAGCTTCATTCTGCGTTCCTGTTATTAGTTAAACATGTTCAACGCGAATGTTTTTCAGACGTTCTCAAAATTATTGAGACTAACAAAACATTACCTAAACCTCTTCGAAAGTTGGCACCCTTTGTGGATGAGACGGGTCATCTTCGAGTGGGCGGTCGCCTCAAGCATTCCCCACTTAGCTTCGACCAAAAATTCCCCATTTTATTGCCCCGTGCTCATAGATTAGTTGAACTAATTATCGAAGACACACACCGAACACACTTACATCCTGGACTAAAAACTTTGCACCATTTGATTTTGCAAAAATGTTGGATACTGTCTGCCCGACGTGCCATTAATCGCTGCGTTTCTCGTTGTATAACATGCTTTCGAGCTAAGCCCAAACCCTACACGCCTTATATGGGAGACCTCCCAGCTTGTAGAATATCCCAACTCAAAGCCTTTTCGCACGTTTTCATTGACTTTTGTGGTCCTTTTTACATCGCCATGAGTAGAGTTCGTGGAGCAAAAACCCTGAAATCATATGCTTGCGTTTTCGTTTGCTCCTCCACCAAGGCGATTCATTTTGAATTAGCCTCAGATTTGACGTCGGATGCCTTTTTGGCTTGTCTTCGTCGTTTTGCAGCTCGCAGGGGCCGTATTACAGAAATTTGGTCCGACAATGGAACCAATTTTATTGGAGCTTACAATCAACTCTTGCAAATTGCCAAAGAGGCATCGGAAAACCTTTCGATTTTATGGCGCTTCGGCCCACCTGGTGGTCCCAATTTCACCGGACTCGCTGAAGCAGGAGTAAAGTCATTGAAAACCCATTTGGTTCGCGTCGTCGGTGAGCAGAGGCTGACTTATGAAGAGTTGAACACCGTATTAATTCAAGTAGAAAGTCTGCTAAACTCTAGGCCCATTTGCGCTCAGAGCGATGACCCGAATGATCTTTTGCCATTGACTCCTGGTCATTTTTTGTCTATCGAACCCTTAAATTCCGTCCCTAATCGGGACTTTTCTCATCACAAACTCAACACGTTATCCAGATGGCAACTCCTTCAAAGACTTCATTGCGATTTTTGGAAGAGATGGCACTTGGAATACCTAAACTCCCTCCAGCAACGATCGAAGTGGACGATCAACAATGATGCAGTAAAATTAAATGCATTGGTTGTTATCAGAGATGAAAACAGGCCGGCCACTCAGTGGACTATGGCTCGCATTATTGTACTTCACCCCGGCGCAGATGGAATCGTTCGCGTGGTGACTGTGAAGACCTCTTCCGGTTCGAATCTCAAACGACCGATAACCAAGTTGTGCCCTCTGCCAACTATGGTTTAAATTGCAAATTTCACAGCCTGTTTTTGTTGTGCCGTCTTATTAGTATTTACATATTTACATAATTTTTATCGTTATTTTGGTTGGGGTTTTATTTTATTTTATTTTATTTTTTTTTTGAATTGGAATGGGATATTTACATGCAAACATGCGTAATGCAGTTGCATCTTGTTTACTTAAATTAATTTTTTTTTTGTTTGGTTCTCGAAAAACCTCATTGTTTTTCCGGGGCCGGTAATGTTGATGCAATGATTTCGCGTTAACTTTTTGTGGGTCAAATTTGACCCTGTATAATAGAGGCATGCATTTTGCGTTCCATATATCGCTGAAGAATAGAAGCGCAGCGCGCGCCTCCTAGAAATACCTAGCGAAAAGGGTAGGACAGTTCCGATGGTACAATATACGAGCGTTGCGGTTTGGTGCGTACCCACTCCATGTCTCGGCGGTTCCCAAAAGATTTTCGCGACCGTTGAGTTTTTCTCGTACATATTTTCGCCGTTTGAACAATTGATCGTGAGTTAAAGCCTTCCAGGGGCGCCCCTAAAGTTACGAGACCACAGAAGCCAAATTGGGTAAGCGACAAAACCTTTTTGCATGACTTCACTTAATTTCTCATTTTTTCGTGTAATAAGGACGCAATAATCGCAATACAGTCCACTAATAATTCAAACATAATAATTGCATCCTCACACTTATTTGCATAAACAAAAAAGTTATGAAGATTTCACAGTAATCACAGTATTGCTCAAAATCGAGAATCGCCCTCTAGCGGCTAAACGGTTGAAGATATCAAAATGCGGTTTGCACCAATCAAAATTTCAATAAACATGGGCCTCGGAGTGGGGGGTTCATTTTTTTGTATCTCGCTCAGAAATTGACGTTTCCTATTAAAACCATCCAAATTCGGACACCCTGTACAGTGTTGCCAGATGAACTTCGTGAAAGATAATCCGTGGTAGCGAAGGGTGATATTTTTTTCCTGACAAATTTATTTACATAATAAGTCTGTTTGTTATTTTAGTGTAGGATAGGTCAGTGCAGACTGCTGGTGCAGTTGGGTGTAGCTCATAACGACCGCACTGAGAAAAACGCGTTAACTAAGCACGTGGGTTGAATTTTTATAGTAGTCATTACTAGAAAAATAGTTACTACGACCACTCTGTTTTTGTTATTGAAGCCATTTCAAATTAGTTGTACCTTGGAAATCATCTTAACTGACATAATCAGTTCTAAGTACTAAAAATTGTTGTTAAAACATAGCTAACTATAATTTTGGTTGTTACATGTTGTGATTACTAATTAAGCTGGTTAAATAAAAAATAACCAAAATATGTACCTATTAATACTAAAAAACCAGTTGCAGCAACCTAGTTCTCACAACTAGTATTTCTTAGTTAATTGTACGGACCAATAGAATGCAGCGCTCATTTTCCCACCAGTGCCGATCTTGTTTTTGTCTCCGTACTTGGCCACGAGTTGCTTGCGTGTATTCAGTCTGTCTCCTCAAACGGTCAATTGATGCGCAGAATTCGATTGTCGATTTCGGAGTTCGGGAAAACGCAGAAAACGTCGTGTTTGGTGATGTGCACGTGTACTGTGAATTCAGTGCATTGAACAAAAAAATAATAATTGACAATAGAAACCACTTGTCACATGTTTATAGTTGACTAGTTAGTATAAGAAACTGATTTATGAAGTTGAATCGCGAGTTAATATCAACATTATACATGGTTTTTCTCTGAGAAAATTGTTTGCGTTAAGAATTTATTTTGTGTTTATCCTCATACTCACATGTACTATATTTTGGAATAAAAATAATTATTAAAAACAATATGTTTGTATTTTTATATTTCTATTGATTTTACTTAAAAATATGGAAATTCAACAATTTGTAACTACCACAATAAACTTAAGATGAATATTGTGTTTATTTAATTACGAATTGCTGAATTCGCATATTTTTTTATAAACTTAAAATTCAAAAAAAACGACATCGTAGGTATTTTTTGCAAGAATTTTAAGGTTACAAAAAAATATGCGACTTCAGCAATTTATTTGAATAAATACAATATTCAGCTTAATGTTATTGTGGTAGTTATAAATTGTTGAATTTCCATATTTTTTGGTAAACCAAAAATGATTGCTGGTATAACTCGTTTCCATGCTATTATAACAAATACTTTTTAGTTGCCACTGCTAAGCAAGAAGGCTGTCATCGATAATTATACTGGTTACACCAATACAAAATTATAGCTTGAATAACTCCGGACAACTATGAAATAATAGTTGCTGCAACAAGTTTTTAGGTTAAGAATAAATGTTTGCGGCTAACTAAAATATTAGTTGATATAACCTCGAAAGTCGTATGTCGTACAAACTAATTCATATTTGCCGTTGCAACTAAATTTTTGATCTGTCCTCTATGCTATCCACGCTTCTAGTTACATTTACTAAATTTTTAGGTATAACAGCCTATTTTTTTTCTCAGTGCGGGGTAAAGGAAAACCACCAAACGCGTTAGTGCAGTTCGTGTAGCGATATGAGCGGATAATTCATTTACAAGGTTTTATTGTCGGAAATTATAGAGAAGATGAAGATTCCCTATCTTCCAATTTAAAAACACTTTCATTGAAGTAGTTTTTATAATATCCAGAAGCGCAATAAACGAAACTCCATAGGAAAAAAATTTGAGACTGTGGAGCCCTCTTATACAGATATCGTATTCAAGAGGCATTTTCGTATTAATTACTATTAATCAAGGTTTCTAAATATAGTAACAGCCAAACAAAACAACACTATTGCCCCCTCCCCATTCTGCACTTGTTTCAACTTCTCTGAGCAGGTGTAGGTAGTGCAAGATTAGGCACCCTACACTGAAATAACAAACGTCTTACACTATTTGCACTAACCGCATGACAAACGCCTTAGTGCAGAAAAGTGTAAATTATTGTGCACTAGTGGAGGATAACAAACAGACCTATTATACAGGGTGTCCCAGAATATGTGGGCAATCTCTCGGATTCAGATAGAACACAAAAAAATAACATGACAACTTCCTATAAAAAAAAATTCCTACGGCCCCCCCTACGAAGTTACGTGCCCCTAAAGGACGCCTCTAAAAATCGGTTTTTTGTTGATAACTTTCAAAATACTTCGTGTAATTTTTTTTTCTTTTAATATGATGGATACTAGATAAGACCGCTTAAAATGGACCCTTTCAAATACACTTGGCCAATCTAGTTTGCCAGGGACGGACTAGCTTTAACACAATAATGTCAATTTTTTTTACACCCTCTATGATATAGGCATAGCAATAATATTTTTAGATTGTTCCAACCTTGAACTAGGAAAAAGGTACTCTTATTCGATGTCAAAAAAATGAGCTTGTTTCGAGAAAAATCTGTATTTGTGTATTAATGGTTTTTTATTAAATAATTTTTTATGTCGACTCAACATGAGATCTTTCTAATCTTATGCATTCCATACCTATTTTAATAAAAGATTGTTCGACTCTCGACAATGCTTCAATATTAGCCCTTATTTCGCGAAAGTGAAAATTGATCCTTTCTACTAATATTTCCTCAGTTTTATTATTGCGTTAAAGCTAGTCCGTCCCTGGCAAACCAGATTGGTCAAGTGTGTTTGAGAGGGACCATTTTAGGGGGTCTTACCTAGTATCCATCGTATTAAAAGAAAAAAAATTACACGAAGTATTTTGAAAGTTATCAACAAAAAAATGATTTCCAGAGGCGTCCTTTAGGGGCACGTAACTTCGTAGGATTTTTTTTTTTATAGGAAGTTGTTATGTTTTCGAGTTCTATCTGAATCCGAGAGATTGCCCACATATTCTGGGACACCCTGTATATGAAGCATGAAATAATAGAGAAAAAATGCTGGTTATCAAAAATTATAAAATTAAATATTATTAAATTCTAATAAGGAAATAAAATTCTTCAAAAGTAGCAGCTGTTACAATTATAATAAAGTGGCAACACTGTAGATGTGCCGCGAAAATTCAATTACACCTCTGCGGGCGCGGGAATTTCAAAATAGGCTTAATATTTTTTGTTAGGAAACAACGCTAAATATAATTAGTGCAGGATACGACACTTGGAAATTAAAACTATAAGATATTAATGTTTTTTTTAAATATTTTCCTGATTCAAAATAAACTCCGTTCTGATACGAACAACGTCTAGAAAAAAACGTTAATTCGACGTTACATATACTAACGTCTCAATAACAACGTTTATAAAACGTTAAACTCAATGACGTTGACACAACGTTACGTCATGTAACGTTATCCTAGAGTCGAGAACGTTAGTACACGTTCAGGACCTGAAACCAACGTTTCATAAACGTTTTCTAACGTGTAGTTGCTACTTGGGGTACAATCTATCACTCCTGCTACCCGAGGGAATCTAGCTATCCTGTAAAATTTTTCCTGTGTCCTCAGCTTATCCTCATCTGTTTCAGGCATCATGACATAGCGTGGCCTCAAATTTGCAAGTTCTCTGGCTACTTTATTGATAATTCGTGAAGCTGTGTTTTGGGCACACCCCATAAAATTCTCAATAAAATATAAAACTTCTGGAATAAAAATATTAAAAAACTCACCGACCTCCTGTCTTACAATGGATATCCTGGACATTTAATCAATAAAATATACAATCAGTCACAAAATTCCATCCACACCTCTAATAACAAGACTCTGACTACACCAAATACAATATTTAGAATACCAGTACTCTCCATACCAACTTTATTTAACCACATAAAGAACATCTTCAAAGAGATACCAACAATACAAGTAGTACCTCAATACAAAAAAACGGTTAGGAATTTACACACGAAACTAAAAGACAAGACAAAAAAACAATTTATATCAAACGTCATATATGAGGTAACATGCAACTCATGTAAGGCAAAATATATTGGTCAAACGAAACAATACATCTCAAAGAGATTGAACACCCACAGAAATGATTGCCGGTATCACAAAGAAACAACGGCCCTATCCAGCCACACAACTGATACAGGACACAAGTTCGATTTTGAAAATTATAGAATCCTAGATTGTGAGTCTAATTTAAAAAAACGAACATTCAAGGAAATGGTTTTCATTAATAAAGAGGTTAACACAGTCAACTTCCAGAGAGACATAAAAGATTTAAGTACCACTTACGTCAATTTGATAAAGGAAACTTAGTTACCTATTTAAACACCTGAATAAACTGCATCAGCAACATTTCGAAATTTAAACTAATAACATACATGGCTATATTGAACAACATCAAGATCGGTCCTTTTGACAGACAGACAAAACTGCTAATCAAATCAATAGCTGATAAATGGGGTGAGAGATGAAACTTAATAAATAATAAATTGAATAGAAAAAACAACATTCCGTTCACACGACGTCATAGCTCCCAAAGGTACCCATCAGATACCTATACAAGTAATAAATAATTTAGTTTGATCGAAACACAGAGCGAACGCTTCAGCCGTTCAGCGTATTTTTGATTTGAATTTTAAAAAAATTGAAAATTCGAAAGAAAGTGAACTTGGGATACCAATGATGTACAATAGGCATCAGTGTATGGAACACAAAAATTGGAATTTAATGTTGTTAATTTCATTAATATTGACCTTGTTTTGAAGTTGTATTGATTAAATACTGACACCCTCTAAAATATATACAGGGTGGCCAATTGAAAACGAAACAGAGGTGATTTCGGGCTCCCCAAGACATTTAAGAAAAAACCCTCGTACCCGTCAATTTTTGATTTAAGGGGGAACCATTTTTTTGTGTTTTCACCTCCTGGGGGGCAAAGCCCTAGCGGGGGTGACAAGGGCCCCCAAAATTTTAAATGGAATGAGGGGTCGAGTGATACCTTATTTTGAAGCCATTTTTATGTAGATTATAACCCCCGAGTCTCACATCGCTACTATCTACCTAGCCATTACAGGGGCTAATTAAAGTTACAAAAACATGTTGGAATATATCTCCACCAATTCTGGATGAATCGCAACTCCTAACCACTCTAGGTACATTTCTCCTGTTAAATTTATAGGTAAAAAAGGGGCCTATTTACGGTTATCAAAAATGCTAGCCCAAACACTCAAATAATCTACATCTCCATAATGCCCTAGGACGTTATTTCGTACGTATTATACCTGAAAATATTGTATGTATACCTGGAAATATTGTATTAAATAAATATTGTATTGAATATAAAAAAATTGTATTAAATAATGTAGTATAATTAAATGGTATTTTGGTTGATGGTGCTACTAACCCCCTTTTTCGTTTTATTTCCTCCTCCCTCGCCATTGAAAAACTCATAACCCAATTATTTTTTTTCAATATATGGAGCAGCAGTTTGTATATTTCTCTGATGAATGCTCCATTTTTCTTGAACGGTACGGTGAATCGTCTCAACTGCCGCTATTGGGCTAATTCAAATCCCAGAAAACATATTTCGTGAGGTACATACGCAACATCCCGAGAAATTGAGTGTTTAGGCTAGCATTTTTGGTAACCGTATAATAGACCCCTTCTTTACCTATAAATTTAACAGGAGCAATGTACCTAGAGTGATAAGAAGATGCGATTCATCCAGAATTAGTGAAGATACTAGAGAATGATAACGGATACATGGAAAACCGTCTAATATTCCAACAAAATGGTGCGCCACCCCACTATGCTGCAGTGATTCGTCAATATTTGGACCAAAAGTTTCCAGGACAATGGATTCGAAGGAGAGGCCCCCGCGTTCTCCAGATTCAAGCCCGTTAGATTTTTTCTTCTGAGGTCATTCTCAGCATTTACTTGATTGATTTTGTTTTTAAAGAATTTTTTTAAATAAAAATATTCTAACATGTTTTTGTAACTTTAATTAGCCCCTGTAATGGCTAGGTAGATAGTAGCGATGTAAGACTCGGGGGTTATAATCTACATAAAAATAGCTTCAAAATAAGGTATCACTCGACCCCTCATTCCATTTAAAATTTTGGGGGCCCTTGTCACCCCCGCTAGGGCTTTGCCCCCTAGGGGATGAAACCACCAGAAAAATGGTTCCCCCTTAAATCAAAAATCGACGGGTACGAGGGTTTTTTCTTAAATGTCTTGGGGAGCCCAAAATCACCTCTGTTTCGTTTTCAATTGGCCACCCTGTATATAGGGTGGGGACTTTAACTGGAACTAATTCCCTAGAGCCTTCGGATAAAATATGTGGACAAAACGCAAAAACACGTCGATCAAGATTTTTTGCTTGAGTTTTTTTCACCTTAATTTTTTTTTACAGGGTGTTCCAACAACAGCTGTACGGTTGTCAACTTTATTTTTACAAATGGTAGCCCCTGTATATTATGACATTTCTGGATTCTGCAGAAAATTCTAGACATATTTCATTCACAATATCATATACCTATCTTCAACTGTTTCGGAAATATTGACAGTTGAAAATGGACTTTTTTGCAACTTTGACAGGCTGTAAAACCTTAACGGTTAATTTTAGAGGAAAACCGATTTCACATTCCTATCTTAGATTTTCATAAGCTATCATTTGACACCAACTTTGAATTTAATCCATGATTAAAAATTCCAGTTAAATTCAATCTCCAGTTAAATTCAAAGTTAGTGTCAAATGATAATTTATGAAAATCTAAGACAGGAATGTAAAACTGGTTTTCCTCTAAAATTAACCGTTTAGGTTTTACAGCCTGTCAAAATTGCAAAAAAGTCAATTTTCAACTGTCAATATTTCCGAAACAGTTGAAGATAGGTATATAACATTGTACAGGGTGTCCGAATTTGGATGGTTTTAATAGGAAACATCAATTTCTGAGCAAGATACAAAAAAATGAACCCCCCACTCCGAGGCTCAGATTTCTTGAAATTTTGATTGGTGCAAACCGCATTTTGATATCTTCAACCGTTTAGCCGCTAGAGGGCGATTCTCGATTTTGAGCAATAATGTGAAACCATCATAACTTTTTTGTTTATGAAAATTATCGATTTCCGTAAAAACTTTCTAGAAGCACTTTTTAAAGCAGAATTCAGTAACGTTCTCAGTTTTTTTCTAGTTGGTCCCAACTCCGAGATATTGACCAAAGTCTGGTTTTTTTCAATAGGACACTCTATATATTAATAGTTATGACAAAAGCCGAAATATTTTTGTTCTCGAAAACTGTTAGAGATAAACCTATCGAAATTTGTATCATTGAAATCAGCAAAAGCAGAGCTTTCTAATGAACTATTAATATATAGGGTGTCCCATTGAAAAAAATCGTATTTTGGTCAATATCTTGAAATCGAGGCCGAATTGAAAAAAACTGAAAACGTCACTGAATTCTGATTGAAAAAGTGCTTCTAGGAAGTTTTTACGGAAATCAGTTATTTTCATAAGCAAAAAAGTTATGAAGATTTCACAGTATTGCTCAAAATCGAGAATCGCCCTCTAGCGGCTAAACGGTTGAAGATATCAAAATGCGGTTTGCACCAATCAAAATTTCAAGAAATTTGAGCTTCGGAGTGGGGGGTTCATTTTTTTGTATCTCGCCCAGAAATTGACGTTTCCTATTAAAACCATCCAATTTCGGACACCCTGTACATGAAATATGTCTAGAATTTTCAGCAGAATCCAGAAATGTCATAATATACAGGGGCTACCATTTGGAAAAATAAAGTTGATAACCGTACAGCTGTTCTTGGAACACCCTGTATAAAAAAATCGATATGGGAAAATTTCAAAAAAAAAATCTTGTTCGACGTGTTTTTGCGTTTTGTCCACATATTTTATTCGAAGGCTCTAGCGAATTAGTTCCAGTTAAAGTCCCCACCCTGTATATTTTTTTTACTTATTTTTTTACTTCTTTTTAACTTTATGTCGTCTCGAATGTCTCGTAACTTGTGAAATGCTTTTATATTGTTATATTTTTATCATCTTTGTTGTTTTATATGAATGTTTGTTGTTTTGAGATAATTTAATTCTTCAAAATATTTCAATTATCTGAAAATTATTTATTTATTATTGCTAAATTTATCCTATTTCGATTGGTTACAGCCTGAAGAAGAAAATAAATTTTTCGAAACGTAGCTTAAAAAACAAAACCACTTGGTTTCATTGGTCCAAACATACCCAAGAACAACAGAATAATATCTTCCTTACTGGACAAGAACTGTATAAAAGAACACGAACTAAGGAGTTTTCTAGGATTATGTTCTTATTATCGAAGATTTGTGGAAGGATTCGCCAATATAGCTGCTCCACTTCATCGATTAACAGAAGAAAAATCAACATTCAATTGGACCCAAGAATGCGATTCCGCATTTAGAAAATTGAAAGGAGCATTATGTACAAGCCCAGTGTTGTCCTATCCTGATCACAAAGTCATGTTGATTTTGGACACAGATGCAAGTAACACCAGTGTTGGAGCTGTCCTTTCACAAATCCAAAATTCACAAGAACATGTCGTGGAGTACTACAGCAGAACATTATCAAAGCCGGAACGAAATTATTGTGTCACCAGCAGAGAGTTGCTTGCCATAGTAAAAGCAGTCGACCATTTTCATAAGTATCTCTACAGACGCAAGTTACTAATTCGAGCAGATCACGCAGCTCTAAAATGGGTTTTAGAAATGAAAACTCCTGAAGGACAGCTTGCTAGATGGATTGAGAAATTGCAGCAATACGATTTCCAAATTAAACATCGACCTGGAAACCTGCATTAAAATGCTGACGCTCTGTCTAGACGGCCATGTAAAGAAGATTGCAAACATTGTCAAAGAATCGATATACATGAGAAAAACACTAGTCCAGCTGTAAGAAGAACGGGCCTGATCGTCGATGACAAATGGACTACCAAGCAAATGAGAGAAGATCAGGAGGCAGACCAGGACATCGGGCAAATTCTAAATCTTAAAGAAAATGATGAATGTAGGCCAGAATGGGGGGAAGTGTCAAACAAAAGCTTGATTTACAAGGCGTTGTGGGCCCAGTGGAACTCTCTGGCCGTAGAAAATGGTTTGCTCAAAAGAGTTTGGGAAAGTGCCGATGGGAAATCCACTAAGAGCCAACTGGTTATCCCAAAAGACCGAGTGGAAGATGTATTAAAAGAAATACACGACGGAACCTCAGGGGCACATTTCGGGGTTAACAAGACTTTGGACAAAATTCGGGAACGTTTTTACTGGGTTCACTACCATGAAGACGTTAAAAGCTGGTGCCGAAAATGCGACATCTGTGCTACCAGTAAAGGCCCTAAACTAAGATCTTGGGGGCCCAGTACAACGTCGGTCTTCCATTTGAGAGAATAGCGATAGATGTAGCAGGACCGTTCCCAGAGTCACAGCATGATAACAAATACATCTTAGTTATCATGGATTACTTCAGTACATGGCCAGAAGTTTATGCTATTCCCAATCAAGAAGCCATCATTGTTGCCCAGGTGCTAGTGGACGAAGTTTTTAGTCGTCATGGTGTGCCACTAGAGTTACATTCAGACCAGGGACGAAACTTCGAATCTGCCATCTTTAAGAAAATTTGTGAGATAATGGAAATCCGTAAGACCAGGACAACACCTTTACATCCACAGTCTGATGGCATGGTAGAACGATTTAATAAGACCATAGAGGAACACCTGACAAAAGTGGTCGCAAAGAACCAGCGTGATTGGGACAAACACTTGGCTCTGTTTTTAATGGCTTATACAGCAGCTGTTCACGAGTCAACAGGTGAAAGTCCAGCCAGAATCGTCTTTGGAAGAGAACTCAGGTTACCTTGCGATTTGATATTTGGGATACCTGAAGAAGAACGGAGAGAAATCCGAGATTATGCCGACGAAGTAAGGGCACGACTTCTGGGTATCCATGATTTTGCTCGGGAGCATATTCAGCTAGCCAGTGACCGGATGAAGACCAGATACGACATGAAAGCCAATTCAGCGGGATTTCAAGAAGGTGATTTAGTGTGGCTGTATAATCCAGCTAGAAAGAAAGGAGTATCGCCGAAGTTGTCTTCAGCATGGGAGGGACCCTACAAAATAATCAAGAGGATCAATGATTTGGTTTATCGAATCCAGCACAACACCAGGAGTAAGATGAAAGTTGTACATCTGGACAGATTGACGAAATATCATGGGCGCAAAGTTGATCGGGACGATCAACCTTAAGAGGAGGGCAGTGTTACAATAATGCTAAATGTTGTTGCTAGAAAAGGCGTCCGCCAGGCTGTCAAGAATCGATGACGAAAATACTAGAATCTAGCGAATTATTCTACTTTAATTTTGGAAAATTAGATTATCGTGTGTATTCTAGATTTTACAGGAATAGATTTAGGGATATATAAGAAGGCCGGCATTGATTTGTAAGTTAGTTTCAGTTCGACTGTGATACGATTTAAATAGTGATTGTAAAGAGTTTAATTGTTGAGTTAGTTATTAAAGTAATTAGTGTCAGAGTGTTTTGTTAAGTGGAATAAATTATTGCTGTGTTAATTGGACTTTGATTTTTGGAATAAACGAAACGAACAACGAACCCAAGATTTTTGTCAGCAGGCAACCCAAAGCCGCGACAATAGACATGAAATAAGATATACTTTTAATATATTTATATTATTATTCTGACCTAAACTAATATAAAAATATTAATAAAGATGTGTTTTTATTTCATTAAAATCAAATATTAAAATTAAAATACAAATTCTTGCAATAAGTACCTAGTCGAGTCACCCGGATCGCATAGGTAGCTTAACTATCTTTCCTGTCCTAAAATACCAGAGTAACGAAAGTAACGAGTAACGAATACTGATTTCAAAAGTAAAGAATACATACGAGTATTAAAATTTTCGTTACTTTCACAGCCCTACTAAACGCAGGATGCCCAGGCCTTACAGTCCTAGAATACATTTGTCATTCTCTTCATTTATGCTCCAGTGAAGCAAGGAATGTGTATAATTTTTTTCCAGGTAAGTCAAAAAGTTACAAAAGAACATTTGTATTAATTAAAGATATTTTCGGAATTATAATTCAATTTATAGTCTTAGCGCCAAAAAGGTTTGGGGGCTAACTTCACGCTTCACCCTTGATAGTGACAAGGAGTAGGGTTAGAGGTTAGAACGATTAAAAAACAATTTATGATGGAAACTCGATCATGTTTTTGCTTTGTTATTACGGATGAATTGTGTAAAACACCGATTCGTATTCTGCAGTAAGATTCTATTATAGCATCGAGTCGCATCCGCCATATTGTTCCGATCTAGAAGTATTCTATTGTACGAATTATCGAGTCGATACGATCGTATTTATACGATAGCCAAGAAGGTGTCGTAAAGGCGGGTATTATATGTCTATTTTTCTTCTGTAGTTCACTATCTTTATCGCTGTCATATAGTTTGCAAAGATTTAAAAAAAAAGAATAACATAAACAAACATTTTAATCGTTTGACCAAACATTTTGATCGCAACAGGTTCAAGTTTATAGCCAATTTTTTCAAAAACTATGTTACCCATTGTACAGATATGCTTCTATTCCAAGAGGAAGAAGAAAGGAAAACTAATGTGCAAAGGTATAGACAGAATCTGCGAAATGAAAGCAACCCTTTTACTTTCACTGATGCACGGTTCCTGGAACTATTTCGATTAAAAAAAAAGTACAATAGTATTAGCATAAGAAAATTTTTTCTACTTCTTTACTAGAAAATAGGCCGAAATTTTCCTCCCTCCGAATAGAAATTTTCCTCCCCATCGGGAGGAACATTTATTTCTCAGGAGCAGGAGGAACATTTCTTTTCTTCACTGGGAACAGAAATTTTCCTCTTTTTAATTAGTAAACCATGAAATTTTCAGAAAATTCGTAGGTATATATGGTTCTTCTTCACATATTGATAATCAATAGTGGTTCATTGAGGTGCCGTCAAAGATAGTAGAAAATAGTTATTTACCTAACAAGTGCGGAAAGTGGTACTTTTCCGCACGAGACGGCAGTTGCACGAACGACGCGGAGCGGAGTTCGGGCAAGCCGTCGAGGTTGGAAAAGAAATTTTCCGCAAGAGTTAGGTAGAATATTTTTCCGAGTGTTTTTGTCCATCTTATTTATAAAAAAAAATGTTTATAGTGCTCTATGTAGCCTTTGTAAGTAAATCTAAGTTTATATCGCCTGTAACAATGTGTCTCTTTATATGTTTATATAAGTTCAAATAAGCAGCCAAATTTTCAACAAAAACGTTTTCCTGAATAACTGGTGACTTGCATATGCAAGTTAAAATTAAAAACCTGTAAATCGGAAATAGTATGAGTTTCTGTCAATACAAGAATTTCGTAATGTGCTCTGATTTGTTCTAGAAAACACAAAAAATTAGCAAAATTTGAATTGATTCCACATATGTTTAAGTGCAAGATTTTAAAACAGTTTTTACTATCGATTTGGTCAAAAACATTCAACAACAAGTTGTTTATTACATTAATTTGGTATTACGGTTTCTACCCGAAAGTTTCTAATAAATGGATCCATATAGTTTGATGCTCACACAAAACAAAGAAAAAAAAGAAAAAATACACAATTCTCAAAAATCTAGAAAAGCCTTTCATACAATTATTATTAAGAAAAATGTGTCCTTTAATTAATTACAGACAAGACAGAATACAAAACACAAATAATTTATTTTATTTTTTGTTTTTTTTTTTGAGGGCGGAAGCTTTGGTAATTCCGACTGTTTATTTTTGATAGAGTTAGTTCTATTCCTGGTTCCTGCAAATGGCGGTTGTTGGGGAACGTTTATGATTTCTTCTGAAAATTCCAAAACCTCGGGAGTACTTGGTGTAAGTGGTTCACTTGTGGGTCTGAGCGTTTGGTTCAGTTTAGGCTGTAGTTTTTCACAGCTTTGGCTGGAGTTTTCTAACTGCTCAATAGTGTACTCCTCACCATTTACAACTAATTTCTTTTTAACTATTTTTGAACTGTAGTTTTTTGATTTTGCTTCCTTTAGGTATTTTACTAATATTTTTTGCTGTTGTCTCAACTCTGGTATCAAATCGTTTGTCAATGAAAAGCCTGTATTCTTTAATTTTCGTGTGTATTCAAAATTTCCTGCTTGATATGAGCTCGTACTAGCTTGATTAAAACTCCTCTAGATTTCGAGTTTGGCCTTCCGAGATGGTAAACGTCGTTTAAATCTTCTTCGGCAAAGCTGACCTCCAGCCGGTCTGCGCAGAATTTAATTATATTCTTTCTCAAGTTCTGTTGGTCGTTTTCTTCTTATTGTAAACCAAATAAAATAGTATAATATTATTCTTCTTTCCCTCTTGTTCGATTCGTTCAAGTTTTTCTTTTAATGTAGCGTTTTCAGTATCCAGAACTGTTATTTTTTGTTGAAGTTCTAAGACGCTAATGTTTTGTTTCTCTAACTCTGATTTTATTTTAGTTATGTCCGACTGGATATAACTGTTTTGTTGCGCAATTTTTTCGTTTTGATCTTTAATTTCTTTCAGAACTTCAAACAAATCGTTGTTACTCTTTAGTGTTTCCGTAGCCATAATATTTAATTTTTAGACTATTGTTGATATAGTAGGCTTTGCACCTCGGAACCACACAAAAAAACGTTTGTTTTGGTGCCGCAGTAACCTTGTTTGTTAGCGGGATATAAATATTTTCGTTTATTTCAACCAGAATAAGGTCTCATGACCATTTATTTTTGTACTCACAGTCATAAGGAATTCCTGATTTTTCACTGGACACAGTTTTTCAGTTTACTTTTGTTATTTAAACTACACTTTTGAAGCAATTTTAACAAGCACCTAAAAAACGCTGCATCTGTAACGATAGCCTACTTAAAATGTTTTGATATTAATCGGTATGTGAGTTATATTAACCAATTGCCATGCTGATTTATAATCAATTATCTATTTTTTATATGCTTTAATGTGCTTACCCCTTTCCTGTAGGACATTTTAAATACATTGTTGTAAAGTAAACATCAAATTGCTATGTCGGCATTAAATGTTTATTTAAGCCGATGCCGTCCCATAAGGAGCGTTCATTTGTCTTCTGGCTTTAGCCGTAGCAATTTGATCCAACTATTTTCTTTTGTCACCTCTGTATTTCAATCAACAAAATAAATTTTTTTTGAGATACAAGTTTCTGAATCGAAAATATAATTGGCGCAGTCGTTCGGATGCTCAGAGTGCTTAAGTTTCGGGAGTTGATACAGTCGTAATCCGTCGCGAAAATTTCAAAAGACTGAAGAAAGTTCGAAAAAGTGAATTCTTCGGAAAAGTGAAATTTGGATTATCAGTGCTGCTATTAAACGTTCCAGATACTGTCCACTTCGAATTGGGTAACTGAGTGAAAGGAATAACAAGAAACAACGTGTGAAGAAAGACTACTGTTATTAGCTTTGCCTAGTAAGCACAACCTTTCTCTTTATACATTTTGTAATTGGTGTTCCATAGTTAAGATTTTTGGATTTTTGATCTTTTGTAATTTCTAATTTTTGATTTACTGAGAAGACCTAAATTCACATTTTTGTTCTTTTGCAAATCCAAAAAGGTTTGCTGAAAAGACTGAAATCAAAAATAAAGAGTAACAAAGAATTTACAAACCAACAACAACTTTTAATTTTTAGAAAAAAAGCAACGCATAAGACTGAATAATTAATTATAATTTTAATTTTAATAAAACTTTTGAATTTTGAATTTTTTCAAAAATTTTCAATAGTAGGGGAGTAGGGGGTACATTCGGCAGTGGGGTACATTCGTCTTTTAATAAAATAACTGGTATTTTTCAAAATTTGGCGCCAAAATGACATGAAATGTCATCAGACAAACGGCCATGTTGGTTTGATAACCTATAAAAGGTGAAGCTGTGCTATTGACGTGTTCGTGATAAAAATTAATTTTATGCCTCAAACAAGGTAAGTTTTTGACGAATTTAGATATAAAACCTATAATACTTGTTGTGAGAATAAATAGATATCAATTTAGCCATACATTACATTGCTACCATTAAATAGAGATCCTGGTACAGCCTTGCCTAAAACTAGGCAGGTTTTGTGTTGGTTTCTTGGCTAGTAATATTTATACACATGGGGTACATTCGTCGTGAATATTGGGGTAGATTCGGCATCACGACGAATCTACCCCATCCTGCCGAATCTACCCATAATTTAGTATAGTGCATCAAAATAGATTTGAGAAATTTCGTTAGTTGCATAGTTTAACTGAAAAAGTGCATTTATAAGTAGGCACCTACTTTATACATACCTATTATGTTTGTAGATGCCACGCACATATATCAGAAAAACCGACAGGGCTGATATTGATGAAAATGCAATGAAATCAGCGATGAAAGAATGTATCGCGAAGAGATTGAAAGTGAAAGAAGCAGCTAGGCAATATGGTGTCAAAAGGACTACGCTGCAATCCAGAATCAAAACACTACTAAAAAAAAAACAATAGAAGAAATTCTCAGGGGTGATTCGGGCAATGAAAGCGAAGAAGATACCCCCAAATACAATAGCAAATACACTGCCAAGCAAGTCTTCAACAGAGGACAAGAAGATGAACTAAGTGACTACATAAAAAAATCATCAAACCTACACTATGGATTATCATACAAGCAGATTAGAACTGTGGCATATGAATTTGCAAAATCAATTCCGAATTGTAAAATGCCTGAAAATTGGGAAAAAAATAAAGCAGCAGGTTATCATTTCGGTTTTTTTTTTGAACAAAAATAATTTGTCATTTATTTTGCAGGACTGGACTGGCTATTCAGTTTCATGAAAAGGCATCAAGAGCTGTCATTACGAAAACCAGAGAGTACAAGCTTAAGCCGTTCAATGGCATTTAATAAACCTATTGTGGATAACTTTTTTGAAAAATATGCTTCTGTGTTGGAAAAGTACAAATTTCGTGCTGATCAAGTGTGGAATTTAGATGAAACTGGAATCACACCTGTTTCAAGGCCTGTGAAAGTTGTCACTGCTAAAGGGAAGAAGCAAGTGGGGCAAATTGCTTCCGCAGAAAGGGGCTCGTTGGTCACGTTTGTAGGCATCATTAACGCTGTTGGTGCGACGGTTCCTCCCATATTCGTTTTTCCCAGAATTAGAAACCCCTCCGAATATTTATCAGAAGGGTCACCTTTGGGATCTGTGGCGCTAGGAAATAAGTCTGGTTGGATGACTGTGGAATTGTTCCCAGATGTTTTGAAACAAATTGTGAAATATGCTCGCTGTTCTATAGATAGCAAAATATTGCTATTAATAGATAATCATGAATCCCACATCTCGGTGGAAGCAATAAGATACTGTAAATCCAATGGAATTGTTCTGCTGTCATTTCCACCCCATACCACCCATAGGCTTCAGCCTTTGGATGTGGGAGTTTACGCCCCATTCAAAGCTTACCTGGCCACAGCATTCAACGATTGGATGTTAGCGCACCCAGGTCAAGCCATAACCATAAGAAACATTGGATATTTGGCTAACAAAGCGTACGAACGTGCTTTTTCCATCAAAAATATTACCCAAGCTTTTGAGAAAACTGGTTTATGGCCAATCAACAGGCTAATATTTTCTGACGTGGATTTTGCAGCAAGCAGTGTGACAGATAAGCCTTTGATCCCAGATGAACTTCCACAAGAACCTCATGATGATGAAGATTCAATGAATCAATCAGCCAGTCCTGAATACAATGGCTCACATGGAAATCATTCAACTGATGCTGCCCATGATGATAATCCCAACTCACGAGAAGTTACTCCTCAACCTTCAACTTCTCATCTGAGCCTGGAGCAACTGATTCCTTACCCCAAAGCTCCCATTACCAAACCAAGGAGTGGCAGAAGGAAGTCGAAATCAACAATTTACACCGACACTCCTGAATTGAAGATAAGAGAGAACATAGAACTGGAAAAAAAGAGAAAGCAAGCAGTAAAGAAAAACCAGACGGTGAAGAAAAATGTTTTATTTGACACAAAGGTAAAAAAGCAGAAAATGAAAAAGTATGAGGAAGACTCGAGCGATTCTGATGTTTCGTTGGATGATGTTGAATCCAAAAGCAGTGATGACTTTGAAGAGCTAGAAAGTGCTTCCGAGGGAGATCTTGAAATTGGCGACTACGTTCTTGTTAAATTTCGTACAGACTCTGGAATATTGGTGCACTATGCAGGTCGTATTGAACGAGTTAATTCTTCTTCGTATACAATCAAGTTCATGAGAAGAAAGGGATTTAGTCAGAAATTTTTTTTCCCATCAGTTGAAGACATAACTGACACTAATATCTCAGACATTGTTGCAAAGCTCCACACTCCGCCTCAAACTGGCACTGCAAGAACTTCTTCTATCTATACTTTCGGTTATAATTTCAGTTCTCTTAATATAAAGTAGTTCTATGAAATAAATAAGGTCAAATCTATAAAGCTTCTGTGTTGATAATGTACTGACGAATGTACCCCACCCCTTAGCCGAAAGTACCCCACCTATGGGGTAGTTTCATCACTTTGTATCATTTCGGAAAACTACAAATATCTTTTGATAGAGGTAATACAGTGACCTAAGCCTGTGTCCTAACCTTTCCTAATCTATATTTATGGGTGTGGTATCAATGATTTTTCTTCAAATACATACATGTTCATCTGATGATTTTTTTAAATAAAAAGGGCCGAATGTACCCCCTTCTCCCCTAATATAACTAGTGCAATGGAAATTATTGATAAGTTTTGGGATATTTGCCCGAATGCATTTTTAGTTGAAAAAGAGCACGAGTGCACGTAGTGCACGAGTGCCTTTTTCAGTTAAAAACGCATGAGTGCAAATTTGTCGAAAATTATAAATATATTTCCATTGCACGAGTTGTATTTAATGAGAGAATTTCATAAATCAAAAATTTAAATTTTTTGTCAAAAAATGTCAAAACACCAGTTTTCGCACCAGTTAGTATGCAATTATCTGATAATTTGCACTAGTGCAAATTATCACCTAATTACAATCTGATTGGTTCAAATCAACAATCAAAACATGTCAATTTATTGTTGGAATACCAGTTTTGACAGATGCATGAAATTCTCAAAATAATTTCTTTTAACAATTCAAAGAAATATATATGTCAGATTCTGAAGAAGAAATCAAGAATCTTTTGACTCAATTTAATTTAACTCATCTTTACAATCCTAATTCAAGAAGTAACAACCAAAATCAAAGATCAACCGTAACAATGAGTGAAAATTTAAAATCAATTGTACAACTTATAGAACCTTTCAGTGACGAAAGCCAATATTTAGAATATTTCATAAGAAACATCAATGAATTTTATCAAACTTATTATACTGGTGAAAATGCTCAAAAAGAGTATGTGGTTAGCGCCATTAAATCAAAATTAATAAATGACGCAGGAAATTTTCTTATGGCACGTCCTGATTTACAAACATGGACCGATATAAGAGAAGCGTTGAGAATTAAGTATGGTGATCAATATTCTAGACAGAATTTGGTACAAGAGCTTATGTATACCACAAAAACTAATAAAGAAACTATTATTGAGTATTTGGATAAACTAAAAGGTTAAGTTCAAAGAATTACATCTAAAATCATGTGCGACCCGAATTTAACGGTAGTTGCAAATGTCTTAATTGAACAAAGCGAAATTATTGCTATTCAAAATCTAGTCACTAATTCGCCAACCGAATTAAGAACAATTTTAATGGTTCAAAATCCACAAACGTTGGATGCAGCTAACAAATTTGTGTTAAATTATCAACTAGCTGAAAACCACATGAAATTTAGTAGAGGACTTACTCATTCTACTAATCAAAATCAAAATCAAAATTTTTCAAATTTCAAAAATAAAAATACGCAATTTCGTTCACAACAATCACAACAAACCTATACTCAACAAAAACCTCAATATACACAAAAAACATCGTATGTACCACAGAAACCACAGTTTCCATCCCAACCTATTAATATACAACCCAAAAAGGACTATGTACCAACAAAATTTCCTACTAGTTCAGGAACTTTTGGCAAAAACTACATAATGCCTTTCGAAAAAAAACTAATCAACAATTTTCGAAACCCACACCTATGTCCGGTGTTTCAGTGCAACCAAGAGCACAAAATCAACATCAATACCCTTCTAAATATACAATCGAAGAAATTGATAATATCTTTGAAATCGAATTGCCTGACCCTGACAAAAATTTCGAAAATGACGAATGTTCTGAAAATCAAAACTATTATGAAGAGACAAATTTTGAAGAAAATCAAGTCGCAACTGAAGACGAAAATTTTCAGTTACAAGCCTTGGATGCAATGAGTCAGCATTAACTTTAAATGCTTATGAAATCAACCAACTGCCTTTTATTCAAATAGACTATCCACCGTGTAAATTATTAATTGACACAGGAAGTCATGCCTCTTTAATAAGACCCTCAATAGCAGAAGAATATTTTTCAAATTCTATAATTAATTCACGAAATAAATTAACTACTTGCATGGGTACAAGAAAAACTTATGGAAAAATCAATATCCCAATTTTACAAGAATATAATATTCAAAACAACATTGAAATGATAATGTATAATTTCCATGACTATTTTGATGGAATTATTGGAATCAAAGCATTACAAGAAAATAATCTAAATATAGATTTTTCTAATATGCATCTTTCTAATAATAAAACAACAATTCCGTTTCAATATAGAACAGATTTCGAAAATCAAAATTTTGAGATTCCAAGCAACTCAATTCAAGTATGTTATTTCAATACAAATATAGCTGATGGCATTGAAATACTTACACCACCGATAAAAAATGAAACGTATCATATTCCGTCGACAATAGCTACAGTTTTAAACGAGACAGTAGCTCTAGAAGTACATAATTTAATGAATAAGCCTATTATTGTCCCATATAACATAAACAACTTAGAGGAAATAAGTTTACCTTACGCAGATGAACAGTTTGAGATATTTAATATAGAGCAAATGACTTTATTAGAAAATGCTGAATATGCAAATGACCCCATTAAGTCGTTGCGTATTAATCATTTAAACTCAGAGGAATTTGATGCTTTAAAACACGTAATTAAATCTTTTCCCAAAATTTTCCACAAGACAAATGAAAAATTGACATTTACCAATCAAGTCAAACATGAGATTAAAACAACGGATGAAATACCAGTGCACACGAAAACGTATACATACCCACATGTGCATAAACAAGAAGTAAATTCTCAAATAAAGAAAATGTTAGAAGATAACATAATCAGACCATCCTGTAGCCCTTGGTCATCCCCTGTGTGGATAGTACCTAAGAAAGAAGATGCCGCAGGCAAACAAAAATGGAGAATGGTCGTTGATTATCGAAAGATTAACGAAAAAACTATTGATGATAGATATCCATTACCTAATATTACGGATATATTAGACCGACTTGGTCGTAGTAATTATTTTACGACACTAGATCTAGCCTCTGGTTTTCATCAAGTCGAGATGCATGAAAATTCGATACCCAAAACAGCATTTAATGTGGAAAATGATCATTACGAATTTAAGAGAATGCCCTTTGGTTTGAAAAACGCCCCCGCAACATTCCAGAGAGTGATGGATAATGTAATACTAGGATTACAGAATAGAATATGTCTAGTATACATGGACGATATAATAATTTTTTCCACTTCATGAACACGTGAAAAATTTAAAGAAAGTATTTGAGAGACTCGAGAAGTTTAATTTAAAAATACAATTAGACAAATCAGAATTCCTACACAAGACAGTCGAATTCTTAGGACACGTAATTACAAGTAGATATACAAGGCCGGTTCCCGAGCGGAAGTGACCTGTCATTTGTCGTGGGGCCCGCGCCCGTCATCGGAGGAGCCCCAAATTGAAGGGGCCTAACCCAGGTGAGCCTGTGCCCCATTCCAGGGCCCCATTTTTTCGGTGGGCCCCATTTTTTGTCAAGTGGAGGGGCCTAACCCAAGTGACGTCATCAAAGGGGCCAAATGCTTGTCCCCGCTGCTAGACCCGGGGCTCCATTTACATGAACTAGAACTCATAACCTGAAATTATGGGCCCCATTTCAGTGATAGGGCCCCATTTTTCGGTGAGCCCCAATTTTTCGGCAAGTGGAGAGGCTTAACCCAAGTGAAGTCATCAAAGGGGTCATACGTGCTTGTCCCCGCTGCTAGACCCGCACAGAGGGCCCCCATTTACATGAACTCATAACCTAAAATTATGGGCCCCATTTCAGTGACGACGACAAGTTGACAGGTGCGGCGTTGCCAAAACTAATACTTGAATTCGCCGCGACGTTGCCTATGGGGAAATTGTCTAAATCTAGGGAAAATGCAATGGGGGGTTCCCCCAAATAAGGTTATGAAAACAGGGCTCCAATTTGTTCATCATTCGTCGTGGTGGCATGGAACTCGTACCTGGTACCTCGTACCTGGTACCTCGTACCTGGTACCTCGTACCTGGTACCCCGTTACTTGTAACAAGATACACCGTACTGGGCCCCCTTTTTTCGTCGTCGGCCCCATTTTTCTAAACTAAAATATGGTCACATAAAAGACAACATGCCTCGTCATCATCATCATCATCATCATTGAAAAAATAGTGCTCCAATTTGGGCCCCATTTTTCGCGGACTTGTAACGATTTAATTGGGAGCCCCAAATATTATTTTTAAAATAATTATAATTTCTACCGTTCTCATAAACAACAAGAACAGCAAGTTGTGTGTGAACTTGCTTAATCCTGTTATCACACGGAAGCCGCATTTCCTGCGACGATAACGAAACGCAGCTGGCTGGCCTGGTACTTGTTATTCATTTTTAAATTTTAGTTAGATTTTAACGTCCCTAGGTGACACAACGTTTTTCTTCAGTGCTCATCCAGATCGAATTTTTCAACGAAAACTTAATTCAAAATTGGGCGTTACCTCAGTTATAATTGATTGTGTGTATTTAGTGCTAAAAACTATGTAAGTAATTTTTTTCATTATTCTTAAAGATTTTTATTGAATCGGCTGTTACAAGGTGGAAATTCATTATCTAGTAAAAGATTTTTTTTTTAAAGTAAATTATTATACTTATTTATTTCCACTAATTTTTTGTTAAACTTTAACATGTTTCGCTACACTGTAGCTTCATTAGAAAGATGTAGACATAAAAGTGAAATTGTCAAATATAAATAAGGTTATTATTTATATTTGACAATTTCACTTTTATGTCTACATCTTTCTGATGAAGCTATAGTGTAGCGAAACATGTTAAAGTTTAACACAAAATTAGTGGAAATAAATAAGTATAATAATTTACTTTAAAAAAAAAATCTTTTACTAGATTCTTAAAGACCCTGATAATAATACGTTGTTCTATTTTTAGTTTAATAATAGAATCAAAATTTAGCCACTTTGAGGTTTGAGCTCTTGAAACGTGTCTTTGAAATTGTAAGTATATTATTTTTATTATATAGCATACAGTATATTTTTTCTCTTTTTTAGATCTATTTTCAGTGCTCATCCAGATCGAATTTTTTCAACGAAAACCTAATTCAAAATTGGGCGTTGTCACATTTATAATTGATTGTGTGTATTTAGTGTTAAAACTATGTAAGTAATTTTTTCATTATTCTTAAAGACCCTGATAATAATACGTTATTCTATTTTTAGTTTAATAATAGAATCAAAATTTGGTCACTTTGAGGTTTGGGCTCTTGAAACGTGTGTTTGAATTTTGAAATTGTAAGTATATTATTTTCAGTTTATAACATTTATTACATTTTTATATTGTTAATTAGACACAACAACACCTCAAAGACAACTCGAAGACAGCTCCAAGACAACACCGAGACAGCTTAACAACACCTTTAACACCTCGAAGACAGCTCCAAGACACCTCCGAGACAGCTTAACAACACCTTTAACACCTCAAAGACAACTCGAAGACAGCTCCAAGACAACTCCGAGACAGCTAAACAACACCTTTAACACCTCAAAGACAACTCGAAGACAGCTCCAAGACAACTCTGAGACAGCTCAACAACAACAACAACAACAACAACAATGGCTGATGAACATTTTAAACAAATTCTAAATGTAAGTGCTGAAATTATTGCTGTTTTTGAAAAAGCTTATGAGGAAATTGTCCGAGATTCAAATGATCTGGAAAAACGTATCTGGATTAAACATGTAAATACTTCAATTAGGCAAATTCTTAAATTCAATGCGAAAAATGTTTTACCAATAGGAACTCAAAGAAAATTACAAAATCAATTAGGTCATTTGAAAAAAAATCGTATTTTGATTAAGAAAGAATTAGTTAGGGAACCTTTTAAAGCGAGTGCAGGTAATGTATTGCTACCGAAAAAACGTAGTTTGAGAATCAAATGGGAGGATGTCCAGACCGCTTTTAAAAGTAGGATGAGGACGGGAATAATCATAAATTTAGTTCACAAAGATGTTTTAGAATTTTTCAAAGATGCTTTTTTTATGTTCAAAAATAGAATCGTAAACGTACTCAAGTCCCATCCTATGTTAAAAGTGAACTGCACCTTTTGTGGCGAATTCATAATCAAAAAACGGGATGAAGAGATAACTGAATTCAAATATTTTTCAACTAGAAACGATATACTTGATGCCGGTACAAATTTGGCTACTTATTTCAATCAGTACATCAGAGATCAAATACTTTCGGACCTAGAAGAATTTCAAGAGCGGGATAGTGGGTGGGCATTACGCAAAATAGTATATCTTGAAATTAATATCAATAAATTTGAAATTGGGAATGGTGCGGGCTCATCTTACATTAGGCTACCTCAGGCAATTACAAATAAAAATGCTTGTGTAAATGTTAAAAACTACGATGACGATGCATGTTTTTACTGCGCAATCATATCGGCCCTTTATCCAGCAAAAATAAATCCAGATCGTGTTAGCTCCTATACACATTACAATACCAAATTAAATACAACTGGTTTAGAATTACCAATGACCCTAGATCAAATAACTAAATTTGAAAAATTGAATAGTTATTTGAATATTTCCGTCAACGTTTTCGTTATAGAATTGGTTGGGGAGTCATATAATACTGTACCAGCCAGATTAACTAAAACAAAATTGGAAAATCATATAAATTTACTTTTAATTTAAGATAAATATTTTCAAAACATTGATGATTATGAACTTGTTGTGGAGGAGGACGAAAAAGTTGACGTAAAATTCCATTTTTGTTACATCAAAAACTTATCTAGGCTTGTATCTTCACAGGCAAGTAAAAATGATCATAAAAAACTTATTTGTGACAGGTGTCTCAACTATTTTTCAAGTGAAGTAAAATTACAGGAACATAATGTATTGTGCGAGAGGAAAAATAATTGTAAAATTTCATTTCCAAATTTCGAATCCATTCGCTTCAAAAATCATGTCTATAAACAAGAAGCTCCTTTCATTATTTACGCGGATTTTGAGTCTCTTTTAGAGAATGTTAGTGAAAATGTCGAACCTGAAATAAAAACTATTCGTTATCAACATCATAAGGCTTTCAGTGCAGGCTATTATGTTAAATGTAGCTATGATGACTCATTGTCATTCTTCAAAACTTATAGAGAGCAAGATTGTATGAGCTGGTTCACTGGTGAAATGGCTAACGTAGCGCAGATGGTTGAATCAAAAATTAAAAATATAGTCCCCATTTCCACACATCCAAATCGTACACAAGCAAAAGCATGCCACATTTGTGAGAAACCCTTCACTGCAAAGGACTTTAAGGATGGGAAAATTGTAAATGACCATGATCATTTTACAGGTGAATCCAGAGGATTTGCCTGTAAAATTTGCAATTTGCAATTTCGTAAATTATTCATAGTTCCTCTGGTCTTTCACAATCTCTCAGGCTACGATAGTCATTTCATAATCAGGGAAATCAGTAAAATAGGGAAAGTGAGTCTGTTACCTATCAATAAAGAAAAATACATATCATTTACGCTTAACGATTCAGGTGATACCCACATTAAAATTCGATTCATCGATTCACTGAGATTTTTGGGTGCATCGCTGGACGAATTAGCCTCAACTTTAAATATTAACGATTTGAAAATTTTAAAAAAAGAATTTCGAAATTTGGATAATGAAAAGTTCCAATTATTAACACGGAAAGGTGTTTTTTGTTATGACTATATCAATACAATATATAAATTGAATGATACTGAACTACCATCAAAAGCCCAATTCTACAATCAATTAAATGATGAGCATATAAGCGATGAAAAATATCAACATGCGCAAACTATCTGGCACGAATTTGAAATTAGTAATTTAGGTCAATATTCGGACTTATACCTCAAAACTGATGTTTTATTGCCGATGTTTTGGAAAATTTCCGAAAAAGTTCTCATAGTACTTATGGTTTAGATCCCGCTTGGTACTATACATTGCCCGGGTACACGTAGGATTGTATGTTGAAATATACGAAATGTGAATTAGAACTCTTGAAAGATGTAGATCAAATTTTATTTGTAGAAAGCGGGTTGAGGGGCGGAATCTCGATGTGCTCAAACCGATATTCCGAGGCCAACAACAAATATATGTCAACATACAATCCCATGGAACTATCAAAGTTTTTAATGTACTTGGATGCTAATAACTTGTACGGTTGGGCTATGAGTCAATATTTACCCTACGGTAATTTCAAGTGGCTAGACGCACAAGAAATTTCAAATTTTGATGTAACCCAAGTGTCAGATGAAGCCGATACTGGATTCATAGTAGAGGCTGATATAGAATATCCGAGGGAATTACATGATTTACATAAAGATTTTCCTTTCTGTGCCGAACATAAAATACCTCCAAATTCAAAAAATCCAAAACTGTTAAACACTCTCTCAGATAAAGATAAGTATGTCTTACATTACAGAAATTTGAAGCAGGCATTAGCTAATGGCTTGAAAATTAAAAAATTACATAGAATTCTGTCATTCCGACAAGCACCTTGGCTCAAATCTTACATTGATTTAAATACTAATCTACGTGCCCAGGCCATTACCAATTTTGCCAAAAACCTGTTCAAATTAATGAACAACGCGGTGTTCGGAAAAACAATGGAAAATATTCGAAAACATCGGATCGTTAAATTGATTAAAAAATGGGGTGGCCGATATGGAGCCAAGAATCTTATTGCAAGTCCATTATTTCATAGTCGAGCGATTTTCGATGAAAATTTAGTAGCCATCGAAATGAATAAATCAAACTTGATTTTCAATAAACCTCTCTACATTGGAATGGCTATACTAGATATATCGAAAACGCTCATGTATGATTTTCACTAACAATTTATGTTGCAACAAAACTCTTTAGTAAATCAAATAAAACTCATGTATACTGATACAGATAGCTTTATTTATGAAATTTGTTGCGATGACGAAGAATTAATTAAACCTAATTTAGATAAATTTGATACTAGCGACTATCCTAGAGTAAATCCATATGATATACCTCTAGTAAATAAAAAAGTTGTGGGTCTAATGAAGGATGAGGCCAACGGTCAAATAATGACTCACTTTGTTGGGCTAAGATCTAAAATGTACTCGTTCAAACTCCAGGGTGGGAAAGTTTGTAAAAAATCGAAGGGCGTTAATTTTTAGTGTTAAACAAACCAAAATTGCTCTAAGTCCTTTTGACGACAAAAGATGCATTCTTGAAAATAGTCATAATACTCTTCCCTGGGGGCACTATAATGCATTACCTGCACCCGCCATTTTGTAGATATAGTCAAATTAAGCCTAGTTATAGTTAAATTAATGCATTTCTTTTTAGTCCTAGTTATTTAATAATTGTAGAAAAACTCTAGTTATAGTTAAATTAATGTATTACTTTTTAGTCCTAGTTATTTAATAATTGTAGAAAAACTCTAGTTATAGTTAAATTAATGTATTACTTTTTAGTCCTAGTTATTTAATAATTGTAGAAAAAACTCTAGTTATAGTTAAATTATTGTATTACTTTCTTTACTAATAAATTTCAATGAAAAAATTGAATCTGCGTGTTTTATTGATATTATACTGGAAATAAAACAAAAAATCAAATAAGGTCAAAATTATTTATTTAAATCGGTAAGTATTTTGGTTTTATAATATCGCATATATTCACTTAAACAGTAACTTTCTATGTTAGTATCCTTATAATTACATACATTTGATATAATGTCATCAAGACTCTCAGACTGATGTAACAATAATTGGTTAACATGATTTAAAAAATTATCATAATATTTGAGAAAATCAACTTGCTTCAATTTTTCTATCCACGTAGAAATAAAAAAATTATTCATTATACATATTTCCCGTACATTATTTTTCGTTAAATATATATTTTGCAAGTCCTTAGTCACAGAAATTAATTTAGATTCATCTGATGTGGAGACGTCGCTAACAATGATATTTTTGCAGCAGATAAATCGTAGATGACTCATTTCCAAATGAGTATCAAAAAACCCATTCAAAAGCCAGTTGAGATTCACCATAAATTGATTCCATTCCTCCAGTTGAAAAAATATACAGGCACCGTCATTATTGATGTTTATTCTGATACATGGTTGAAAATTTCCTTTTTCAGAAGTACTTAGACCAACTTCCAACTGAAGTCCACTCTCCTCGCACGGAAAGATCGATTTGAGTAGAAACCAACCACCATTATCATTTTCTTGCACTTGATTTTGGTCAACTTGTTGTTGTTGTTCTTGAGTCACGCTACTAATACTCATGTTTTTTCCACTTTTTTTCTTCGCAGCTTTTTCATACATTTTTAACACTTGATCAAGCTGATCGTTTTCGTAGTCAGTCAACATTTTAAAACGTACATTCTTAACTGCTGCTATTTGAGTACTGAAAGTTTCACGGATCAATTTCAGGTTTAAAGGTAATAGTGGTGATGGTGGTGGTAAGGAGGCACCTGCGCACATTAATCATAATTTATTTTCAGCATCTATCCAACTATTGTGTGACTCATCAAATCCAAGCCATTTCACCAACACTTTATTGCCCTTTTCACGTAACACTTTCTCTACAAGGTAAACGCCATGGTTCTTAGTTTTTTGTAATTCCTCCCCGTAAAATGCTCCTTTTATTGGTCTATCATTCATATCTTTCAAAAGGTACGTTACAGGATCACTTATTTTAACTTGGTTAATTATAAATAATTCAGTTGTCCAATTGGGTGTGTAGCCTTTTTCAAAAACATGTTTCGCTTTACTTATGCGTACAACATCACCTACGCTAAATTTTGCTCGACCGGTTGCTATTTTAATGTGATTATACACTGTATTCAATAGCGTTTTTTCATGTTTCTTAGAAACATCACAAGGCCTCATTTAAGTTAAACTATGCTTTTGCTCATTATAAGTTTTAATGATATTGGGTAGAACGTCAATCCATCTATATGTTCCACTTAAACTAAAATATTTGAACAGTTTTTCCTTTATGGTTCGAATAGAACGCTCGACAATAGCAGCTTTTTTAACGCTAAAAGTACTATAATGATTGATGTTATATTGTTTCATCAACCGTTGGAAATTGGAGTTGTAAAATTCTTTTCCTTGGTCCGAGTTCAAATGTTTGGGGCATCGTTTACTCTCTTTCAAGATAGCAGCGAAAGCTTCAGTGACGTCACCAGCCGACTTTGATTTCAATGGCTTTGCCCACACGTACTTTGAAAAGCAATCAATAACCATAAGAATATACTTAAAATTTTTATTCGCTTTCATATTGTCAAGCCAAAGAATAACACCCATTATAATATGTATTAATTATATTATAATTCGAAAGTTCATTGACATGTCGTATTGTTCTAATTTAGTTTCCTGTACAACAGGATAAACGATTATTACCAATATTGGGCAATACTGGCATTGCAATGAATTATTAGACGCATCAGCATATCAGCAAAAACTTGGTGCAACGACCCAAGTTTGAGAAATCAATAATTTCTTGCTGACAAAAGGAAATCGACTTGGATCAATAATTCGATTTTCCTAGTCAGTTGGGTTTTAAAGCTGAAGCAAATAACAAAGCTTGAGCCGGGTTATCGGGCGCGAAAAAGTTAAAGTTGTAACGGTACAGAAAGATGGATTTCCAGCGGTAAGTCAAGTTTAATTTGTAAACTCATCATTCTAAATTTATAAAATTATTCATGTTACTTTCCCCTATTTCATTATTGTACATTTTATTTTGTAAGTAATAAACAGGCATTTTTATTTTACATTTGGTTTTCATTTTGGACTGGATCCCGAGTCCCCAGTCACGACAAAACAGGTTGTGACGTTGTGGTGGAGGCGCCGTATCTATTACTTACAATTTAATCATTTTTTTGGAATAAATTTAAAATGATGAGAGTACCTACATTTTTATTAAAAACATTTTGCTTTTTCTGATATTAATTTCCGTATTTTTTTTTTCTATATATATATATATATATATATATATATATATATATATATATATATATATATATATATATATATATATATATATATATATATATATATATAAACAATGGGAGTTTCTTGGGGTATCGGTCGTCTTGAAGGGCTAGGAAATAAAAATCTCTTTTTCCACTAAGCCGAGCTTTCGGCAATTATTTATTGCCTTCGTCAGGGCTACAACAATATAAAAGATCTTATTATTATGAATAATCAAAACTATGACTAGGACATATAAATTTTTAACTATAACTTACTTGCAAAGTGAGAATTTTATAGTCGAAAAGCTTTCAAATTGTCGGAAAATTGTTGTTATTCTATTTTGACTATCAAACTGTACAGAATATAAATGTTAAAAATATGGAAAAATAATTAATAAACAATAATTGATAGATATAAGAAAAATAGAAGAGATAGAAGAATATGTAGAATAAAATTTTGAAGTGTATAAATACTAGTTTCTCATAGACATTGATTTTTGGTGTCATCACTAGACCAGTTAGGTAATTTTAGGAATAAATTTAATTAAATGTAAGTAGGTTCGAATAAATACTACTGAGATCTTGAATATCCTTTCTTTTATTTAGGCATAAAGGTTCTTGAGATATCTCTACCATTTCTAGAAACAAACGTTTATTTAAATTTTGTTCATGAATAATCACTTGTGAATTTCCAAAATCAAAATCGTGTCCTTCTTTAGTAGAATGTTCTGAAAGAGCACAAGAAAGAATAGTTCTTCTACAATCACTTTTATGTCGTGTTATCCTATCTTTTAATACAAAACTAGTATTTATACACTTCAAAATTTTATTCTACATATTCTTCTATCTCTTCTATTTTTCTTATATCTATCAATTATTGTTTATTAATTATTTTTCCATATTTTTAACATTTATATTCTGTACAGTTTGATAGTCAAAATAGAATAACAACAATTTTCCGACAATTTGAAAGCTTTTCGACTATAAAATTCTCACTTTGCAAGTAAGTTATAGTTAAAAATTTATATGTCCTAGTCATAGTTTTGATTATTCATAATAATAAGATCTTTTATATTGTTGTAGCCCTGACGAAGGCAATAAATAATTGCCGAAAGCTCGGCTTAGTGGAAAAAGAGATTTTTATTTCCTAGCCCTTCAAGACGACCGATACCCCAAGAAACTCCCATTGTTTATAAATTCTCCGGTCAAGATACTCTGTAAATATAAGGTATGGGGTTCTACCAAACGATTAGGCAACAATATGGAGCTGAATCAGTTAGACTATTGAAGAAATGGGCATCAATCAACATCAAACTATCATCATGTCGGAACCGAAAAATATTTCTCCTCTCTTGTAGAAGAGAAGGTATTATTCCTACACATATCATTAATAATACCAAAAATACTCATCTAACTTTAGAATACCATGATAATCAATTAAGTCATCAAATAATTGAGTTTACTATTAAACTTCAAACTAAAATATTAAACTTAGAAATTACTGTAGCACATAAACATTTAGATAGTTTAGAATATTCTCAAAGCAAGGTATTTGAAAAATTGGAAGAAATATTACCCTATGAAATTTTAGATATCTTTTTCTCTTCACAAAACGATACATATGAACGCAAATTTAAAAAAACTAAATTAAATAATCAAGATAAACTCAATAGTTTAAAAGAAAAAGCCAAATCTATATTCCTTAAAACGAAAGATAACTGGATCAAAAATCTTTCTGATAATGAAATTCCTGAAGATGTATTGCAGTTTCTTTCACTAGGTCACAATTTTAGTGTTAATCCAACAGTAAATGATATTTCAATCAAACAATATCTTTCTAGCATAGAGAACATACTATTCCACTGTCCAGAAAAAAGTAGAAATATAATTAGATCAAAAATTACAAATGTCCTAACAAATTTTGTTCATAAACCTACTACTCTCAACTTTCTCCAAACTCTTTTCCGTAAAACAAAACGATTTTTCAAATTACATACAGACCTTATTGTTACACGATCAGATAAAGGTAATGTAACTGTCATAATGAAAAAAGAATTATACATAGAAAAATGTAATGATTTACTTAGTGATGAAAGTTGTTATAAAAAACTCAACAGAGATCCTACATCTACTTTCCAACAAAAATCTAACAAATTAGTGTCATCTTTATTGAAACAAAAAGTTATCACGAATGAAATTTCAAAAACCTTAACAATCTATAATCAAGCAGCACCTAAATTTTATGGCCTTCCTAAAATCCATAAGCCTACATTAACTGTAAGACCTATTATTTCATCCATTAATGCTCCAAACTGTAAATTAGCAAAACTAATCACGGATGTTTTGACAAACGCATACAGTAAAAATAATACATATTACATAACTGATTCTTTTGAATTTTCAGAACTTGTCAATGATATGAGTATACCTGCCAATTATGTAGTTGTAAGCCTTGACGTAGTTTCTTTATTCAGTAAAATACCTTACTACTTAATAGAAAAAAGCATTAAAAAACACTGGTCTATTATTTCTGAGCATACCAATATTTCTCAAAAACAATTTCTTGAAATATTACAATTTATTTTCGATTCAACATATTTCAGATTTCAAAATATTTTTTATAAACAGATCTTAGGCACACCTATGGGTGCAACAATGTCTCCTATTATCGCTCAATATGTAATGGATGATCTTTTGAACGAATGTATTCCAAAACTTCATTTTGATATGCCTTTCATTAAAAAATACGTGGATGATTTAATGTGTGCAATCCCACGTGACCAACTTACAGAACTAATCCTAACATTTAACGGTTATGATCCTAATATTCAATTCACAATTGAAACTGAAAATAATCAAAGTGTACCATTTCTAGATACTCTAGTGATAAGAAATGATCAAAATAAAATCCAACTTGATTGGTATTCTAAACCAACAAGCTCAGGTAGATATATCAACTTCAATTCCTACCATACAACAAAAATGAAAATAAATGTTATATTAGGATTACGCCGAAGAATTGAGAGAATTTCCCACCCTGAATTTAGAGAAAATAACATGAAAAAACTTTATAATATAATGAAAGATAACTCTTATCCAGATGCTTTTCTCAAAAAATATTTATACAATACGTCACTTATTACAAATAATTCTATGGGGAATAACCAACAAAATAATAATATTATAATAAATAGTAATGATCCTCAGATACAAAATAAAATATATTATTTTGCATTACCATATATTAAAAGTGTCTCACAAAAAGTAATCAAAATATTGGAAATTATACCAGACATAAAAATTGCACACAAACATATCAATAAAATAGGCAATTTATACTCTAAAGTCAAAGACAAAGATGAAACTTTAAAACAATCTTCAGTAATCTATAAAATTCCTTGCGAACAATGTAATCAAGTTTATATCGGTCAAACATCAACTGTATTAAAAGATAGGATAACACGACATAAAAGTGATTGTAGAAGAACTATTCTTTCTTGTGCTCTTTCAGAACATTCTACTAAAGAAGGACACGATTTTGATTTTGGAAATTCACAAGTGATTATTCATGAACAAAATTTAAATAAACGTGTGTTTCTAGAAATGGTAGAGATATCTCAAGAACCTTTATGCCTAAATAAAAGAAAGGATATTCAAGATCTCAGTAGTATTTATTCGAACCTACTTACATTTAATTAAATTTATTCCTAAAATTACCTAACTGGTCTAGTGATGACACCAAAAATCAATGTCTATGAGAAACTAGTATTTATACACTTCAAAATTTTATTCTACATATTCTTCTATCTCTTCTATTTTTCTTATATCTATCAATTATTGTTTATTAATTATTTTTCCATATTTTTAACATTTATATTCTGTACAGTTTGATAGTCAAAATAGAATAACAACAATTTTCCGACAATTTAAAAGATTTTCGACTATAAAATTCTCACTTTGCAAGTAAGTTATAGTTAAAAATTTATATGTCCTAGTCATAGTTTTGATTATTCATAATAATAAGATCTTTTATATTGTTGTAGCCCTGACGAAGGCAATAAATAATTGCCGAAAGCTCGGCTTAGTGGAAAAAGAGATTTTTATTTCCTAGCCCTTCAAGACGACCGATACCCCAAGAAACTCCCATTGTTTATATATATATATATATATATATATATATATATATATATATATATATATATATATATATATATATATATATATATATATATATATAAGAAAATATTTGGTTTGATTTTCCATGCTTTTCCATCCATAGACGCGTTTCGACCTATCAGGTCTCATCAGTATGGCTAGGAAAAGCAAAGAAAACCAAACCAAGTTTCGTGCCTGTAGGCAATATATACATAGTACAACGGTCGAAATTTGATCGTGGCGCCATCTAAGACAAAACTTCAACACCAAGCAGCAATTTTCGCTGCAATATGGTGACTGAGTAATCTAATCAACCAACTCATCACTATATATATATATATATACTACCCTCTAACTATATATATATATATATATATATATATATATATATATATATATATATATATATATATATATATATATATATATATATATATATATATATATATATATATATATATATATATATATATATTATTTTCTTTTATTTATTTTATTGAATTATTTTTTTTTACCGCGGCTGGATTATTCGAAGGATTTTTTTTCAGGATTTTTTTTTTTTGAACTATATTTTTAGTAGGAGAATTTTTATTTTTAGTCCTTTGGCATTTAGCTATTAGGGGCAATTCGCCTTAATGAGCCATAATACACGAGTAACTAGAAGTAAAACTAATAGCGAATCGAGCACAGCTTCAGAGGGGGATAAGAATAAGAATCGGGCCCAAGATAAAATAAAAGAAAAACCTGATTATGAAAATTTTAGCCCCGACTATAATAGCACCAAAGAAATCAATCGACTTACCCCTAGAGTGCCTTTAGACAACACACCCGCAAGAAAAAATCAAAAATTCACGTTTGACATAAATGCTTTAGAGCCACGATCCCCAGAAACTGATCTATTTCACGATCCATACGCAAACGAGCTCCTTGAGAACACTATAATAGCTATAGAACCAAAAGAAGACACGGAAGAGAAAGAGGCTCGTTTCAATCGGAACTTATTCCAATTAGTAGAACAAGTAGAAAAGGATAATAAGGGCAAATACACAGGAACAAAGCCAAAAGTCAAGAAATAGGAACGACAAACGTCTATCAAAATGGCACATAACACCACCTTGCTGATGTACCCACAGGCTTTATTCGGCTACCCCCAGCGACTAATAAATTGAAATTAGAATTCAGTGGCTTTATCTTTTCAACAAGGCTTCTATCTACTACGCATTGGCTTGCCCCTGTATCTAAAATTATTTCAATATTACATAAATTATTTAAAACGCCGTACACTTTCAAAATGTTTTGTGAACGAGCTTCCCCGGTATGTAGGACGACTTCTTGGGGATTTTTTAGTTGAGTCGTCCTTGAGCGTTTGGGGATGGCGATCTAGAGCTAGAGAATGGAACCCTTTTTTCATTGTTCGCATTACAAGAATAATGTCCTATTCTGTTGCAGTCGACACATCTTGGTCGTCCATCGCTACTTCTTGTATTCGGGTAATAATATTTGTTGCTTTTACGATCTCCCGAATTCCCTTGTGCATTGGTGTTATAGTTATCCCAGTTATTATAATTATCTCGTTTCGGGCCTCTATTCCAGTTTGAATTGTTTCCTCTATTCCAATTTGATTTGTTACCTCTATTCCCATTCCATCTTGAATTACTGCTTCTGTCCCAATTTGAGTTTTGTCTCCGATTATACCCGCCACTATTATTGTTTGAGTACTTTTTATTATCATGATTTTGATGTCTGCTATGGTTATTCTTGTGATAGTTATTATTATTCCCTTTTTCTCCATACGTTTTCCTAAAATTTTTGCTCTGATGCCCACCTTGGTTATTATATTTATTATTGTTATGGTAGGTTTTTTCATCCGCTCCAACATGAAAGTTGTCATTGATATTTAAAAGTGAGGCTTGATGTGTCATTTGCCTAACTAATGCCCTTTCTCTGACTTCGCTCAGTTTCAGCACGAGAGTTCTCAGAGTGTCGTACGTCATGCCGGTTGTGTATATTAGGAAGTATGTCTCGTAATACGAAGAATGCAATCCGTCTTCGAAATATTTCTCTAAAATTGTCAACCGTCATGTTAGGGTCGACCTCGTGTGCTAGTGCTAATAGATCAAAATAATAAGTTTTAATATCTTCGTTAGTTTGCTGTTTTCGCGACGACAATTTAAATTTTAATTTTCTCAAAGGCTGTTCTCCGCTAAATTCCTTGATGAAATCTAGTTTTATCTGTTCCCACGTCTTATTCTTGTTTGTGTCGGAAGTTGAATAGGTATTATCCCAATGATAGGCTGGTCCTTCTAAGAAGTTTCCAAGATAAGAGATTTTGTAGAAATCGGACCAACTGTTACATATTGCAGTCCTTTCATATTTAGATATAAAAGTGACTGGCAAGTCGAGGCTTGGGTTAAAAATAGGCGGCTGAATGAATTTTGGTGTCGCGGGCGTTTTATTGTCCGCTAAAGCATCTTGCAAGGTGGTGTTATGTGCCATTTTGATAGACGTTTGTCGTTCCTGTTTCTTGACTTTTGGCTTTGTTCCTGTGTATTTGCCCTTATTATCCTTTTCTACTTGTTCTACTAATTGGAATAAGTTCCGATTGAAACGAGCCTCTTTCTCTTCCGTGTCTTCTTTTGGTTCTATAGCTATTATAGTGTTCTCAAGGAGCTCGTTTGCGTATGGATCGTGAAATAGATCAGTTTCTGGGGATCGTGGCTCTAAAGCATTTATGTCAAACGTGAATTTTTGATTTTTTCTTGCGGGTGTGTTGTCTAAAGGCACTCTAGGGGTAAGTCGATTGATTTCTTTGGTGCTATTATAGTCGGGGCTAAAATTTTCATAATCAGGTTTTTCTTTTATTTTATCTTGGGCCCGATTCTTATTCTTATCCCCCTCTGAAGCTGTGCTCGATTCGCTATTAGTTTTACTTCTAGTTACTCGTGTATTATGGCTCATTAAGGCGAATTGCCCCTAATAGCTAAATGCCAAAGGACTAAAAATAAAAATTCTCCTACTAAAAATATAGTTCAAAAAAAAAAATCCTGAAAAAAAATCCTTCGAATAATCCAGCCGCGGTAAAAAAAAATAATTCAATAAAATAAATAAAAGAAAATAATATATATATATATATATATATATATATATATATATATATATATATATATATATATATATATATATATATATATATATATATATATATAATATATATATATATACCTATCATTGGGATAATACCTATTCAACTTCCGACACAAACAAGAATAAGACGTGGGAACAGATAAAACTAGATTTCATCAAGGAATTTAGCGGAGAACAGCCTTTGAGAAAATTAAAATTTAAATTGTCGTCGCGAAAACAGCAAACTAACGAAGATATTAAAACTTATTATTTTGATCTATTAGCACTAGCACACGAGGTCGACCCTAACATGACGGTTGACAATTTTAGAGAAATATTTCGAAGACGGATTGCATTCTTCGTATTACGAGACATACTTCCTAATGTACACAACCGGCATGACGTACGACACTCTGAGAACTCTCGTGCTGAAACTGAGCGAAGTCAGAGAAAGGGCATTAGTTAGGCAAATGACACATCAAGCCTCACTTTTAAATATCAATGACAACTTTCATGTTGGAGCGGATGAAAAAACCTACCATAACAATAATAAATATAATAACCAAGGTGGGCATCAGAGCAAAAATTTTAGGAAAACGTATGGAGAAAAAGGGAATAATAATAACTATCACAAGAATAACCATAGCAGACATCAAAATCATGATAATAAAAAGTACTCAAACAATAATAGTGGCGGGTATAATCGGAGACAAAACTCAAATTGGGACAGAAGCAGTAATTCAAGATGGAATGGGAATAGAGGTAACAAATCAAATTGGAATAGAGGAAACAATTCAAACTGGAATAGAGGCCCGAAACGAGATAATTATAATAACTGGGATAACTATAACACCAATGCACAAGGGAATTCGGGAGATCGTAAAAGCAACAAATATTATTACCCGAATACAAGAAGTAGCGATGGACGACCAAGATGTGTCGACTGCAACAGAATAGGACATTATTCTTGTAATGCGAACAATGAAAAAAGGGTTCCATTCTCTAGCTCTAGATCGCCATCCCCAAACGCTCAAGGACGACTCAACTAAAAAATCCCCAAGAAGTCGTCCTACATACCGGGGAAGCTCGTTCACAAAACATTTTGAAAGTGTACGGCGTTTTAAATAATTTATGTAATATTGAAATAATTTTAGATACAGGGGCAAGCCAATGCGTAGTAGATAGAAGCCTTGTTGAAAAGATAAAGCCACTGAATTCTAATTTCAATTTATTAGTCGCTGGGGGTAGCCGAATAAAGCCTGTGGGTACATCAGAGGTGAATTTAAAAATAGGTAATTTGTCTGGATATGTATTAGCAATCGTAGTAGAAGGATTGTCTAAACCGTTGATACTTGGTACAGATTTTTTAGCAAAAAATCTAGCAAAAATTGACTACGGTACGAGTACAGTGGAGTTACAAAACTTTGGCACAAACACGACGCTAAGCTTCGTAACAAAGAAGACATTACTTCAGGGAGTTGCCGAAGAACCAGAAGCCAACGAAAACAGGGCAGAAGTGGAAGCATTAGAAGAAATGACTTTATGTAATACAGAAATTGAGCCAATTCATAATAAAGTTAAATTGACTGCAAAATATGATTATATCCTGAGGCCCAATATGGAAATCACAGTAAAACTATGTACTAATTCAAAAATAAAAAATCAAAAAGAGGGATTCAGTTTTCAGGAAAACGATAATTTTCTAAGAAAAAATGGAATTACTTGCACACCGCCTGTATATTTTGACGAAAACAATATTCAAGTAAAACTAAACACGAAAAAACCCAACAACGTAAGAATTCTAAGAGGTACAACTATCGGGTTCTTAGAAACCATTGAAGTATTTAATTTAATCGAGTGAGGTATATTCCTAATTGATGATGACAATGACGAAAAAGACGAAACTCTAATGGACGACCACAAAATAGATCATATTAAGGACCCACAAATTAGAAGTAAATTAGGGGCATTATTGCGTGAATTCCAAGACGTATTTTCTAAAACACCAAGAAACATGGGTAGAACAGATCTTGTGGAACACACTATTGAAATTGGAAACGCTTTGCCCATTAAACAAAAGCCGTATAGAGTTTCTCAAAAAGAGAGAGAAATAATAGACAACCAAATATCTGAAATGGCAAGATATAATGTAATAAGACCCAGCCACTCACCATGGGCAAGTCCAGTAGTACTGGTTAAGAAAAAATCAGGAGAAACTAGATTTTGCGTAGATTATAGGCGTTTGAATTCCGTTACGAAAAAGTCTAGCTACAGTTGTTTTATTTTATAATATAGGTTTATTCAGGAACTTTTAATATTACAATTATTATATTAATTGACAACAACAATCATATATCTATCAAACTGACATAACTGGTTTAACTGGTAAGTGTCTATTAATATAGGTAATTATTATGTTAATATTACCTATATTAACATCTTCCCCTTTAAATTCTAAATTAAATTTGTTTTATATTTTCGTAGAAACCGTGAGTTTCTTCGTAAAACATTTTCATTATCCAATATTTTAATTAAATAAGATCTAGGCTGTGAACATTTACTAATAATAACTCCTGGATGCCAAAGCTTAGTAGAAACGTCTTGAATCAATACCTTTTCCCCCTCAACAAAATCAGTTTCACCGATACTATTTTTGTTGTAATACTCTTTTCGCCTGGTTTGCATATTTTCCATTTCTGTGAAAACTGCACTAGGTACAAGTTTCGGTATTAAATTTTCTGATAAAATTGGTAATTTGGATCTTAAAATTCTACTTGACATCAATTATTGTGCTGGTGAGTAAATAAGACCTGCTACAGGTGAATCACGATAATTTAGCAAATATAATTCCAAATCGATACCAGAGTCATGTGCTTTTTTGAGCATAGTTTTGGCAATACCAACGGCTTTTTCCGCCAGTCCGTTAGATTGAGGATAATGTGGACTGCTTGTTTGAATAGTAAAATTCCAATCTTTAGCAAACATTTTGAACTCAAAAGATGAAAATGGCATATTGTCAGTAATTAGCAAAGAAGGAATTCCTAATTTACTAAAAACGCCTTTAAATTCTTTTATCAAAGAAGTAGAAGTTTTATTTTTAATCGGACAAATTTCAATCCATCTAGAAAAATAGTCCATAATAACAAGATAATTTTTACCAGCGTATTGTGCAATATCAGCACCAATTTTATAAAATGGAATATTAGGTATGGTATGATTTATAAGGGGCTCTTTTGACTTTGATCTGACATATTTTTGACATAATGAACAAGAAGACACCACATTTTTAACATCATTTATGATTGCTGGTCAGTAAAAGAAATTTTTAACAATTTCAAGCACTTTAGATGCACTGGAATGTGTTTCATGTAATAAGTTTAACATAAATTTTCTCATTGAACTTGGTATCATCAATCGATCATTATAATAAAGTAAACCATCTGCAAGTTCTATATTATTTCTTAATTTGTAATAATGAGTTAATTCACCGGTCATATTGAAATTTTTTGGCCAACCATTTTTATAAAAAATTATAATATTAGATAGAACACTATCTTTCAGAGATTCTTCTTGAAATTCTTTCAATTTTTCATCAGAAATATTTAAAGTTTTATCTGTTATTACATGCACAACGTCATTCATTAAATGATCATGATATATAGGTGTTTTTACATTACATCTTGATAAAAAATCTGCAATATACATTTTTTTTTGCCAGGCAAATATTTTATTTTAAAATTATACAAAAATAACTTTTTCTACAAACGTCACTAACAGTGTCATTTTTAACGGATGCTGTCAGTGTCTAAAATGCCATTTTATGACACTGGTGTTAAAAGTGATTACTTTTAACACTAGTGCTAAAAGTAATCACTTCTAGCACTGATCAGAAAATATAAAAACATAGGAAATTTTATATCAAAGTAAAATATTTATTTAATTAAATTAAAATTAGCGAAACTGCAATTAGAATAAGAAACTCCATGGCCAATCTCATTGGTAGCAAATACTGAATTTATTTTGGTAAAACTTGTACCAGGAGAGTAAAGAGCAATGTTATTCTCCGAACTTTTGGGCAGAATTTGATCCGCAATGTTCTTTTGTATGAAAACTCGTACTGTTGCTTTGACTTGCTAGGCAATAATTCGAAAGTAGCTTTATTGGCAGCTTCTTCAATTTCCGCCGGGAGAAATTCATTGTCTTGATCACTTTCCATCGCCCAGAAAATAAACTACAATGAAACTGGATGAAACCACGCAAAAACCAAAAATTGTGCAGAAACCGTAAGCAAAAATTCGTGATTATTTGACTTTATTAATCAACAATGACAAACAGAGATGACAAATAAAAATAAACAAATTCGTTTTTTTTTTCTTGCCAGCAACCTATTTCATAAATAAATTAGATGAAAGATTTGAAATTGAGGATTTCAAGGATGCGTTAATTTGGACTTTTAAACAGTGTTTGTAGAAAAAATAGTGTATGATATTCGTGCTAAAAGTGATTTTATTTTGTTCAAAGGGATGGAACACTCCGCCTTCGGCGTCGTGTCCCAAACTTCCCTTTTCACAAAATAAAATGTTACTTTTAGCACTTATATCATAAATAACTATTAGTTTCAAACGCCGAATTCTATTATTTTGTATTTTCCCAATGCTTTTTGAAATGATAGATAATAATGGCATATGATCTGTATAAATAGTAACATCATTGTGTCCATAAATATAATTATGAAATTTCTGACAGGAAAAAGTAATAGCCAAAAGTTCTTTTTCAATTTGCGCATATTCAATTTCTGCTGAATTTAAACATCTAGAAGCAAAACAAACAGGCTTATTATTTTGTAAAAGACAACATCCAAGTGCATCTTTTGATGCATCACACTGAATGACAATAGGGAGTGATATATCAAAATTAGCAAGAACATGACTACTACAAATATTATTTTTAATTTTATTTAACGATTGAACTTGTAGATTTGACCAATTCCATTCAATGTCTTTTTTTAATAATTCGCGCAAAGGAGAAATAACCTTGGATAAATTTGGAATAAAATGCCTTAAATAATTTATCATACCTAATATTCTCTGTAATTCTGTTTTATTTTTTGGATGAGGCAAATTTTTAATTACTTCAATTTTTGAAGGATCAGGCAACATTCCATTTTTACAAAAAATTACCCCTAAGTATTTAATTTCTTCTACACAATATTGAAATTTTTCAAAATTAAATTTTATATTATATTTTTTAGCTCGTTCCAAAACTTCCTGTATAACCAGGTTATGTTGATCAATAGTATCGGTAGCTATACAGATATCATCAAAATATATTGTGACCCCTGGAATATCTCCAAAATATTTAAATACTAATTTGTGGAAAAGTTCCGGTAAATTACATAACCCGAATGGTGCTCTTAAAAATTTGTATGTTCCGAATACTGTACTAAATGCACAGAGTTGGCTTGACTCCTTATCTAATTTTAAATGATAAAAACCATCTTTAATATCAAGCACACTGTAATATTTTTTATATGCAAGAGATGGTGCTAGTTCCTCTATTGTAGGAATAGTATATCTTTCCCTAATAATAAATTTGTTTAAATGAATTGGATCTATACAAATTCTTAAAGATTTATTAGGTTTTTCGACAATTACTATATTAGAAACCCACTCGATTGGTTCATTTACTGAAACTATAATTTCCCTTTCAACCAAAAAATCTAAAGCTGGTTTTAATCTATCTTTGATTTTCATAGGTATTCTACGAGCAGAACTGGCAAAAGGAATAGCATCTTTATGAAGCTTAATTTGGCAAATATCAGGAAAACAGCCTAAACCTTCAAATGTGTCTTTATATTTTTCAAAAAAAAATGTTTTATTACATAAATTTGAATGATTTGCTATTGTATCAATACGTTTAACTAAATTCAAATTGAGGCATGAATTTAACCCTAATATCGGAACACAATCGTCTTTGACTACAACAAATTCTAAAATATTGATATTTTTATCTGTTTCCACTTGAAAAACAATTTTACCTAATGATTTAATTTTGAATCCCCCGTAGGCAATTAAATTTATATTGAAAAATTTAATATTATCTTGCAAACCAAGTTGCTTGATGTATTTTAATGGCAAAATATTCACCTCTGAACCTGTATCAAGCTTAAATTTGATTTCCAAATCCTCCAGTTTCAACCATTTATACCAAGATTTTTCAGTCTGGAGGTCACCTGCATTATTTATTACATTTATAGAAAACCATGAATTGGATAATTCTTCGGATAATTCCGTTTTTCCATTTACTTCATATACTTCCACATCATTTCGGGATTCATTTTGTGTTTCTACTTCATTACAATTTTTTCTTACATCGTTTTGTTTCTGGGTTTTACACACCGAAGAAAAATGGGTAATACGTGAACAATTGAAACATTTTTTTCCAAATGCTGGGCAATTACCATAATCATGCTGGGAACCACATCGAGAACATTTAAATTTGTTGAATTGTATTTTTTTGATCACTGATCTGTCAGTTTTATATGTAACTTTGTCAACACACATGTCATTGGGAATTGAAGATAAAATTTTGATATTTTTTTCTGCTAATTCAACAGATTTGCATACATCAATCATTTTTTCTAATGAACAGTCATCACGTAAAAAACGTTCCTTCAAATTTTTTGAAAAAATTCCCAATACAATTTGTGCTTTCAATAATTTGTTTTCCTGACTTTCAAAATGACATAAGTTGATCAGAAATTTTAGGTCAGCATAAAATTTTTCAAACGGCTCACCTTCTTGTTGCTTCCTATTTAAGAATTGGTATACATTCATTATTTCATTTTCTTTGGGTATGCAATGATTTTCCAAAACGCGTAAGATCTTCTCAACATTTTCTTCTTCTGGCTTCAGATCAGAAATAGATTTGTACAACTTTAGAGCTTCTGATCCCACCAAATTCTTTAATCTTGCTACTTGAACTTCCTTCGATTTTTTATTCGTTTCAGTAGCCAAAAAATAAATCTGTACTTCATCATTAAAGTTACGAAAATTTTCAGCAACATTTCCACTAAGGAATAGCTCTTTGGGCTTGTTAAATTCCATTTCTTCGTAGCTCGGTTCACTATTACGACTGCGCCATGTTTTATTTTATAATATAGGTTTATTCAGGAACGTTTAATATTAAAATTATTATATTAATTGACAACAACAATCATATATCTATCAAACTGACAACTGGTTTAACTGGTAAGTGTCTATTAATATAGGTAATTATTATGTTAATATTACCTATATTAACAACAGTATTCCAAATATAGACGATATCTTAACATATTTGGGGAATGCCAAATATTTTTCGTCTTTAGATATGTTTTCAGGATTTTGGCAAGTTAAAATTCAGGAGGAATCTAAGCCGTTGACTGCTTTCCAAGCCCCGGGACACGGACTATGGGAATTTAACTTTATGAGTTTTGGTCTATGCAACGCCCCCGCCACATTTCAACAATTAGCTGACAAGGTATTTCAAGACTTGAAATGGCGCGAGATTTTGATATACCTTGATGACATAATAATTTTCTCGGAATCTATGGAAGAACATATCGAGAAATTGGAAAAAGTCTTCACGAGACTTAGAAGCGCAGGGTTGACATTGAAACCGTCGAAATGTGTATATTTGAAAAAAGAAATAGATATTCTAGGATTTAGGATTTCAGAAAATGGGATATTACCGGATGAAAATAAACTTGTGGCGATAAAACAATTTCCAGTGCCAAAGACTGTTAAAGGCGTTCAAAGTTTCATTGGTTTATGTAATTATTACAGGAAATTTATCGAAAACTTTTCAAAATTAGCTAGGCCCTTGCATGAGATCACTAAAAAAGATACTGGATTTTATTGGGAACAAGAGCAACAAGAAGCATTCGACAGCCTTAAAGAACGACTCACTACTGCACCGGGTTTAAATCATTACAATCCACAAAAAAGTTGTGAATTAAGAGTAGATGCAAGCCAAGATGGCATCGGGGCAGTTCTATTGCAACAAGGGCATGACACGATGCTTCACCCTGTAGCTTACGCCAGCAGAAGCCTAACAAAGGCAGAAAAAAATTATACAATCACCGAATTGGAAGGTTTAGCTGCAATTTGGGCATTATCATACTTGAGACATCTAATATATGGAAAACCCGTCACCATCGTAACTGACCACCACGCGCTTTGTTGGCTTAAATCATTGAAAGACCCAACAGGTAGATTGGCCAGATGGTCGTTAAAATTGTCAGAATTCGATCATGTAATCGTACATAAAAGTGGTATTGCTCATAAAGATGCAGATTGTATCAGCAGATATCCAGTGCTACAACCAGAGCCTGAGGAAAACTTAGAGGATATACCTACATTCTTATTAGAAGCTGAAGACGTCGCAAAATTACAAAAAGAAGATAAAGAATTAACAGAATTAATTGAAGCTTTAAAAAATCCTGAAAATACTACAATTGGCTTACGTAGACGTATAAAAAACTATAGACTTACAGATGACGTTCTTTACAAAATGAATACTAGCTCTTATGGTAGAGAGCAACTTTTAGTCGTGCCTAGGCAACTGATTGCGGAAATAATTTATACAAACCATTCTGAGCCATTGAGCGGCCATTTAGGCACAACAAAAACATTAAATAAGATAAGACAAAGATTCCATTGGGACAAACTACAAAAAGACGTCGAAAAATTTATTAAAGGTTGTCCAGATTGTCAGGCAAGAAAGGGTCAACAAAATCGGAAGCCAATTGGTCTTCTACACCCTATACCAGTGGGTACACCTTTCGAAAAGGTAGGAATCGATTTGTTAGGACCATTTAGAAGGAGTAAAAACGGTAATACCATGATTGTGGTAGCTACAGATTACGCCACCCGCTGGGCAGAGACAGACGTTTTGCCCAACGGTAAAGCCGGCCCTGTAGCGAAATTTATTTTGGAGAAGATAATTACCAGACACGGAGCACCTAAACACTTATTAAGCGACAGAGGGAAAGTTTTCCAATCTGAGCTAGTCACGGAGCTTGTGAAAAGGATGGGAACCACAAGTCAGTTTACGACAGCATACCATCCTGCATGTAATGGTCTCACAGAAAGATTAAATAAAACATTGGCAGATATGATATCTATCTACACGAACACCAATCAAACAAATTGGGACCAATTTTTGCCACACGTGACTTTTGCTTACAACACGAGTAAGCAAGATACAACCAATTTTTCTCCCTTTATGTTGGTATATGGAAGGGAACCAATTCTTCCAATCGAAGCAACCCTTATGCCACCCCCAAATCAGTTAGATAGCAACGAAATTAGGGAAAATGCCCTAGCTGTCAGAAATTTGGCAGTGGAGAATATAAAAAGAAGACAAAATATAGATAAAATTAGATATGACGCCAAGCATAGGCACATAGAATATGCGGAAGGCGATCAAGTTAAGATCTTCACACCCGTTAGAAAAGTGGGCAGGAGCACCAAACTTTTACTTAGGTGGTTTGGACCCTATTATATAACAAAAAAAGTATCAGATGTGGACTATGAAATAAAAAAAGGCAAATCAAATAACTCAAAAAGAGATGTAGTCCATATTAGCCGAATTTTACCCTATTATGACCCGTGGACCCCAGAGGCAACCCCAAGCGAATAGCATTAATATTATCGCGGAACAATGTATATATTTTTATTTTATTTTTTTTATTGCATTTTATATTATATTAGCTTCAACTCCCTTAGTCTTGGACTTAGTTGAAGAAAATTATTTTTTAGTTAAAAGCTACAATTCTATCAGTACATATGGGCGTAGTTACTATTAGGTTACCTAGTTACAAGGGTAGCTATATTAGGCCTGTTCGCACAGCAATCACAAACCAGTCAGAGCAAATTTCATTGGTTGAAAACAATCAGAAACAGTCAGAAAACTATTTTCAACCAATGAGATTCACTCTGACTGGTTTGTGATTGTTCTGCGAACAGGCCTATTATTGATTATTTTTATTTTTTTTTTGATGGTTAGGTAAAGGTGGCGAAAACCTTTCTTTCCGAATTTTTTTTTGCTAACTAATCGCATAAAGCGAATATTAACAATTTTTGATTTTTCTTAGAATTCTTAGAATCACTCTTGTCCTAAGCATAATGGTACAAACAGATGGAGGGCATTATGTGGAGGTCAGTGCGGGAGCACATTGGAAACAATTGCCAGAAGTCATAGTTTATGAGGCCACAATACCAATCAATTATGAAGCGGATTGGGTCGAAGATGACGTAGCTACAACTGTGAAGGCACAATCTCAATGCGAAGGTAATCAAGGCAGTAAAGAATGCTTAGTAGCAAACCAGATCAACAGTTTGGGAAAAGCATTTTTCAAGGAATTTACCCTGTTAAATGAAAATTGGAGTGCCAGCTCATTGATGAGACAACACAGGGAACATGCCAGAAAACGGCGTTCATTAGATTTTGTAGGATCTACTTTTTCTTGGTGTTGCGGAGTGGCTACCATGGAGAAACTAAAGTTGGTTGAGGATTCGGAGGAAGATATTAGAGAAAAAATATCGAGGATGAACGAGGGGCTTTCCGAGGCTTTACGAGAAGTTAGTCAAAATTCACAGGGATTTGAGTAATATGAAAAAACGGTAACAGATACATTCAGAGAAACCGAGCTAAGGATGAAACTTGTAGAAAAACATTCTTCAGAGCTAGAAGATCGTTTATTAAATTCAACAAATGAACAGGGGAAGATTTCGTCAATGATATTATACTTTCAATACACAAACCTGAGGAAAATGGTAATGCTGACTAGAGGGCTCAGAAGGCAGGCAATAATTAATTCCTGTAAACAACATCAAGTACCTGCTGATATTATTCACCCTCAAGTATTGAGAGAAGATCTGGAAAAATTACAAAAAGAACTAGAAAAATCGGGAAAGGGACTGGCCATCTCTTCTTCCGAAATTTCGAAATACTATCAAGCACAAATTTGTGATTGCTCGTTTACAGAAAAAAAACTATATATACACCTTAAAACCCCCACAATCCAAATAGATCAAAATTGGAGTTTGTACGAGCTCATAACTACACCCTTCGCATGGTTTAACCAGACTTGCTTAATCCCACATCAACCACTCTACATGGCAGTCTCAATTTCTAGAGGAAACAAGGAAGAAATGAGGCAAATTTCTGGAGCCGGTTTGCACCAATGTAAACCTTATCATAGCCAACTATGTTATATACCTAGATTTTCGGCAGATAGCGTCCAAGGTCCAGAATGCGCAAGAAAACTGTATGAAGGTTCAACAGTTCAGGATCTATCCCAATATTGCCCTATGAACTGCCACTCTGCAACATCAATGTTAATATCCGAAATATATGAGGAAACTTACATAGTCACACATCCCAAGGATAATTTAGTGATATCTTGTCACAAAAATAAGTCTTCAAAATTAATTTCCAAAAACACGAGTCAGGGATCTCTCAAGATCAAAATACCTTGTAATTGTCAGCTAGAGTCAGAAGAAAATATTGTTATACCCAAAAGATTTCCATGTGCTGATTCTTTAGAAAACAATGAAGTACAAATTACACACATTATCCCAGCAATATGGTCAAATTTGAAATCTTTCGTACTAAATCCAAAATTTACTCAATTTTCCCCAACCTATAAAAATTTATCTGAGTGTCTAAATGCAAACTGGACACTTCACATACCCCATGTAAACCTTACTTCAAGTGAAACAACAATTAAAGGAGTAATAAGTTTAATCGAACAAACAATTCCCAAAGGTTCTTACAGTAACTACACTTACGGTTTTCATTCAGATTCATTATTTTTGTGCTGGAACATTACACTTTCAATCCTGGTTGTATATCTTTTATTTAAAAACACTACGCTAACACTCACTACACCCTTATTCGCAAGGGTTAACACTCAATCGACGTCATCGAATGCCACACACGACGCAATTATAGGTATTGTTTATTCCAGCTTCATTTTATTTATTCTATATTTACTCCTTCGCATCGCCTATCAATGGTTCAAAAGACCGCCTCCAAAATCTGAAATAAAAAGACATCCAACAGCTAAGAAAACTGAAGAAAATTTCGAGGAAATAAGTAGCGACAAGTTTTCAAGTCGTTTCGACCTGACGCTAAAATCCAAAGAAAATAGTACTTTAAGGTACAGTCTAGAGATTCTCGACAATAAAGACGTTCTATCACTATCCCCTGGGAGCAAAGCAAGAGCCGAAATAGAGCTCGTTGAAATACATAATTGAGCCCCAAAGAAAAAAAAAAAAAAAAATGAGAGAGACTTACTCATGCTCTATTTATTTATCTGATTTATTCTAATGGGACAATAAAACCGCGGTTCTAGTACAATTTTTACCTTTTTATTTTGAGCTCAAGCCATATTACCGGTAAATAAAAGTGGCTTTGGGAAAAATAATAATGTAAATATTATGGTCACTAGATGTTTATTAACGTCTCGAATTGCTAGAAGCAAATTAAATATATTTTTTTTTAGAGAATTGCTCAAGTCGGGGTTTTTGTCATTTGGAATATTTAAAAATTCAAGTAAATGCACCTACGACTAATTATTATTCCAAATCATGAATTAATTTAAAAAAAAAAAAAAAAAATATTGTTGCACAAATCAGAAATTATAGCGGATTTAAAGTGGAAAAACCACAGATTCTAAGATTTGTAGTAGGTGACAAAAGAAAAGGGGGGTATAAAATATTTTAGCCAATTAATCTTTAATGGAAAGGCCATGAATCAAGAATCAAATGGATTTTAACGTGCATATATTTAGTAATGACTTTGTCATCATTTCAATACGCGAAAGAAAAAGCAAAATTAGATATAGGTACTTAGGCTAGATAAGGTATATACTTACACTTTTTTCTTTCACATGTAAACCTGCCAACTTCCAATGTTCTAACATCCACGAGAAAACCATATACCTGTTGCGAAATTTGGAAACCACCTTAAAGATGACTGATGAGCCAAGTACCAATCCTGACAAAAAACCCGTATCCAGTTGGATCCACAGGCCAGAACCGAGGACAAAAGTGAAGCGAAAAATCGATGAAGTTTTGCATCATACTAGTCGATACAGGCGAATCACGTGGTGGCGTTTATAGCAATAATCAATCTGAACGGAAGCCTTGGACCAGCATCAAACACTGTGTACACACTCGACCTATGGTCACGCAGTAAACGGACACTAAAATTAGCCCTAATTTCTAATTTTGCAAGAGGACAACAAATTCCGAAAACGTCACGACCGGAGGATAGCGTCTTAGCACTAAAACCGACAATTCTATATATTCAGCAAAAGCCAAGTATTCGCTTTGTTGAATGTGTCAGATTTCATTCATCTCATATGAACAACAGCATGATCGTATAAAAAAAGTCGATTAATATTTCGAAGCCGGCACAAAGGGTCATGGTCCTGCTTTTTTAGTCCGACAGCATACTGCCGTGCTAAGCCTAACCCACGTATTTGAAAAAAAAATGAAAAATGAGATTTTTGGCTTTAGCATCTTATATATCACAAATTTCGATATTTTCTTCGTTAAATCTCCGTATCTGAACCGAAAATATATAAAATCGGATATTAAAAAACCCGCATTTGAAAATAATTCAAGAAATACTAAGGCTAAACCCAGTATTTTTAGTTTACTACGCGCACTGCCCGTATTTTTAATCAGATACGGGTATTTTGCTTAGTAGCTTCCAAATACGTGGTTTGAGCGTAGAAACTGGACCTGTTGAATCCTGCCTTTTGCAGTGCAGCCAGAATAATACGATTTGTTTATATTTAAGTTTGCCGGTAACGTTTTTGTAGGATGCGGCGTCGGTCGTAGTAGTCTTTTGAATATTGCAACAAATTCTCATTTTAGTGAGCAGTGAATTGTGAAATTTGAGTTAGAAAAAAATGAGTTCGTGGGGTAACGGGAGTAGAGGAAAAAAACTAGTTTTGCTAGCTACCACTTCAAAAGTGCTTCCAGTGTTTACAGAAGATCATGTTTTCTTGGGTAACCTAGATGATCCAAGTTATAATAACAAACCAAGTAATGATGATGATGATGATAATGAATCGCAACTGAATAATATTACAAACTTGGACTCAGGTAACTCAGGTGTTGTTAATTGTAAGTAAAAAATAAATACTATTTAGTTAAAAAAATTTAACGATCTCATATTGATATTATAAGCATTGAAAGGTCCTAAACATTAGTTGTTTGGGTCTTTTTGTTTTATATCATTTTTTTACGTTTAAAGTAAGTTGTACGTCGATGAATATTTGTAAAGGGACACAATTATTAATTTCCAGGGGCGAAAGAAAACCCTTGCACAGATCTCAGAAATGAAGATTACCAGTTATTAGAAGATATTCTTATATCAAATAATGGAGACATTACAAATATCATTGGTGGAACTGGTAATGATTGTTATGAAAAAAAAAATAGTCAATAACTTCTTGTTCTAAATTTAGATTTGGAAGGAAGTTACTCGAAATTCGTTGAAAAAGAAGTTGATGGAGAGACGAGCGAATATCTGGCATTCAGCAAAAATAATATCAATATTGAAGATAGCTCAGATAGTCAAATCAAAATTAATGAGATTGAAATTATGGAGGACGATAGAATTAATAATAATGATGAGAACGAAAACGATCAAATAGAAGATAACGCAACTGAAGAAATGGAAGAGGAAGAGACTGAGGCTATTAATGAAAATGAAATTGAAGCACCTGAGGAAATAATAGGTAGGTAATTATCAATAACTCTATGCTATCTACACATTTGACAAACATTGTTTCCATTGTAAATTATATTTTTAGATCCAGATGAAACTGTTGAAACCCACACCAAAAAAGGTGAAAACAGAAGAAGAAAAAAATATAAACATTCCAAAAGTGTAAGAACTGAAATTAAGAGAAATAACATAATTTCGCTACCTACAATTAGACCAGGTTGCATAAATTGTAAATTTAAGTGTCACAGTTTTTTCTCAGAAGAGGACAGAACAAGAACAAATCAAGAATATTGGAAATTAGACTGGAAACAAAAAAGAACGTTTGTTATGAATTCCACTGAAAATAAAATACCAAGGCGCAAAGTAGAAGGCTCAAAGAAAAACAAAACTTTTACATATTTTTTGAAAGACGGTAGTGGTGCGAAAAGGCGTGTTTGTAAGATTTTTTTCCTTACAACTTTAGGTTACAAGAAGACGAATGACTGGATAGTCCAGTCAGTGTGGGCGAGCGCTAAGAGCAAAAATCAAATACAGGATAATGAATCAGATCGACGAGGTAGACACCCCCCTAACAAAATGTCAAATACTCAAATAGAGAATCACATAGATTCATTTAATCCATCTGTGTCTCACTACAGAAGAGTCCACGATCCTAATCGCTTATATCTACCAAGCGATTAAATGTTACCCTTATGTTTGCGGACTTCAGAAAAAAATATCCTGAGTTCATTTGCTCATACGAAAAGTACAGAAAAGTCCTCAAATCGAAAAATATATCGTTTGCCAAATTAGGAAACGAAGAATGTGAACTCTGTGAGTCTTATCATATGCATAATCCAGAGCACACAGCTGAGTCCTTAAACGAAGATTGCGAAAAATGCTGTAGTTGGAAAGATCATATTGAGAAGGCGAGAGAATCTCGTAAAAGATATGCATTGAACAAAGAAAACTGCAATGAAGATAAAGATAATTTATGCGTGTCTGTTGACCTTCAGAAAGTAATAATGCTACCCAGGATGGAAATGTTTAAAAAAGCTATATTTTCTCATCGCCTGATAGTCTACAATGAAAGTTTTGTTCCTGTCGGGAAAATTAGACACTTTCTTCCATTTGCCGTTTTGTGGCATGAGGCTGTTAGTGGGCGACATCAGGAAGACATAATCAGTGCTTTTAATGCATTTTTTCTCCACCATAGGGACGTCAAAAATATTACTCTCTGGCTTGATACCTGCTCTAGCCAGAACAAAAATTGGGCCTTTTTGTGTTTCTTGGTTTATATTGTAAATTCGCCAAGTGTAGCCGCAGAAACCATACATGTGAACTATTTTGAACCAGGACACACCTTCATGTCTGCGGATTCATTCCATCATCAGGTAGAAGAGTCACTGAAGCGTCAAAAGAAGACATAAGATTTCGCAGACTTTGAAAATGCAGTACAATCAAGTAATAAAGGAAAAGTTCAGATTAAGTCTATGCAAGTGGATGATTTCCAATTATGGAAAAATCTCAGTTCAGCTAGTAAAATTAAAAACCAAAATCCTAAGTTCTATCTTGCCAAAATGACTGAATTAATGGTGAAGAGAAAGGAATTTGAAATTTACTACAAATGCAAATCCGATGAAGAATGGAAGAAACTCGATTTTTTACTTAAAAAACATATTGGTGAAATTCCAACACCTTCCATAAAAACGGCACCCAATGGATTTGAACGAGAAAAAGTCGAAAATTTATTCAAGGCTTTGGATTCCATCATGCCAGATAATCGAAAAAAATTTTGGGAGGACCTTCCAGAGAAGCTTATTGACTAGTAAAAGACGTGTAAACTTAGTTATTTAAGTAACTCAAATATATTATAATTTCACGTGTTGCTCGTTTTTTTCAATTAAAGTTGCAGAAACAATATTTGTTTGCAGAAGTTGGCTGCAAGAAGGATGCAGCTCCGATTTGGGTAATTATTGGGAAATTGGAAAAAATTGGTAATAAAAAAAAGTTTTTATTTTAAACTGAAAAACAAAATGCCAATCGATAATTAGGAGGTTTTTGGCATATAACGTATATTTCAAACCAAAATGACCCAAAAATGGAGCTGCATCCTTCTTGCAGCAAACTCCTCCATTGTATTGAATTTATAAAGGGCGGTATATTTCCTACGTTAAATACCGGTATCTGCCAAATACGATGATTAACCTAAGTAAATTTGACAATGGTGTAGATTGAATACCCGTATTTGCTAAATACGAGGTTTTTGCATAGGAAATTAGCCAAATACAAGTAGAATAATTACTCGTATGGGGATTTATAGCATAAAAACAATAAAATAGAACTTTTTTAGGTAATAATACTGAGATTTTAAATCTATGCAAGGAATACTCGGATATTTTCCACCAAGAAGACAGTCCACTTACTTTTACCAGCAAAATAAAACACTATATACATACAACTGATGAAATGCCTATTTATAATAAAACGTATGAGTATCCGTTTATACATCGGCAAGAAGTAGAGTCCCAAATAAAAAAAATGCTAGATCAACAGATTATTAGGCCATCAAATTCACCATGGTCCTCACCGATTTGGGTAGTTCCGAAAAAAAATTGGATGGTTCAGGAAAACAAAAGTGGTGACTTGTCGTGGACTATCGGAAATTAAACGAGAAGACGATTTACAACAAATATCCCTCACCTAACATATCCGATTTACTAGGTAAATTAGGCAGATGCCAATACTTCACAACGCTAGACCTTGCCTCTCACCAAATCGAGATGAATGAAATTGATGTTCCCAAAACGGCGTTTAACACCGAAATTTGCCATTATGAATACCTGAGAATGCCATTTGGTCTTAAAAACGCGCCAGCAACATTCCAGAGCGTAATGGACTCAATACTTGGAGGAATAAAAAATGAAAAGTGTTCAGTCTATTTAGATTACATCATAATATTCTCGACGTCATCACACACAACATAAAAGCCGTTTTTCAACGACTTAGAGAGTCCAATTTCAAAACACAACTTGATAAGAGCGAATTCTTACAAAGAGAAGTCGCCTATCTAGGACATGTTACCACAGGCGACGTAACGCCCAACCCAGATAAAATATCTGCGATTAAACAATTTCCCATTCCAAAGACTACCAAACAAATAAAGGAATTTTTAGGACATATTATAGAAAATGTATCAATAACTTTGCTAAAATATCTAAACCGCTCACTAAGTGCCTAAAAAAAGGTGCTAAAATAGAGCACAATGAGGAATTCGTAAATTGCTTCCAATGTGTAAGAATTTATTGATGAAAGAACCGATACTTCAGTATCCGGATTTTAGCAAAGGTTGCCGAGTGTCACTACTCCACCATAGAAAAGAATGCCTACGCCTTGTTTGGGCTACCAAGTATTTGCGTCCGTACCTATACGGTAGAAAATTCAATATTGCTACCGACCATAAACCACTCCAATGTCTTTTCTCTGTCAGAGATCCAACTTCGAAACTTTCACGATGCAGAATAAAATTAGAAGACTTCGATTACCAGATAATTTACAAAAAAGGGAAGCTTAACACCAACGCCGACGCTAAAGAAACAAAATATATTTTTAAATACATGGATGAATTCAATAAAAATCTGCTTATTTTAATCTAATGAAAAATTCTGGTGGTTCAGATAAAATGCTACAACTTTTGTACATACACCTTTCACCTATCACCTGTAATTACGGCTGCAGGTGAGTGTCAAAATATAGTGACTCACCCTGTACATGTAAATTATTACTCAAATTTATATGAATTTTAGGGCTTGCAAGAAATATTGAATCAAACCACAGAGGAAAAAATTGTTTTATTAAATAGGTCAAAACCTAATAATAACCACAGACAAAAACTTGTTAAAATTGTTAATAATGAGCTGTTAGGGACCTGCGCCAATGAGTAAGTTTATAAAATCAATCAATATTTGGACCAATATAACAAGACTTACTTATCAAATTGATTGAATCAAACTAAAGTAAAATACGATTTAATTATTTGTGCTTCGATTTATTTCCTTTTACAGTATCAAGGCAACTAAATTTATAAAGTCTGCTGAAGAAATAGGCTTATTTTTTCCTAATGAAAGAAGTGAAACATATTATGTACCTTATGGAAAAAAAAAATAAGGATAAAGGCATAGCTCCCAAAGGAAAGCTCTGGAGCCGTTACATACACATAACACACGCATTAAAATTGGCTTCTTCCAATGGGAATATGAGCAGCAATTATGATTCTCCCAAAAGTGAGGAAGCAATTTCAGAACAAGAAGAGGCTTTTCTGAATTTTTTAAGAGTAGCGACAGAACCCTTTACGCGAGTTTTGGAAGCATGGGAAGCTACATTCAAACAAAGGAAGAAGATCTATTTAAATGTAAGTTTGGTGAAGCTTTCAAATGATTTCCCTTACCTTAAGCTGAATAACGGCATTGAACTGGTAAGAAATTTTGGATTTTAAAGAATCAAATAGGCATGTACTTACTTTCTTGAAAAAAAAAAAAAAATAGCAGTTCACAAATAGCCAAGTTAGCCACTGGCACAATTAATTATAAATTGAGAAATTCAAAAAAATCTATTGCTTATTTGAGTCATATTAAAAGTATCTAGTGCCCGTATTACATCTGTGTATTTTCCCGTGTATTTATTCATGTCAATCAGGGTGACAACCGAAAAACTTCAAACGCAACACCAATGAATCAGCATTACGAAAAATAAAATAATGTTGGCACCCTGAACTATATGTAATACATATGTAATACAGGCATAATAATTGAATAATCCATAAAAAATATACAATTAATAAAATTACAAATAATAAATAATAAATACATAATATCAAACCACAGTATCCTCTACCAAATCAGGAGTCAGTCTGGCTATGCTTAGGATGAGCGCAACATTACCATGTTGAATGGCGAGGCTGGGTAGCAAAACTAGGCTTTTCTTTTCGCTTTTCTTGACAATATTTTTCGTCCTCGTTTTTGTCTTATCTCAGATATTAATTTTTTGGTTGCACCATCCTAATTTCAATAATAATCATTTATGCACGAACGGGCGTAAAAGTGCACTTTTACGCCCGCATTTTAGAGCGTGAAGTAGTACTTTTACGCCCTAGGGCGCCTTTTATGCCCGCGGGCCTGAAAGTTCTAAAATTTCAAAAATAAGCAAGAATTCGACTCAATTTTTTGAACCTTTTGCATTTCTATTGGTTAGTCCAAAAAATACCAACTTTGTTCAACAAAACAAGCTTTATTTCAATTAATAAGAATAATGGAATAAGCAATAATAATGAAATTCAATCTACTTTGCCTTCAACATTGAGTAACAGTTCCATAGGGTGGATGGCTTTTTTTGATAGCATTTTTCATTAATGTATATGCGACAGTTTCTTCTACAAAGTACTGCTGCTCATTGACACCATGTTGGGCACACCAGGAAATAAAGTCCTTATATGTTTTTTCATAGAGTCTCTTGAACTTTGAAGGTAATAGATCTTCCTTGGCCTCTTCAACTGCCTCAAGAATGAACTTGGGGAGGCTATTTTGCTCCATTTTCAGACGCCAGACTACACATCATAAGAAGACTATACACTTACACTACACACAGTAAAATAGTTATTTGTTTGTATTGTTCTGGGTTGCTATAATAGTTACGTGATACTTTTGTCAACAACTGCTTTCTTGATCTAAATTTGACAAAAACTTATGACCTTTATGCGGTGAAGATGAAAATTTATATTTTGAAATATTTTTGATTGATGTCATTACAAAATTAAAAATATATAATTTTTCATACATCAAAATGAAAACATGCTCATCGTGCATAAAATCTTGTATGCACCTCGGTCAAAAAGAGCTTTAACGCCCTCAGCGTGTAAACAGCCCTCGGCTAACGCCTCAGGCTGTTACACACGCTGCGGGCGTTAAAGCTGTACTTTTTGACCTAGGTGTATAAATAACTATTATTTCTAGATTGAAACCGATTTCAACAGAAAATTCCCAGAAAAAAATAGATGCCATTTATAATACTTGGCCCAAAATACCTGAAGCATTGCGTACAGAGGCTACCGAAAGAAGAGAGGTAGTTCCAGAAGAATGTAGTTAGTTCCATTCATCATGCACCATTCAGCAACATTAGCTCTATTAGTTTAGTATTTATTCCATATAAACAGGGTAGGCTTAACCAATTTTCTCAACTCATCTTTAAAACTAGGTTTTCGAAAAATGACATAAAAGTGATATTTACCTACTTCTTATAATGCATAAACAATGAGAAAAAAAACATTCACAAAATAACTTTTTGAAACTTTTTAACATAGGTACTCGTACTACATCAACATAAGTTTAATAAATTAAAAAATACCTATCAGTGCTTTCATAACGAAAGAAAACGTACGTCATATTGTAGTTTCTTTATTGGTCAGGATTTTTGACATGACATTACCAAATTCAGTGACAAAATTAAAGAAAAATGCAATATTTGATTTACTGTTTTTTGAAGACCCGTTATATTTATATATTTATATATACGTCGTTGAGCGGATAGAAGATTTAATAGGTGGGATGCTGATGAGGTTATAGGGGCTACATTTCAAAATTAGTTAGGCTTATACAGGGTGTCAAAAAACCATGGCACATCATTTTTATTTTATTTTTTTCATATGGAATGTTCTATATTGTTCCACCAAAATTGGAGCCTCATTGGACTGTCTTTTCAGCCCCAAATATTTGTTGCCCTCAAATGCAACGTTGCCAAATTATTAATATTTTAGAGAAATTTTTACCGAAATCATTATAACACTTAAATTTTAATATCTACACCACCATTTTTTATTTTTTTGTAAAAATGTATGGAAGTACTTAGCTGGGATCATTTTATCTCGCAAAAGTCTGAGATTTGGGTTATTTTATACAGGGTGGTCAAAATCGTCATTCAAATATTGATATTTACCATTGTGCTTAACGCTAATTTTTTAAATGGGACACCTTATATCTAGTGAAGTTTTCCGTTAAAGTGTTTATTTATCTTCAATTTGATACCAATATGTGTACCTTTATCTCCAACCGTTTTCTCAAAAATTGATATTAAGCTAAGAATTGCTCATTACAAGCTTTTATTTAACTTCACCTGTATGTATGTATGTATGTAATCAAATATTGCAACTCATTTTTGAAGAACTTCCAAACATCGGATTGACTTCAAATTTCGCATAGCGTCTTAGTTCCGATGACAATACAATAATATGGTTTCATCGGGTACCTACCTCCCCCCTAACGTGGAGGGCGGTGAGGGGGTAAAACTTTAGTTTGTCCGATTTCAACCAAAATTGGTATCTGGGGGTTTTTGAGGATGAGAATTACGAATTTTTGATCAGATTAAAAAAATTCAATATGGCGGATTTAAAATGGACGATTTAATGTCAAGTTTTTCTGATTACTTTCTACTGACTTCCACGTATCCTATTGACTTCAAATTTCGCATACCGTTATAGTTCCGATGACAATCCAATAATGTGGTATCAATGACTGCCTACCTCACCCCTAACTTGGAGGGCGGAGAGGGGGTAAAATTTTAGTTTGTTGGATTTCCACCAAAATTGGTGTCTGGGGGTTTTTGAGGATGAGGATTACGAATTTTTGATCAGATTACAAAAATTCAATATGGCGGATTCAAAATGGACGCCAAATGGCCAAAGTTATGTTGCGGTCCAACATAGATGTAAAAAAAGGTTTAGTGAACGGGGCTATTGAAAACATAACTAAAATTATGTAGCCATGCTTTCGGCGAGCACAGATTTACGACAATGATATACCTTCAGTGGAAATAGACTTTGGTAATGACGGCATTCATATGATTCAGCCGAAATCTGTGCAATTTCCTGCCAAATATAATTATGGCACAGCCGAGCGAAGAATGTTACCTATAGTCTTATGCTGGGCATCTATACTGTTCATAAAATGCAGGGTAGTACTGCTGACTATGCTGTAATTACTTGGGACCTAAGCTTTTTGCTCCTGGTCAAGCTTATGTCGCCTTGAGCCGTATCAAATCGTTGGACGGCCTTCTCATCGAAGACAGATATTTCAAAATTGACAGGAAAGACTCCCTGCAATATCGATGCGCTAGCTGAAATGCATAGACTTATAGTCTAAGAGCCAGTGAACTTTTAGCGTAAAAAATTGCCGATGGACAATTTCTTGCTTAAACGATGTAGTTTTATCCTCCGTGATCAAAAACCATAGTCTTGCAGCATGTAGTGGGGAAGTTTGTCGTAGGCATAATTAATTAGTCATTAAAAAATTCACCAAATTCCAAATACTTGCCGATGGTCAATTTTTGCGGCATATCATTTAAAAATGTGCCATTAACAAGGCTGTTATAATGCCAGACGGTTTTCACGGGTTTAAAGCCTTGCCAGACGCTCCCAAAATGTAAAAAAATAATAAAAAATTCGAAAAACTTGCCGAAACCTGTTTTTTTTTACATTAAAGAGAAAAAAATTGCTAATCGAACAAACTTAGTGCGAGACGGGTTTTTCGAGGATTAATCCTTGCCAGAAGACGTCGAAGTTCGTTATTTTACACGTCCGTGAACGCACATATTATCCCCTCCCCGCGTCTGGGAGCGGATAATATGCCGCGGCCACATGTCGGTGATCCCGTACGAGAGCAAATGAGATGGAAAGACAAGGAATGAGTGGAACAAAAGCGTTTGTATAATAATACATCAATGAATGAACTATACCTACCGGGTGTCCCACCGAAAACTGTCAATGGCCTATATTTTGGAAACGGTAATCGATAAAAAAAAAAAGAAAAACCCGTTTGCAGGGTTGGAAGGGAGAACCAAAACAAGGTACTTTTCAGCTCTCCGCGAACTTTTCGTCCGGCTGTAGCCACCCTAACCTCAAAATCCTGAATGGTACTATAGGTCATGTGATGATTGAAAAGTTGTTAACTCGAAGTATGGGCTATTACCTGACAATTTAAAATTGTATCTAGATAATTTTTTTATGCAGATTCGTTTAGAGAATTAAAAAACCCCTCAAACAAGGTATCACATGACCTATAGTGCCATTTAAGATTTTGAGGTTAGGGTGGCTACCGCCGGATTGGTGGTTCGGAGAGACCTGAAAAGTACCTTGCTTTGGTTCCCCCTTCAAACGGGTTTTTTCTTTATCGATTAGCGTTTTCAAGATATAGGCCATTGACAGCTTTCGGTGGGACGCCTGGTATACTACAATTAATACTACAATTAATTTATTAATGAAATAAAATAATTAAATAGTGAACAATGAATTGACATAAAATAAAATATAAATTATCAATTTATAATTGTATTGAAATGTCAAAAAAAATAATAAGCTAGGTTTTATGTATGATTTTGTGTAATAATGATTTTTTCATTTTAAATACGACCCACCCATCCATACTATATGAGAGCTTATTACGATAATGTAACCCATTATAGCCTATCTGAGTTACGTTATAAGTTGTATTATCGTACTAGTGATGTAATGAGCTCCATATATCACTAGTCATTTAATAGGCTCATTACGTAACTCATTTTTAATTTATGAATATTAAAAGTAGAACTAATACCTGATGCTGCTGATAGTGTTGCTTGACTTGAAGTCCTTGTTGAGAAAATATTTTCTTCCAGCCTTGAGCTCTAAGCTCACCGAATAATCTGTTGTGAAAAATCAAAACCATCGAATACATAAAACAAAAATCTGAGTTGTAGATAAAATGTATATCACACGTACGGTAACGCTCATATAGTACTCGTGTGGTTACCACGACTCCGTCTACAGCCTCGTCGTGACAATATTTCCATTCGATTCACATTTTTTTTCTCATAATTTAAAAAAAAAAATGTTTCGGCAAGTATTTCGAAAATTTTATATATTTTTTGCAATCTGGAGGCGTCTGGAAAGGCTTTAAGCCCGTGAAAATCGTCTGGCATTATTACAGCCTTATTAAGGGAACATTTTTGGATGATATGCCGCAAAAATTGACCATCGGCAAATAGTTCGATTTTCGTGAATTTTTTAATGACTTATTAATTATGCCTATACCAAACTTCCCCACTACATGCTGCCAGACTATGGTTTTCGATCTCGGGGGATAATATTACATCGTTTAAGCATGAAATTTTCCATCGGCAACTTTTTACACAGACAAATCTAAAAATTAAAAAATAAATTTAGAAAAAAAAACTTTTTGAAAACAAGCTTTTATAAAATGGACTAAAAAGCATAAAATAATTTTTTGAGTGTTCTGATATCATAATAATAAAAGCGATGGGCGTATTAAATATTAGGTAAATGCCTTTCCATGCGCATTTGGTGGATCGTCCACAACCGATGATGGGCCGACTCTTCTTTTTCAATGTGACAAAATAAATCGACACACTGCGGATGATCTGCCTAATATGAAGCAGGCGTAATAATGTCCATCCATATCAGAAAAATGTAAGGGTAGCTTGAGCAGGGTTTGGTTGGGTTGGGTTAAATTGTCTACCCTTACATTTCTCTGCTATAATAAAATGAATTTGGATTTTCACTAAACTTCGAAATAACAAGGCTAAAACAAAAACGGGTAAATTTCCTTTAATACGCCCATCGCTTTTATCATTATGATATCAGAACACTCAAAAAATTATTTTATATCCTACTGAACTATTAAAACCATATAATACCTTGGTTACGATAATCATAAACAGGGTCTTAACTCCCAAGGGAGTTAAGGATTTTCATAACTCCCAAGGGAGTTAAGGATTTTCATAACTCCCAAGGAAGTTAAGGAAGGGAGTTAAGGATATCATAACTCCCAAGGGAGTTAAGGATTTCCATAACTCCCGCTTTTACCTTGAATAGGTAACACTTTGACAAAAAATAGAAATTTTGATTTATGGCTTATTCCTTTATAAAAATAGACAGAATACAGTAAATTCAGTAGGATATAAAATTATCTATGTACCACGGGAATTATCAGGAGTTAATACCTACGGGCAATTGGTGTCCCTCGGGCCGGAGGCCCTCGGGACACAAACGTTGCCCTGGGGTATTAACACCTGCATAATTCCCTTGATACATAAATAACTATTATGCTTTTTAGTCCATTTTATAAAAGCTTGTTTTCAAAAAGTTTTTTTTTTCTAAATTTATTTTTTCATTACGACGCTTACGCGAACACAAATCAATCATGGATTTTTTTACGGATTAGGTACCTATAAATTTACTATGCACAGTTCATTTCTCTTTTGTCCTCCTTCCGTTCATAAATAATTAATATACCCAATAATAATAATGATAACATTAATAATTAAATAGGCATTAATAATTATTATAAAAATCTTCAATAATCCGGTCAAAATACTCCTAAAAATATTAGTAAAGTTACAAAAATTAAAGAATTTTTGTAACATTACTACTATTTTTAGTAGTACTTTGACCGGATTATTGGAGATTTTTATAATATTTTGTAGCCTCTTTTTTAACAAAAAAAGTACTGCAGTGGCAGCTGTTCGCCAGAGAGCATAATTAGGGTGGATGAGGAGTGTCTTTAGTGGGCGTCAGAAGATTTAAATTTTAAGTTCCAAATCCTCAAATGAACTTTATCAAAAATTGCATAATAAAAGAAATCTGAAAAATAGGAAATCCAAAAATAATTATTGTAACAACTGTCTGCACTTATAGTCTAGGAGGCAGTGACGATTTTCGGTACTTATTTTCCCAGTCAGAAAAGATGGATAGAATTGTAGGGTTAGTAATTCTAAGCAAAATACATATATTTTTAGGGGGGGTTTTCCGATGGGTTGAGGCGCAAAATGTGTTAAAGCTTACCAATACACGGTTCTTTTTTTTCTCAGTGATAAAAATAGGTCTACTCATGAGAAGTATATTGACGTTACTTGAAAAAATAGTCCGGCTAATCTGTGAGTATGGATAATATGTCTGGCAAGTGAAAAATTGAAGATCCTAAAAATTTCAGCCCGACTCACTTTCACTATCTGAGATAAGCCAAATTGCTATTTTCATGTACTCTATGTTCTATTGTAGTAAATGTGAAATATTTATATCTCGGAAAATAAGCCTACTTGTATTTTTCATCGATCTTGTGAACCCATCCGAAAATTTTAGCCAAACTCAAAAATTCTTGCTTTGTATCACCAGGAGAACAAACTATTTAATAGACACCAACTGGGAAAATAAGTGCTGAAAAATTTCACTGCCTCCTGGACTATTAGTTTTGTTTATTAATTGAAACTTTGATGTTTGTTAAAGCCTGAGTGCAAAAATGTATATCCCTCGTTAAATTCTTAAACCTAAAAAGCTGAAATTTTCCCTAATCCTTATATCTAAAAAAAGCTTAAATGTTCCCTAACAGTTCATTGAACCCTGTGCAATGTAACAGTACAATATAACCCTTGACTGCTTGGCCTGATCAGGAACAAAATTTATTAATTAAATCCAAGGATTTAAGACATAAAGTTAACCTTATAATTATAAAAAAAAACCTGTTTAATCCATGTCCAGCTAGGGTGAGGTCAATTAAAGAACCCTCATAAGAGGCACCATGAAGACATGCCAAAAGGTGTTGGAGGCTGCGAGCTGCACACTCTCGTAGATAAAATCGTAGTGGTTTTTGGTGACTGGCACCACTACAGTTGGAGCCCCTCGGTAGATCCTTGAAAATCAAGGATCTGGAGACAAAAAAAGTGGCTCATCCACGAAAATATTGATAGAGGGCATCTCCCAGGCCATCCAAATGCACTTTAATCGGCGATGATCTCAAATGAGGTCACGGAACTTTCTCGATAACACAAGGGAAAAACATTTCCACGAGCACTAGGCCACTATGAGCAATTAACCCTCACTCATTTGAAGTGAAAGTCGAGGAAACTGACAAAATTTTGACTTTCTGAAGGGATGAGGGATAAAATTATTATTTAAGGGACCAGTACGACTGTACCGTCCGAGCACCTTCAGAAAAGTGGCTTGGAGCACAGAACATATCACCTATAGAAAAATATCTCAAACGGAAGAATCGCGACAAAGGTTTTTAGTTAGGTTTTCATTCAACGATGGCGACACTGTCGGGAGATAAGAGAAATTTACAGGTATCTGTGGTGTGGACAGTGATTTGTGTTGGTTGGTTTTGTCATTTATTTTGTCATTTTAAAAGTCAAAATTTGAATTTTTAAATTGTGTTGTTGTACCCCACGGTTTCCACGCGCGTTAAAGTGAAAATTCAAAAAGTTTTGGTTGAAAAAAAACCTAATTTTTGTTCGTATTTTTTTGTATTTATTCGTTTGTTTCGTTTGGTTCGTATTTGTATTTATTATTCATATTTACTTTGCGATCTACCTATAACTGCGTGTCTCTTGCTAACTTACTAACTCTTTTTGCACTATGTTCGACATCGGAAACTGCCTGCCAGTCATAGTTTTTAAAAAAATGAGGCGAAAAGAGCTAAGAGGAGTCAGCAAGCCAAATGCAGTTGAACATTAAAAATTATACAAAAATAATAAAAATTTATGAAAAAAATCAATTCGCCTTTTTGTCAAGAATACTCGATTAGTTGGGTTTTCAGTCAACGAGGGCGCCGTAATTCATAACCGGTACATACCATTGCAGATACTTTTCTAGAGGTGATATGTTCTGTGAAAGTGGCTTGGAGAACGACAGGAAGGAATGACATGACATTCGAAGCATGAATTTAGCAACAAACCTAAGGGCCTGTATACAACATTAACTTAACTTAAAATTATTTACATCTCATTATTAAACCTCAAATATAGCCTTAAACGGTAACATTGTAAATATTGCACAATAATCTTACAAAATAACAATAATAATAATAATAAACAGTTTAAGATTATCAGGTGAAAACAATATTAAATTTGGCGAATAGCAAAATCAAGGTTACAACTGAGAGAGGTTGTCTGGTAAAAATACATTTCAACAGTTAAGCTACGTCATCAACGGTACTGTACAACCTGCTGTTCCAAGACATTTTTAAATAAAATTCACAACTAAATACGAAGTAGCTTTCAAACTCTACACTACCCTTCTCCTTAAAAAAAAAAGAGTTATCGCAGATGACTATTTTTTTTAAAAAAACATTATCTAACAAAGACGATAACCGAAATGTACAAATCAATGAAACAATAGAATTGAAATATGCACTTTGTCAAAACCTAAAAGTTATAAATTTGTTTTATTGTCCTGTATTATTTATTATCTTTGCCTTTAGTCATGATAACTTACGCGTATCACTCGCCTTATAAAAGGAGTCACAATTGGTAGGTCATTATCGGGAAAATCTCAAATCAGTAGGGGTCTACTAAAGGTAAAGAAACAGAACATAGTTCTAGACAAAAAACAGATTTGGTAAGTCCATTGACAGGAGAAACGGAGGAAAAATGAAAGTATTACTAATAAGAAAGTTGACGTGAAAAAGTGATGCTCAAATATTGTCACGGATATTTACACTATATGTACACCTTACAATTACAACCCACTGCATCATAACTACTTTCAGATAGTTCCTATGGACTCGTAGGTTACACAATTTGCAGAAAGTTATGCAATTGAAAATACACTTTGTCTGAAGGTAAATGGAGATAGGTATAGGTAAAATGGTAAAAACAGACAAGTGAATTGAACGTCCAAAGAACTTATCTTAACGTGATAATTCTGAGACAACTCCAGGATCAGAATGTTGAGGTAATAATATAAAAATCCTTAAAGGTAATATTTAAATAAGTCCGCAAATATACGCGACTGTATTGAGGTAAAAAATGTTAAGGTATCTATGATTCCAAGAGGTAAAATTTAGATACTTAAAATAAAGGAATCAAACTGAGGTAACCAATCTCCAGAGATAATGCCAAAAGAGCAAAGCTATGTGGCTTCTTATGAGATTGTAGAGATAGACAGAATGAGGTAGAGATAGATAAAATAAGGTAGAGATAGATAAAATAAGGTAGAGATAGATAATTGAGGTAGAAAAGAGAAAGAAACAGGTGCTAAGGTATACAAAAAAAGAATAGAGCATGGCTCTATCTGTCTTTCAGTTTCAGCAATAATTGCTCGCGACAAGGCTTTATTCTGGGACTCTTTCACATTCCTTGCATTAATTTAACGCCACTTTAAGGCAATTACCAAAATAATAATTTAAACCAAATAATAAAAAACTAGCACAATGCCACGACAAGGCGTCACATGAAGCTTTTACTTCAAACCCTTGCTTTTATTTAATGCTACTTTAAGGCGTGCCAAATAATACCTAATAAAAACGAAAAAACAAAACGACTGGTAATTATAGCCACGACAAGGCTTTTTAATGGAAACTCCATATACCTTGCAACTTTAACGCACTTTAAAGCTATGCCTACTTCTGCGTTGCGAGAGGGAGTCATGCCCGAGACAGAGGAAATTTGAAAAAGAGAACAAGAATTCAATAGCAAAAGGCAGTTCAGTAGAGATAATGAGAAATGTGGTCTTAATAGGAAATGGAGGTAGAAGTTAAACTAATTTGGAGATTTAGGTCTCCTCAGAGGTATCAGATGACGAATCAGCATCTGAATTTTCAGAACCAACATCATTGCACGCTAACAAATCTTTTACATGCCATTTGCCTGCCCTTGAACCATCTATGTTTTTTAGTTCATAGGCCACAGTGGAAACTTTCTTTACAACCACACTAAGAATATGCTTAGGGCTTAACTTAGCTGCAAACTTGTTCGCTGCACTAGACTGAACTTTATTAGGACGCCAAACTCTATCTCCAACTTTGAAACTCAAAGGTCTTCGGCGCACACAGGACTTAGAATTCCTTTCATAAGCTGCGTGAAATTTCTGACGTACCTCAAGAAATAATTTGCGAAAATCAACAAGTTCCCTAGCATAATTGTCTCTATCACCAGGAAGCAATTCTACCATTTCATCATGTGGATACTCAGAATAAAAATTTCCAGAAAGAGGAACATGTCTGGCAAAATTCAAATAACAAGGAGGAAAACCAGTAACTTCGTGGACAGAGGTATTAATTGCTGGTCTAATTTCAGCAATGTGAATATCCTAATCTTCATGTTTCTGGATATAACACCGAATGGCAGTACCAATGGTCTTGTTTGTTCTTTCAACAAAATTACATTGCGGTGAATAAACAGGGGTATACCATTGTTTAACGTTAAAATCTTTACAGACCTGCTTGAAAGAATTACTAACAAGATTTGGACCATTGTCACAGATGAGATATTCAGGAACTCCATAGTTGAGAAAAACTTCGTCTTTAAGATACTTAATAATTGCTGGTGACTTAGAATTCTTAAGAGGAAAAATTAGAGTGAATTTTGAGAACCAGTCTGAAATTACTAGAAGCCACTTGTTACCCTTTCTGCTACGAGGAAATGGACCAATGAGATCCAGAGCAATTATCTGAAAAGGTCGTTCCGCTACCTTTTCTTTACCCATGAAACCTGGCTTAGCACGATTGGAATGCTTCTGTGCTCCATAGACCAAGCATTTTTTGACAAAACCTAAAACGTCAGAACGCATATGAGGCCAGTAATATGACTCTTGAACACGATATAGAGTTTTACGAAAACCGAAATGGGCAGAGGTAGGTGGATTATGACAATTGTCCAGGACTTTATTAGGATGACTTTTAGGTACCAAAATTTTCCATTCACGATTATTGAAGGTATAGTAAGACTTAGAAGGAATTAATTTATAAACCATAAGATTCTCCACTTTCCATTGAGGGAAATTTTCTGGAGATTCAAGAATTTTAGAACGCAAAGAAATATACCAGGGATCGGCTTCAGAAAGATCGAAAGATAAAACAGAAATTTGAGGTACATTACCAGATGTAGATGGTTTACAATCGTCTTGGACTTGAACATCAGAATCGAGCGAAGAATGAGGAATACGACTGAGAGCGTCTGGCACAACATTTAGGGCACCTTTTCGGTGTACCAATTCGAAGGTATGCTGTCTAAGCTTAATAAGCCAACGAGCGAGTTTCCCAGCTTGATTCTTCAAATTTTTCAACCAAAGAAGACTGTAATGGTCTGTGATTACCGTGAAACGAACCCCTTCAATCCAAGGTCTAAATTTTTCTATACAGAAAATCACTGCTAAGCATTCACGCTCAGTGACAGAGTAGTTACGCTCAGCCCGAGTCAAAGCTCTGCTAGCATAAGCAATTACACGTTCTTCACCATCCACATTTTGTGTCAGAACACCCCCTAAACCTACGTCAGCAGCGTCCGCTTGAACAACAAATTCTTGGGAGAAATCAGGTTGAGAAAGAACTGGTGCGGAAACGAGTTTCTCTTTAATGGTGAGAAAAGCTTTCTCAGCCTCCTCATTCCAGGAGATAGCCTGTTTTTTCTTTCTACCCTTTACAAGTGAATTAATTGGACTGACAAGAGAGGAAAAGTCCTTAATGAATCTTCTGTACCATGAGCACATCGATGGTATTTTGGCAAAAGTGCGAATACGCCAATTTTTATAGAATGGAGCTTAATACGTTTTCGGATAAAATATAACATCCTACACGATTTACCAAAAGGACGAATTGATAACTTTGAAAATAAACATTTTATTTAAAAAAAACTTTAGGAGCACTGGGCGAATATACAATTAACATGGCATCAAAAGGACGAACGTACGTATGAATTTGATGGGAAGGGAGCCCACGAGGATGACAATCAGTCTAGGTTATGATGGTGGTGAGAGCACATTTTGTCTTTGGTAAGTGAAAATCTCTTTATTTTGTAGTTAAATAAATGTATTTGATTACTCTTTATATAAACTAGATGTAGTGTAGAGATTTCTCTGTGAATTCATCGGAGTAATGGCATATTCGCCGTTTCTTCCATTTATATGAATGCACGTTCGTCCTTCTGCTTAGTTGCAATGAGGATATTCGCCCTTTTGCTAACTCAAATTTGTTATTCTAGATCCGCACCATGACGATGTCCGATAGAACGAAAAAAATTATGGCGTTAGCATTGGGAGGGAGAGGAAAAAGTGAAAATGAATTTAAAGACAGTGACACAAATAGAACAAAAAACAATAGTGAATTGGCATTGGGAGGGGAAGAAGAAAGTGCAAACCAACTTATGGAAAGTGACACAAATGGAACAAAAAACAATATTGAATTGGGAGGGCAAGAAGAAAGTGCAAAGAAATTTATAGAAAGTGACACAATTGGAACAAAAAACAATATTGAATTGGCATTGGGAGGGCAAGAAGAAAGTGCAAACAAACTTATAGAAAGTGACACAAATGGAACAAAAAACAATATTGAATTGGGAGGGCAAGAAGAAAGTGCAAAGAAATTTATAGAAAGTGACACAATTGGAACAAAAAATAATATTGAATTGGGAGGGCAAGAAGAAAGTGCAAAGAAATTTATAGAAAGTGACACAATTGGAACAAAAAACAATATTGAATTGGCATTGGGAGGGCAAGAAGAAAGTGCAAACAAATTTATAGAAAGTGACACAAATGGAACAAAAAACAATATTGAATTGGCATGGGAAGGGCAAGAAGAAAGTGCAAATGCATTCATAGAAAATGACACAAATTTTAATATTCTTACATCTAGTCTTGACCTCGGACTGTCACAGAGTCTAATAGATGAATTAGACATCGATATACTTGATGCAAATGGGTCAATTTCCCTAACAATATTAGGAAAAAATTAAGAAAACCAAAGCGGTATTATTTTCGAGCCTTCTTCTCATAATAATGTACCTACAGTGCCTGTAAATGAAGTTACTAATAAGTTACAGCCAGTTAATAACATTTTTGAGGAACCTGGAGTAAGGTCATCTTCTGAGTCCAGCACTGATGGTTCAGAATTTATTCCTGAAGAAGAAATGAATGCTATTAATTCAGACACAAGCCTAGAATCAGAGACCAATACTGAAGAAAGCGACAAGAACGAAGAAACAGTTATTGACGAGTGTCGTACTTATGGCATAAGAAAACGGAAAAAGGTTAATAAAAGGCAGACACAAAAGGTAAAACGAAACAGAGGTGAAAAATATGTGACATCCAAAGGATTAGAGAAAAAAGAGAGACAAGTTAAGTCGCACACTTGCTTGATAGGGAAGTGTCCGAATAAGTGCAGAGACTTTGATGAAGAAACCAGAGCAAGCTTATTTAAAACTTTTTGGGCTTTACCTTACCAGGGACAACGCGACTTTATTGCATCTAATATAACGGTTCGAGAGGTGAAAAGACGCCGTGTTGGCAACGCAGAAAGTAGAAAAGACTTTACAAGAGGCTACTATTTACTTTTATTGAATGAAAGAGTAAAAGTTTGCCGAAAATTTTTCATGAATACTCTGGACGTTACTGATAAGCTTCTTCGGTATACAGAACTTCACCGGAATGAAATAGTCTCAATGTCTCAAGTACAAGTAGATCGGAGAGGTAGACACCCACCTAAAAATAAAACTGCAGCTAATGTAAGGACTGATGTTATTAACTTTATCAAAATGCTACCGGCTGTACCCTCTCATTATTGTCGGAAACAGAGCACAAGGAAGTATTTGCCAAGCGAATTAAAAAATGTAACAAATTTGCACAGATTATACAAAACATATCAAGAAAAGGAAAATAAAACATTCGTTAGTTTAGCTGTTTTCAAAAAAAATTTTCACGATGAATTTAATATGACTTTTCATGTACCTAGGAAAGACAAGTCTGTTTTATGTGAGCAGTTTAACAGACTTATAGGCCCTCATTCGGAGGATGAAACAGAGAAGTTTACAGGCCATATTTTAGAAAAGGAACAGATGAAGATAAAATTTCTGGAGGACCAAGGATTGTCGAATTCCAAAGAAAATAATAATTGTCTTCTCTGTACATCATTCGACTTGCAGAAAGTTCTGGGAACACCACACGTTGACAATTTTTTAATTGGATTCACAAGTAGATACGCAGTCTATAATTTAACATTTTACGAAAGTGGTACCCGCAACGTTGAGTGTTTTCTCTGGGAAGAGTCCCAAGGAAAAAAAGGGGCAAATGAAGTATGCTCAATTGTTATTAAATATCTGGAATCTGTGGATGCTAGAGGTGGCATAACTGAAATATTGCTCTACTGTGATAATTGTTCTGGACAAAACAAGAACTACCAAATGATGAGCGCTCTTAATTGGTTTTTAAAAAAGTCAATAAATGTTAAAAAAATAGTACTTAATGTTCTACTTCCAGGGCATAGCTATATGCCAGTCGACTCCGTCCACGGGACAATAGAAAACAGTATTCGAAACAAAGTTGTTTGGGCTCCTTCGGAATGGTCAACAATAATCAGAAACGCTAGAGTAAAATATACACCTTATAAGGTACACACACTCAATTATAAAGACTTTCTTGACTGGAAAACACTACAAATGAAGACATTTACGAATAATTTAAGAAAAGAAGATGGATCCACCATCAAACTTAGGGATGTACGTCTAATTATGTTTGAAAAAGAGGATCCTAATTATATTCATGTGTCTACGTCATCCTTCCGGAACGAAATGTCTAAAATAGCCATAAAAAAAGAGACGAGAACCTCTGTTAACCACAACATAACCATTGGAAAAGCTTATAATGCGAGACTACCTATAGCCACAGAGAAGTATCAAGGACTGAAAAATTTATGCACAAAAAATGTAATTCCAATAGAGTATCAACACCAATATTTAACTCTACCAACCAAACCAACAGTACCTCATTGTCTAATGGAGACAGATGAAGAAGACGAGGTAAATAAAATGACCTGGTAATTTCTAAACTTATTTTTGATTTTCGATTTTCAGGTTCTAGGTGACAAGGAATAAACTCTAACGATAACTTGAAGAATACTTTTTTTATTTTGTTTTAAGAATAAGGATTTTTTTAAAAAGTTTAACTGCGATAAAATAACCAGTGAGACTGTAAGACTGTGGAGTACAAAAATAATTATTCTAGGTCATAAGAATTGAAGTTTATTTTTTACAATCTGCGATAAGATAACAAAACTAAAAATGTGTTGAATTGTAGGAATACAATTTTATTTTCAACTTTTGCTACTACAGTTTTCATTTTGTTTTCAGTTCCCATCAGGTCCCTTTCTTTACCCCTAAGCTCGCCCCTAACCTATAGTTTTATAAAAGCAAAAAGGACGAACTGACAATACACAACTAGGTAGAAGGGCGAATGTTAGGGCTAATACACAACAGACTAATAAGTAATAATAGCAAAAGGACGAATTTACACATTTTTCTATTTTATTCATGGAAAAATTGGTTTATGTCGAAAAATAGCATTTGAAAGTGTTTTCCTATACTCCTTGAAGAAATATAAACCTCAAAACTTTATGTCGTTTACACAGTGTACTTAAAAATGTTTTTAGCCTCTCCTGTAAAATTACAAAAACGGCGTTTTCGCCCTTTTGCCAAAATACCATCGACATACCTATGAAACGTTTAACCTCTGTAGTGTTTTCAGGACGGGGATAATTAACCATACTTTCAACTTTTGACGGATCAGTAGCTGAGGAATTGTTACCAACAATAAAACCAAGGTACTTAAGGGATGTTTGAAAGAAATTACATTTTTCCAAATTAATCGTGAGACCAGCTTGTTCTAGAAGATTTTTAACAGTTGCTAGTAAGTCCAAATGATGATCCAAGGTAGGGGAACATATCAAAATATCATCAAGGTAAGAGAAAATGTAAGGTTCATATTTCGGACCAAAGATAGCATCAACCAGTCTTTGCTGAGTTTGTGCAGCATTGCACAAACCGAAAGGTACAACATTAAATTGGAAACGTCCCCTGCCAATAATTGAGAAAGCTGTCTTCTCTTTTGAAGACTCGTCTAGAGGGATTTGCCAGAAACTTTTTCTGAGATCGAGGGCAGAAATAAACTTGGCATTACGCAAGTTATTCAGAATTCTATCAACATGAGGTAAGGGATAAGAATCGTGTTTACTAATATCATTAAGGAAACGACCATCAAAACAGAACCTGTATTCTCCAAGGACTTTCTGATTCACTTATAACACCAAGCTCCAACATGGAATCTAATTCTTTATTCAGGACATCCTGCATATACGGAGAAAGAAAATGTGGTCTTCGCTTGAATGGTTTATGGTCACCAGTATCTATTGTTAACTTAATTTTATCAGTTCTGCCAATTCTGTCATTGCTATCTATTTTTTTGAAAGAATCAATTACACGTTGAGCCCTTAAAGTGTCAGGAGGAGAGAGATCGTGTAAAGAGAAAAGTTTACCAAAAGAAAATGAAGAATTATTTAAATTATTACGGGCTTCAGACATAGAATTTGGTATTTCCCAACTATTGTTACTAAAATCCAAAATCAAATTAAACTTTCTGGCAAAATCACTACCAAAGATAAAAGACTGTGTTACAGAAGGTACAACCAGAGCTTGAATAACTTGACATGAATTATTAATAAAAATTGGTAAATCAACAACACCACTCACTTGTTGTTGTACACCATCAGCAGTTAAAATTTGCCTATCGGTTATAGGAAATACTTTAATTTTGAGAAAATTTAAAACCTCTAATCCTTCAGCTCCTATAACAGAATTGGTAGCACCAGAATCAAGCAAGGCATCAATCTGATAGTCAAAAATTCGGACGGAAATATAGGGCCTATTATCAGGTAACTTGTCAAGAAATAAAGGAAGAGCCTCAGCTGGCTGAATAGATTTCTTATGAAAATTTGAGATAAAGGAAAGCCATTTATTCCACTCATCCTGATTGAAATAACTTGATTTAGTGGTGGCCAATTTAGGAAACCGGTCAGTGTCACGACCACGAATAGGCATTGAGGAATCTAGTTTTTTGAACACTTAGGACAGTTCGATATCCTAACATTTGGTTCACCACAACGGAAGCAAAACGTCTTACGTGTACAAGCATTGTACATGTGGTTGGGCAACCGACAATTGAAACAAACTATTTGGGTTTTCTCATTGCCACCCTGTTCCGAAGGAACTGCTGGTTTAGGTTGGGAGAAGTAGAAGTCGAAGTCGAACCAGAGTTGGAACTACTAGCTTGGGCAAAGTTCACGTTTTGCCTTTGGCTATTATTTGAATTTTTATGAAAATTAGAATTTTTATTTGACTGATTATGATTGGTGAAGCCAGAATGGGAATTTCGAACCAAGTCTGTATTAGAATAATCATCCAAATAAGAAATATGAGAGCTTGTGATCTTTTGGAGGTAAGGTAGACAGCTTCTTCTAGGTTTCGACACAAACTTGTCAAGGTAGCTATAGAGTCTATTGGATGCAAGGCAAGCTGTTGGATGTATTCAGGGAGTAAATTCCGTTTGATGTACTTGACTTTAGTTACATCAGCAACTGGAGTAGATAAACGATTGAAAAGATTCTCAAGCTGGGCAATGAAAATAGTAATTGTCTCATTTTTCTTTTGTTTCCGGTTTCTGATACTGTCCCATACTTCATCATCTGAATATGGAGGGAGAAAATCTTTTTTTAAACGAACAACAAGAGAGCTCCAGTCATTGACCTGAGTACGAACACTACGAAACCAAACAAATGCGTCTCCAACAAACAACTCAACTGCTGAATTAAAAAGTTCAACTTCTGTCACACCACGAGCCTGTGACAAGTCAGAAACTCTTTCCAAAAAATAGTTCAAAAATTTAGGGTCTCCACTGAATTTAACACCCCAAGTAGATAAGGGTTGCTTGTTAGAACTGCAAGAGAGAACTGGGTTCACATTAACAATCGGCGCTGCCTGTTGAGATACAAAACTTAAGTTAGCTGTTTCCGGAGTTTGAGTCACTTTATCGTCCAAGTCAGATTCCAACAAAATACAAGTGGCATAAGATTCATTCTTAAAATTTTCAACAACAGCATCATCATCCGGCTCAGGTATTATCAACCGATTTACCCTACCGTTAAATGAATCAACCTAGATTTAACTCGAGCATATGAAGAGTCACTCTCGGTTCCCTCAAAATCAATAATTAAATCAGTAATTGACAATAGTATATTGTGTATTTAGGGAGAATGTGCTTTTCCACCGAAATACACATACTATTTTTTCTGCGATCGGTTAAATACCTGTTAAATGTTTGTCTTTTGGTTCCAATTATTCAGCAGTACGAGAATCACTTTCCCGGCCTAGGCGTATTGTTATTCATTGATTCCTTAGCAACTATTGAAACATAATTGAAATACCAGAATAATGAGTTTTGCGACCTGTCAACCGGTCAAAAATGCTGACATTTCTTGTCAATCGCAGAAAAAACACTTTTATTTTTAACCATATATGAAATGTTCTCATTACTGACTTTTCAAAAATTTGAAAATGTCACATTTCTGTCTTTTCATTTTCCTGCTCCATTACCTGTCCCAGGACGGGAAGTGAGGACGGGAAATTTTTTCCGTCCTCATTTCCCGTCCACGGACGGAAAATGGAGCAGGGAAATATTTCCCGTTCTCATTTTTCTCTTCATTTGCCGACCTCATTTGGTTGCCCCGAATTTTTTTTTTTCAAGAAATTATGGTTAAAAATAAAATAGTATACAACCCTCGACGGGAAACTTCATTGCGGTCTCGAGGTTCAGTTTAAAACTATAAAACCTCTCGACCAGTAATGAAGCATTTCCCGTCTCGGATTGTGATATACTATTATTGATAGCTGCTTCTTCAGTTCTAAAATCATAATCATATTCTTCAAAATGAACTTGAGAACCAGGGTCATTAGCATTTCTTTCTTTCCTCAATAATTTAGTAAGCATTTTACGTTTATCAGTTACAATACGAACCGTTTCAACGCACCTAATGGCTAGCTCGTAATCGAGTTCGTAATCCAAGAGATGATTGACAGAAAAGAAAGCCATATTGAAAGAAAAATAAAGTTATAGATAGGAAAGTAACTGAGTAAGAAAAATAAATTGAAAAATTCAATTGAGAGAAATAATCAGTGTAAGGACTCTTAAGTATTTATATCAAAAATTTCAGTGAACTGGTATTATTGATGTGGTACCAATATAAAAATGTTTGGCAGGCAAAAAAATTAAAGGAAAATATTCATGGTCAAAATCAGGTAAATAGCAATGCTATCAAAATACCCAAAAACTATTAATAGCAAAAAGGCAAATATATAAGGTAAACATAGAGGTACTGTAAACATGTAAGGTAATAAATTGGAATTTAAAATCAACGGCAATTAAAGGATCATTTCAATAATAGGTTGAATTTTCAACTCAAAAAAATTTCAAAACTAGAGTGCAGGTAAAAAATAGTCATCTACTCAAACCAATTTAAAGAACAAAGGCAGAAAGGCATAAGTTAATAATTTAGTCAAAGAAACTAGAGAACAAGTAGAGATAGTTGTTACAATTTTCAGAAAATTTTTAAAGACACTCGAGCCACACAATTGGGCGTCAAATTATGTAGCCTCTTTTTTAACAAAAAGGGTACTGCAGTGGCAGCTGTTCGCCAGAGAGCATAATTAGGGTGGATAAGGAGTGTCTTTAGTGGGCGCCAGAAGATTTAAATTTTAAGTTCCAAATCCTCAAATGAACTTTATCAAAAATTGCATAATAAAAGAAATCTGAAAAATAGGTAATCCAAAAATAATTATTGTAACAACTGTCTGCACTTAGTTTTGTTTATTAATTGAAACTTTGATGTTTGTTATGGTGGATTTATACAGATAAATAACATAAGATAAGAATAAGATAAAAATAACATAAAAGTTGAATGTACACATTAGCCATAGGACATTTATAGGGTAAATAACATAAAAATAAAAATAAGGAATAAGATGAAAGATGACTATCTTTTATCTTCTTATTTTATTCTTATTTGAAAATGCAAGTGCGCATGCGTAGGACATTTGACATGACAGTCGGGTTGACGGTTGGAATTGAGTTGACGTTGAGTCGTTTCATTTCATGGTTTGTTTTGTTTTTTGTGTTCTTCGCTTAAATTGTTTATTTATACAATTTAAAATGAATGATGAAAATTTAATTATTCAAGTGAAAGAATTTCCGGCATTATATAATAAAAAAGATGCTAGGTACGAAAATAAACTTGCAAAAGAAAATGCCTGGAAGACAATTGCTGCTATTTTGGACAGCGATGGTTTGTACTATTGTTCTTCAACCATTATGTTCTCTATATATTATCTTCATATTTTCAGTTGTTAGCTGTGAACAAAGGTGGACAAGTTTAAGGGCCAAATATACGACCCTTAGGAAGAAAATTAGGGATATCCCATCCGGGTCTGGAAGTGCAGACATACCATGTTATTGGCCATATTATACCTTACTGAGTTTTTTGGATCCGTTCTTGCTAACAAGGAAGTAAGTACATAATACCTAATTAGGTCAATAGGCTTTAGGTAATGTTATGAATTGTTCTAGAACTGTGTCAAACTTCAACGTCCAGCCCTTGGTGCAGCCACTTTTCCCTGCTTGGGATACGTTAACCCAAGTTCTAGAGGCAACAAGTGAGGGGCCTAGTGAATCTGATGATTTTTTGACACCCCTTCCATCCCCAAGAGAGGAACCCCTAGAGGCCCCATCTCCCCATCAGGTTAGGATACAAAAAACTGCCAGACCCAGTTCTCAGGTCCACCTGGAAGCGAAAAAAAGGAAAACTCCCCAAGATGAGTTATGCAGCAAGATGTCTTCCTGCATAGAGACTATAAATTCAAATTTGGGGCAAAAATCTATCGACAGGGAGTTTGCCCTAAGCCTTGCACAGGATATGAATATCCTAACGACTGAGGAAAAAATTTGTTTCAAGAAGAATGTATATGGGTTGCTGGCTGACATTCTTCAAAAAAGACAAGAATAAATATTTGTTCAAGTATAATGGTACATCCTCATGTGCTACTTCTATTTTTTTTTAATAAATTGATTTTTGCAAGATTTTCAGTTTTATTTTTTTCTCAGTAGGATTTTGTTTAGGGTTTCGCCGTTTGTGAGGGGCCCATGTAATTTTTTGATTACGGGCGCAATAAAGTCTTGCTACTTGTTATATTGTTTTATTTCCAATTAATAAAATAACAAATTTAATTTTATTCGTGTATTTGTTTCAAAATAACTAGGTAACATGGAAGTTATCAGGTACAGACCCGGCATATAATCTGTTCCATTGATTTTTTATTTCTCCTAATGGGGATATTAAATATTCAGCTAAGGTATTTCGGAGCAAAGAGGGTCCAGATCCTCTTTGCAGCATTGTTTGGTCCTGTTCGTCCAATTGAACGAAGTTTATTTTTAAGTGTTCTCCATTCGCCTTCTTTTTGCTCTCCATCAATATCATCAGAGTCCGCAAATCCTGTAGGACAGTACCTTCTTTGGGATTCGGGTATGTCTTCTTCGCCCTTTTGAATGAAATTATGTAGCACTACTATAGCTTGTACAATAAGCTCACATGTTTCTACATTCGCTATAATAGTACTACGTAACCTCCTCCATCTCTGGGCCATTATGCCAAATGCATTTTCAATGCAACGTCTTGCTCTTGAAAGCCTCAAATTAAAAATATTTTCATGATCTTTTAGGTAGCTTCCTGCATAAGGCCGCATTATATTTTCATGCAGAGGAAATGCAGCATCAGCTACAAAGTAATGGGGAAACCGGATGTCAGTTCCTGGCAAAATTTTTGCTTCCGGTAACTGTAATGTCCCTTCCATTAAAGATTTTCCATAGCTGGACTCCTTGAATACATCACAATCATGATTTGACCCTGCACTTCCAATGTCCACATACGTAAACTTGTAATAAGCATCGCATGTGGCCATCAAAACTATGCTGAAAATATAATTTTTAACATTAATTATTAAGCATACTATACTATAATGATTCTTTTTATTCTACCTAAATGACTTCTTGTAGCAAAAATATGTTGATCCAGAATATTTTGGACACTGAATTTCCACATGTTTGCCGTCTAGTGCTCCGATGCAGTTTGGCATATTCCATTTCTTATAAAATTCGTTTGAAATAGTTTTTAACTTTTCTTTAGATGGTGTTTCGAGTACTAGAGGTTGCAACGTCTCCCAGAGAACTTTACATGTTTCTTTTAGAATACAATGAGCTGTAGTTAATCCAATGTAATTGTTCCATGCAATTTCTTGCATTGAGCACCCTTCAGACAAATAACTGCAAAAAGAAAAATATTGTTAGGGATTTAGTAGATGCTTTTTATGATTTAAAACATATAAACATTAGTAAATCGTCTATACTCACTGTAATGTTACAGCTAATCTTTGTTCTGCTGGAATCGGGCACTTTGAAGGATCTTTTGTTAGATATGGTCTGATAAGGTCAAGAAGTTTATCAAATAGTTCTGGGGACATCCTGGTATACTTAAAAAATTGTTCACTGTCATTTTGCTTAGCAAATTTCAAAAGTTTGTCATAAACAGAAACATTGGTCCTATTTCTGTTCATTGGCCTAACTTGAAACCTCCTGTTTCGTTTTTTCCTCAGCAAATTCAACTGAATTGCAGTCGTCATAAAGGTCATTAGTAAAACAGCAGCCTCAATGTCGTCCAACATTTTTCAAAATGCAAAATTTAAACCACAAAAGTAAAAACTAACACCACAAACAAAAACAAATTCACCGGTTCTTATCAGGATTGATTTTAAAAAAATTATAAACATAACATATGGTTGACACAATTGACAGTTCCAAATAGGAGCTGCGCATGCGTCTCCCGAAAGTTATTATTGGACGATTTTTAATCTTATTATTATTTTATTTCTTGTATAAATGCATTCTTATTCTTTAATTTAATGTTATTCTTATTTTTATCTTATTCTTATGTTATGTTATTTGCTGTATAAATCCACCTTTAAAGCCTGAGTGCAAAAATGTATATCCCTCGTTAAATTCTTAAACCTAAAAAGCTGAAATTTTCCCTAATCCTTATATCTAAAAAAAGCTTAAATGTTCCCTAACAGTTCATTGAACCCTGTGCAATGTAACAGTACAATATAACCCTTGACTGCTAGGCCTGATCAGGACCAAAATTTATTAATTAAATCCAAGGATTTAAGACATAAAATTAACCTTATAATTATAAAAAAAACCTGTTTAATCCATGACCAGCTAGGGTGAGTTCAATTAAAGAACCCTCATAAGAGGCACCATGAAGACATGCCAAAAGGTGCTGGAGGCTGCGAGCTGCACACTCTCGTAGATAAAATCGTAGTGGTTTTTGGTGACTGGCACTACAGTTGGAGCCCCTCGGTAGATCCTTGAAAATCAAGGATCTGGAGACAAAAAAAGTGGCTCATCCACGAAAATATTGATAGAGAGCATCTCCCAGGCCATCCAAATGCACTTTAATCGGCGATGATCTCAAATGAGGTCACGGAACTTTCTCGATAACACAAGGGAAAAACATTTCCACAAGCACTAGGCCACTATGAGCAATTAACCCTCACTCATTTAAAGTGAAAGTCGAGGAAACTGACAAAATTTTGACTTTCTGAAGGGATGAGGGATAAAATTATTATTTAAGGGACCAGTACGTCTGTACCGTCCGAGCACCTTCAGAAAAGTGGCTTGGAGAACGACAGGAAGGAATGACATGACATTCGAAGCATGAATTTAGCAACAAACCTAAGGGCCTGTATACAACATTAACTTAACTTAAAATTATTTACATCTCATTATTAAACCACAAATATAGTCTTAAACGGTAATATTGTAAATATTGCACAATAATCTTACAAAATAACAATAATAATAATAATAATAATAATAAACAGTTTAAGATTATCAGCTGAAAACAATATTAAATTTGGCGAATAGCAAAATCAAGGTTACAACTGAGAGAGGTTGTCTGGTAAAAATACATTTCAACAGTTAAGCCACGTCATCAACGGTACTGTACAACCTGCTGTTCCAAGACATTTTTAAATAAAATTCACAACTAAATACGAAGTAGCTTTCAAACGCTACAATTTATTAATACAAGTGAGATGAAGACAGAATCTCCATCTCCATCTCACTTGTATCAAACCCAGTTCCGGGACGGAACCAAAAATGGGTTGTGTTTTCTCTCTGCGGGACCTAACCGTACTGATGAGCTGTGATACAGCGAAACGCGTCCACGGATGGTCCTGCAGAGATAAAACACTTCTCAATCGGTCCTTAATTGGGCCGTTACCTAATTATAATTATTAATGCCTATTTCATTATTACACTCTTAAAAATACATTGGAATACGCAACTAATTTTTATTTGCTGAGGTGTTTAAGTTGACAAAAGTAAGTATTTTTAGTTAAAAAAACAAAACCATATTTTTCTTCAGTTATTCTAACAAAAAAATTAAGTTCCTTCAAAAAAGAAAAATTGTTACATTAAAATTAGTTGCTATAAGAATATATTTAGTTGCTGTATATTTTTTCCCAAAAGCAACACATTGCTATGCTTAAATAACTCCTAAATGAGTTGATATTACCAATAATAAACTTGCTAAAGCAGCTAAATTTCAAATATTATTTTAACTAACAAATAAGAGTTGTCCTAGCCAATTTTTGGTTCTCGCAACTAAAATTGTTTCAGCAGCAGCCAATACCATCAGTTTCTACCACTAAAAATTTTGTTGTATTAAATAATATTTTTTGCAAAAGTCGATTATTCCCCCATTTGCAAAAGAATGCCGGTTGATGTTCCCAGAATTCATAGACAAGTCGAGACTAGAGCATTATTTCTTTACGCACAAAGTGATAAAATTGGATTGGTGTGGTGGTGCGAGACGGAGCTCAGAGGAAGAGACATTCCGTTTTGGCGTTGGTTTTGGTTAAAACTGCCTTAGATCGTTGGTTCTATTATTCCCATTTCGAATTCTTTTGTGGTTTTGTGATTGTTTGGCTGTGTTCTGCGTGCCTGTGTGGCTTGATGTAAGTATTATTTCCGGTATTTATAAGAAGTAGATACTTACCTACAGCCTAAAGGACAACAAAAATTAATTTTGATGATAAAATATAAAAAAATTAAACCCGGTGGCCTCTTATTACCTACTTGGTCCCCTAAAATCATGTACCCATACAAAATATCCCACAATGAAACAGTTTGATAAGTATAGAAATAATAGGTATTTTTTGTGGTATTTTTTTGTCAACGGCAACACATTTTATAAACTGCTGGAACTTCGATACGCATAACGAATTTTTTTGCTTATTTTTGTAGTCAAATATCTCAGAAAGTGTAAGAGATATTTGATTGCGGTTTGAAGCATATTGGGGCGCATTATTTGGTGTTCAAGGTATATGGTATCATGCTGCTGAACAGAGACATTATCTACAACATACAGGGTGGACAATAAAACAGTGCAAAGTTTAACAAATTTCAGGGCGTCGCCATTTCTTTTCAAACATACTCCTGATTTTTTTCTGGGTTTAAGAAGAATCAGCAGTTCAATGGTAAAAAACAACTTGAAGGGTTTTTGAATAAATCTTTCATCACCCTGATTCTTCGTCTCAACTACTCGAAACAATGTTCTTCATTATTGTTGGTTCGACGTTTTCGTCTTTTTTGTTTTGAGAAGATTTCATACAGGGTGAAAAAAAAGTAAGTTTTAAATACCAATTATGGGGTGGTCCGTGAAGATAATTATTGCGCCTCATAGTAACTAGAGATAGTACGCGTCGAAACACGTAACATGTACAGCGATTTATAGGGGGCACAGTCCTCTTTGTCAATTGATATGGTAGGTACTAACCTTTCTCTGCGTTATCAGGCAATTTGAGGATAATCAAGCATAATCGATTATGCTGGATTATGTGATGTGTCAGTTATGTCATACTACCTTAAGTCCCTCGCACCATTAAATTCTGGGATACACGAGGATCAAGAACACTTAATTTCTTCTGTGAGAACATACCGAATATCATCTTTTTTACATTTAAATTCGACGAAAAAATTAATTCACTACCACAGCCTGAATCGCAAGCATTCCATAGAAGTCTGCGGTTGACGTCATCCCTATAGGCTGCTGATATTGACGTCACGCGTAGGCCCAGAATTGGATGCCCCCTCATACTCATTGTGTCATACTCCCTCAGTAAGGGGAGTATGACACAATTGATACATCACATAACCCAGCATAATCAGATTATGCTTGATTATCCTCGCGAAAAATTGCCTATTGTATAAACATTCTGAGAGCAAAATATAATTAGACATTATGTTTCCTACGTTAAAAAGTTATTCTGTTCTCGAGACGACGAAATGAATTATTAGCACGCACCATGTCATAAGGGGGACTATCTATACCAGGGTGGTAAAAAGTACGGTTGAATCTCTTTCAAACCCGCTTTAAAAACCTGCATTCTCAAATTTCGTTATCTGGAGGTTTCCGGACATAAAAAAATTGAATGATTCAATGATATCGGCGCTGCTGCCAGATCTACCAGCTTTGCTCTACATCATTGTTTAATTTCTTCGCCCAGAAACCTCCAGATAACGAAATTTGGGAAAGCAGCATAGCTTAAGTAGGTTTGAAGAGATTCAACCAGTCTGGTTCTTTTTACCAGCCCTGTATAATTAGCCCTCTTATGACATAGTACGTGCTAATAATCCACCAAATATCTTGGCGTCTCGAGAACAGAATAGTTTTTCCACCTAGGAAACATAATATAATTATATTTTGCTTTTAGCATGGTTATAAAATAGTACAGAGAAAGGTTGGTGCAAAATCAATTGACAAAGAAAACTATGCCCCCTATAAATCTCAGTACATGTTACGTGTTACGACGCGTACTATCTCTAGTTACTCTGAGGCGCAATTATCGTTACAGACCACCCAATAATCAGTATTGAAAACTTACCTTTTTTTTTCACCCTGTATAAAATTTTCTTGAAACAAAAAAGGCGAAAACGTTGAACCAACAATATTGAGGAAAATTGTTTTGAGTAACTGAGACAAAGAATCAGGGTGATGAAAGTTGTTTTTCAGTTAAACTGAAATTTCTGCAAAACTACGAGATTTATTCAAAAACCTTTCAAGGTGTTTTTTACCATTGAATTACTGATTCTTCCTAAACCCAGAAAAAAAGCAGGACTATGTTTGAAAATTAACGGCGACGCCCTGAAATTTGTTAAACTTTACACTGTTTTATTGTCCTCCCTGTATGTTGTAGATAACGTCTCAGTCCATCAGCACGATACCATATACCTTGAACACCAAACAATGCTCCTCAATATGCTTCAAGCCGCAATCAAATATCTCGTATACTTTCTGAGATATTTGACTTCGAAAATGGGCAAAAATTTCTTTATGCGTATCGAAGTTCCAGCAGTTTAGTTGTCCTAACCAATTTTGGGTTCTTGCAAATAAGAATTTTGTAGGAGCAACTGATAAGTACCTACATGCTAATACCAATATAGTAGGTATCTGACATAAACTAAGTAAAATAGGAATTTCAGGATGATGGATAATATAATAAAATACATACCATTTAAATAAATAAGCATGTCAAGATTCGTCAATAAATTTCTGCTTGTACCAGTTATGTATACCTCCTGCATAAGTAGATTTTTTTTGTAGATTTATTAAACAATGGAAGAAAACCTCGAAATTAAAGAACTATTGGAAAAATGGGACTTGGTAGAACTTATCCCAATTTTTGAAGGTTTGTATACTTACCTACACTGTGGGCCAAATTAAGTTGGAACATAATTTGACCGTTAATAACTTTTCTGTCTGTTTATGGATTTTAGATTTCTGGACATGATATTAGTCGATATTTTTTGTTGTCACGTTAAAATTAATTAGGTAGACCAATTTTGGTCAGGTCCGGACTTACGACGATTTTTTTTGGCCCACAATGGTATATTGTGTTCTCTCGAATATTTATTTAGAAAAAAACTCTTTCAGAGCATGGTATAGAAACTGGGACAATGAAAGATCTATCAGCAGAGCTTATTAGGGAGTTAATTCCCAAAATTGGCATTAGGGCAAAATTTTTGAAAAAATTTGAGAATTATACAAATCCCCAGCAGTTAGAAACGCCTAATGTGTTGCAAATCGGCAATGCCAACTATCAGATGATAGATTTGAATGAAAGTATACTGGCCAGCCTGAGCCCATTGACTTCGACAGACATTGAAATGTGTTCCTCAAGCGCATCTTCGAACATCAGTTCCCCAGAAAATTTACCATCTATGCCAAGTCAAAATGTTAACCAAGTTTTGAGTACTGCTGTGAATACGCCTTCACCGTCTTCATCCAATCAAAATATGAAAACTTTGAAGGAAACTGGCTTGAAGGATTTCTTAATTTCAGCAACACGGGGGAAATTGGTAATGTTTTCATACAAAAAAAATGGAAAACTTTTGCCTGAATTCAGAGACAAATTGGTGGATTTGATGTTAGATGCGGAGCTGGAGGAACATATGGATAAAAAAGTTTCCATATTGCGCTTTCAAGAAATGGCTGCTGCTATTATTGCGTTATTTCCCGGCGAATGTCAAGTAAGTAATTTCTATATAACTGTGTATGATGTATCTAGTTATATACATATTCACTTTGGTTTAATAATCAAGGGGAAATGCAAATCTGGGAACATGGCTGCTCTAATCGTGATGACCAAAGTTTTATCACATGGAATTTTACCATTTTCATGTCTATTATAGATATTATAAAAATGCCGATAAAGATAAATTTATTTTAGGAAGTGTACTTTCGCAAAACTAGGAAAAGAAATGGCGGCTATGTTGGCGGGGGAAAGTTGTTCAGCAAATACTATAATTTAAGAAAACAACTTAGACTCAATGGCCTTATTAAAACTAAGAAATCTGAGTCTGACGACGAATTGTTAACTGGACAAGATAAAGGTAGGAAGGTATTTCAATGCTATCGTCTCATATCTTTGATGTCCGATTGATCAATAAAGTGCTATTTATAAAACAGTTTTGCGTCAATGAAATAGCACTTTATTTCACTAGTTAAATAAGGTATTTGTCAGCTGCTGTCACTTCTTAGCATTGCCAAATTCGCCATTCAACCTAGAGGTAAAACAGGTTGGTATACCATACCATACCTACCTACAGGGATACCCACCTTCATCAGGCATACTAGGATTTTAATTTTTTTATTAATTTTTTTATAAAATCTAGTCGCAATCGTACATAAAATCATGTATATAACGCTCACATAAATAAACTTTATTAACTCATTATTCAATAGCCTCGATCGCAAGCTCACTCGGCCATAAAATCATTCGTACAGTAACGTCCTATTTTATGAAAGTTTGCTTGTTATATAAATAGCTACCTTTTCATTTGGTATAAATGAAGACGAGGTATAAAGCTGAACTGATGTTTTTGTTTTATAGAGTCTGATGAGAACGACGAAAATATGCAAGAGGCAGTCGATTGGCTGAAGCATAACATATCGCCATATTTGCAATTGGAAAGCCGTTGGAGGTAAAGATGCCAGAAAAGGCGAACCCTTTTGAAAAACACACCTATTCATCAATATTTAAAACTTTTTCCAATTCTTCAAACCAATGAAGGTTACAATATGGTAGGTTTTTCTATATTTTGCATAATGAAGATAGAAACAAATGGAATATTCAACTTTTAGTTTAATATCGACTTTGAGGAGCTTTACAAACAAAATGACATATTTTATCTAAAATGGACTTCATTTTCCTTCAAAATATTTGATTATGCCAAATCCAATTGTAATGACAAAGCTGTCCAGGATTTAGTTAAACAAATTGAAAGTGGTATCCTAACTGAAGGTAATGATGTTTGTTGTATTTATCTCATCCGAATACTTTTTTAATCTTATCCTATTTTATTGTATCCTTGGTAAAGATGGAAGAAATATGAGAATCTTAAAAATGCTGCCATACATGATGACTCCTGTTACCATTACCAGGAAATGGAAACCTTCAAAGTTGGAGATAGAGGAGGCATTTATTTTGTACATCAAGGTAATAAATTCATACCTACCTATCATTTTAATTGAAAATGTACCAACGAGTGTATGGGATATTTTGTATGTTTACCTATATATGAATATATTATCAGAAAGTTGAAACTGCAACCTAGAGGTTATTATCAATTATCAATATACGGTTTTTAACAGAGTGAAAAGGAATGCTACGTATGTAATTGTTCAAATTTTATTTTTAGAGCCTGGATGACTTGCAAGTCGCGATAGAAAATAGAAAAATAAAACTTGACAAACTGAAATTGAATTTTCAACCAACACCAATTTTTATTGGTTCTGACTTGGACAATATCACCTCCTCCTACGTTAGAGTCGATGAAACCCTTTATTTGGTAGAATCGCCTTTGAAAGCCATAGAAGTAACTTTCAAAGCAATCCATGCTTTAAATGCGTTATACCCTGCAGAAGCAGAACAAGTCTGGCTTCTCATTCAAAGAGGCATATTTAACCTGGAAACTAAATTTGACAAAAAATTTGTCTCCGTAAACTTAATTTTACCACTTTATTTGGTAGAATCGCCTTTGAAAGCCATAGAAGTAACTTTCAAAGCAATCCATGCTTTAAATGCGTTATACCCTGCAGAAGCAGAACAAGTCTGGCTTCTCATTCAAAGAGGCATATTTAACCTGGAAACTAAATTTGACAAAAAATTTGTCTCCGTAAACTTAATTTTACCACTTTATTTGGTAGAATCGCCTTTGAAAGCCATAGAAGTAACTTTTAAAGCAATCCATGCTTTAAATGCGTTATACCCTGCAGAAGCAGAACAAGTCTGGCTTCTCATTCAAAGAGGCATATTTAACCTGGAAACTAAATTTGACAAAAAATTTGTCTCCGTAAACTTAATTTTACCACACCTAGAATAAAGGTGTATTAAATATAATAAGAATTTGTATATAACATAGGTATTATAGGTAATAATTGATTGACATATCATTAGTAGTATATGTATCCCATATTCCAACATTGAAAAAATAAAACTAAAAAGTTTTATCATGATATGTTCCAAATGTAAATCCTTTTTTACCAGTTTCAAATCTCTTCAAGCACATTTAAAAATTGTCCATAAATTTCATTCATTATCAATTTATTCTTGTCATGAAGTAAATTGTTTTCGAAAATTTAGCTCACTACGTTCGTTTCGTAATCACTGCAGCCTTAAGCATACTGAAAGTAATCAAAATGTTGCAAGTTGTATAGCGAAAGATGGTCCTTCTGTGGAATATGAGGCTCAAGATGCAGCAAAGGAAGAATTTTTTAAAGAAAATGAACCCGATGAAAATAATTTGGATAGTTTTAAACTACATTTTAATAACGAATTGCTTTTATTTATATCAAAATTTTATAGCCTTTCCCATTTGCCCAAAACTTATATTCAATTAATTATTAATTATCTTTCTGAGCTTTTCGGAACTTTAGAAACTCTTGAAAAAATTCTAACAGATAATTTAACTATGCCACACCATTTTAAAACATCAATTTTGAGTATCTTCAGTCTATCAAAAAATCCATTCGAATCCTATAAGTCTGAGTATTTGCGTGTAAAGGAAATGGAAAGCACTTAAAACTTTATAAAACCAATAACATACAATATTGGTGAATGTTTAACTGACGTTCGCAGTAAACAAAACATTTTATATAAATCGGTTGGTGGGACAGCTCAGTTCATTCCTCTTAGAGTTCAATTAAAAAAGTTTTTTGAAAACAGGACGTTTTATTCTGCAATTCAAAATTATCTTGAACATATTGATCAACAACAATTAGGTATGTCAAATATTATGCAAAGTGCATTGTGGACTGAAATTAAACGCAATTTCACAAGGAAGACGGTTTTTCCTTTATTGCTTTATTATGATGATTATGAAACTGGGAATGCTTTGGGTTCACATGCTGGCGTACATAAACTAGGAGCCATATATATCTCTCTGCCATGTTTACCACCACAATATTCTTCTAAATTGAATAACATATTGCTAATGATAGAAAAGACTTCGGAAATAGGGCGGTTTTAAAAATTTTACTAGATGAGTTGTCGTTTTTGGAAAGTAATGGTATCCAAATTTGTACAGGCACAAAAACTGAAAAAACATATTTTGCTTTGGCATTAGTTTGGGAGACAATTTGGGAATGAATAGTATTTTGGGATTTAATGAAAGTTTTGTGGCAAATTATTTTTGCAGAATTTGTAAAATGTCAAAAGATGATACATTTTTTTCTTGCTCCCAGGATAGTCTTTTATTAAGAAATTCACTCAATTATGAACATGATTTAGTGGAAATACAAGATAATTCAAAAACTGGCATTAAAGAAGAATGCGTTTTCCATGTGTTGAATAATTATAATTTAACCAAAAATATTTTTGTTGACCCAATGCATGATCTTCTAGAAGGCATATGTCACTATGATCTGATTTTGATTTTACATAATTTTGTGATTGAAAAAAAAAACATCTCTTTAGACAATATTAATTATAAATTAAAAATTTTCAACTATGAATTTAATGAAGTGGGAAACCGCCCCTCCCCGCTAACTGGCGATTTTTTCAAAAAAAGTAAGCTACCATTTTCTGCCTCAGAAATGGTGTGCTTTGTGAGAATATTTTCTTTTTTAGTTGGAGAATTTATTCCTTGCAACAATGCTTATTGGGAATTATATAAATATTTGAAAATAATAATTGAATTAGTTTTAAAAGAATCCACAACTCCTGAGGATATTAATTATCTGAAACGTTGCATTTTTGAGCATAATAAATTATACCTACGTTTATCAAAAAAACATTTAACTCCAAAATTTCATTTTTTAACACATTATTTCTATGTAATTTCCCAAATAGGTCCATTGGGTGGTAATATTTGGAGTATGCGATATGAATCCAAACACCAAGAATCAAAAAGAACAGGAAATGTAACATGCAATCGAAAAAATATTACCTATTCATTGGCAATGAAACACCAACTGAGGGTATGTTTTCGTTTAATTTCAAAGGAAATATTTCCTCGCGATTGTTCATTTGGTAGTTTGAATCTTATTAGTAACTTGAATGAATTTCTCTATTTTCTTGGACCATTGGAAGAAATATTTCTGTCTATACCATGGTTTTCCTGTAATTGGATAATTCATCAGGGATATAAATACAAAATTAATACAGTTTTCCTTACACATAGTGATGACTTATTGCCACAGTTTGGTATTGTAAACAATATTTTATTGAGTAGTGAAAATCATGTGTGTTTTTTGCTCAAAATATTTGAAGCAGATTGTTTCAATGAACACTTTTTAGCATATGAAGCACACCTGACAAACATTTCCACCCTAACTTTTATTGATAACATAATGGATTATAAGCCTTGCTTACTGGAACAAATTAATGAGATGTATCTAATAAATCATTAGACTCAATATTTTAATATAATATTTTGCCAGCGTTTCATGAGAATGATATTCAATCAATTATTACCATAGAATAATAATAATATTGTATTTAGTTTTTTGCGTTGGAAATACCAGATTATGAATTAAGTATGTTTTGTTGAAAAAAGAATTTATTTTGTTTTTTATATTTTGTTAATCGAGTTAGGAAGCTCAAAGTATTAGGTAAGGTACCTATTGTTTTTATTTCTTAGGAATAACGTTTTTTTTTTAATATGTATTTCAATAAAATTTGTGCATTTGTTGTTTTTTTTTTATGAAATTTTATTTATTTTATTTATTTTATATGATATTCAGAATTTTTTTGTGTGCTTATTATAGTTTAACTTTGATATTAAAAATGTTCTACAACGAAGTTTTTTTCTCTACCTATATTTGGTTGTTAAACAAAACTTTCCCTATCCAAGCAAAACTAATTTAGTAAGTAGGTAACCTATTGAAATTAAATAGCCCCAACCTTTTGTTGTCCTAACTTAGTGATTTAGGATCCACTCGATTTTTCTTGGTATATTATATTTAGTTTAAATAATGCTAATGAGTTAAGAGAACACTTTTTTTTTTCACACAATACCTATCTGTGTATTTTCAACTATGAAAAATTCAATGGTTCGGATGGCAAATGATAATTGTTAAAGTCTTAGCTGCATGAAACTTTAAGGGTTGTAATTATTACTAAAGCAAAATATATATCAGTTTTTGAGAACGTAATAACTTTAGTAATTATTAAAATTAAAACCCTGAAAGTTTGATTGCAGCCAAGAGTTTAACAATCATCATTTGCCATCCGAACCATACCATTTTTCATTGCAAATAAAAAACATTAGGTAGATAAGTACCAAAATAGGTATTGTGTAAAAAAAAATAGCCATGTGTTCTCCTAACTTATTGGCATTATTTAAACTAATATTTTTTTTTCAATGAAAAATCGAGGGAAAAATAAATCAATAAGTAAGGGCAACAACAGGTTCTAGCTTCCCCAGCTTATATTTTGGTTGTGGAAACTAAAAACTGAGCGTTATGATAACTAAAGTTTTAAATTAGCTTAGCTTATATTTTGATTGTGGTAACTAAAAGTTATGTGTTACACTAACTAACGGTTTTAGCTTCCTTAGCTCATATTTTGGTTGTGATAACCAAAATCTGTCTCCCATATCAACGAAAATTCTTAGCTCCCTTAACTTATATTTTGGTTGTGAGAACTGAAAAATGATTGCTACACTAATTAAAATTTTTAGTTTTTTCAGCTCATATTTTGTTTGCGATAACTAAAGACTCTCTGCTACAATAACTAACATTATTAGCCTGTTTAGATTATCTTTTGGTTGTGGTAACTAAAAGCTATGTGCTACACTTACTAATTTAATTAATTGAGTCAACCGCTAGACAGCAACAAATTTTGGTTTTTGTAGCAACCAAATTTTGAGTTGAGTCCATTTTCACGAAAAAAATCTGTTGTCGCAACCAATTTTTAGTAACGGATACGATGTTATTTTTAAGAGTGTAATGTTATCATTATTAATATTGGGTATATTAATTATTTATGAAGGGAAGGAGGACAAAAGAGAAATGAACTGTGCATAGTAGGTTTAGAGGTACCTACCTACTGCGTAAAAAAATCCATGATTAATTTGTGTTTGCGTAAGAGTCGTAATCGAAAAATGAGCAATTCTTAGTTCAATATGAATTTTTGAGAAAACGGTTGGAGATAAAGGTACACATATTGGTATCAAATTGAAGATAAATAAACACTTTAACGGAAAACTTCACTAGAGATAGGGTGTCCCATGGTATACTGATTGCGGTAAAAATTTCTCTAAAATATCAATAACTTGGCATCGTCGCACTTGAGGGCAACAAATATTTGGGGTTGAAAAGACAGTCCAATGAGGCTCCAATTCCGGTGGAAAAATATAGGACATTCCATATGAAAAAAAAAAAAAATCAAATTATTTGCCATGGAAATGTAGCCCCTATAACCCCATTAACATCCCATTTATTAAATTTTTTATCCGCTCAACGACGCACAGTGTGCGATTTTACCTATCTAGGGGGATTTAATTCCACAGTTATGGAATATTATACGATTTGCATACGAGTGAGTTCAAATAGTATTAACTATCCAAAAAAGCCAATTTTTATTATTCCTATGTGCAGAGTATTTCAAAAACAAGGCCAGATACTTATGTGATTTAAAAATGCAGAAAAAAAGTGAAATAATAAGTGTTTTAAAGTAATGTTAAGAGGTTAACAAGGAAAAATATTAAGACAAAAAAGCGGTGTAATGTAGCCAAAATACCGATGTTAACTGTTAATAGCTTGAAACGTTACAAATATATTATCGTAAATCCTATCCCTTATATGAAAAAAATGAATAAAATAAATAAAAAAATCTTGATTCAATAACATCGCGTAAAGAAGTAAAAACTAGGTATACTTAAAGAACACATTTTTACAAAGACTAGTCCGAGTCACTGTCGCTTAAATATACATTTCTGGGAGACTCGGTGAAAGTAAGCTCTGCTTCATCGCTGTCATCATCAGTTTCTGTTTGTAAAGAAACCTTTAACAATGAAAGCACTTCTTGATTAATTTTACAACGTTTTCTGTTTAAATTTGGCCTGAGACTAGATAAATATGGATCAGATGACAATAACAATCTATTGAAAAGGTCGATGTTTGTATGAATTCTGGAAGTCTTTCGTGTATAAAGTTCTCTATATTTTCTGATATCTTTATTTCTTGCCTCTTGTGCTTCCTCCGACAATTGTCCTATCGGAACAATACAAGACGCAAGAACATCCTTGCCATGATAAAGAACTTTATGCACACTACTTGGCATATAGTACCAAGCATATTTTTCGATATATAGGTTCCTAGTATCATCACAATATTTATCAAAAGCCTCTATGTCAATTGGAAATCCAATATTAAGTGTCTCTAGGATGACGTTGAAACGTTTAACTAGCTCCAAATTAATACCGGTTATATCGGCGGTTTTTTCTGGATTTCGGAAAAATCTTCTAGAAGTGTTCCCACCGTTAGTGTTTCCCGCTTGTTGTGTAGGTATATCTACTAGGAGACCTGTTTCCATTCTAAATCTGTCCTGTATATACTTTTTTCGATCTGCTAACCTTTTCTTGTTTTCTTCACCCTTTACCTGCCAAGTCTTTAATTCTAACCTATAAGCTATATGTAAAAGACATTCCATAAACCTTATCCTACAATGGAGTGGTGACAAACCGAAAGAAAGGGTTTTATTGTCTAGATTTCTCTTTCTGACAATATCAGGTTTATTCATTTCTCTCGGTGTTGCACCGCACAAGAAGCAGGACTGTGATGAAGAATAAGTTGAGAGAGCAGAGCATACTTTTCCGTCAATCATGCTTAAAATTACCACTGATTTGATTTTTATAATTTTGTTGCAAACAGTGATACTTGTTAGTCTTAAATGTTCAATTTGTTTTTCGATATTTTACACTTCACTAGTTATTAAATCCTTAGTTTCTTTGGAAAAGATATATTTGATTGGTCGGCAGAATCGCGTCGAAGAAGGTGCTGGATTCTGCCAAAAAACGTGTTTGCTTCGATCATCTTCAAAATAAATTTGTATCGGAACCATTGAAATAAAAAAACAATTTTCATCAGTCTGACCATCATTAAATCTTTGTTTGTAACGATGTTGCTGGGAGCCATCGCATCCCCACTTTATTATAAAAACCATTTCGGATGGAATGTTTGATATACTCTTAAAAACTTCCTCCTAATTTAAACATATTCTTTCAATAGTGTGATCAATTAAACTTTGTAAGCTGACTTCTGCATAGGTCTCAGTAATATTAACTTGTGAAGGGTATCATTTTTGTTTGGCTTCCTTTATTTTTTCATACGAAGGATACAAGTTACGGCAACATTTGTTTGTTTGCTGTCTGATGAAATTATATTGGCGCGTCGATAAATTTGCACTAATAACCATAGATAACGCTTCATCTGATGATAGGGTTTTAGGTATGTCCGAAAACTTTTTTAGAGCTTTTTTTATTGTAGTGCCTGCAGCTGGCGATTCCTGAAAAAGATCTTTGACAACTGCTGCTGAATCTCTCTTTCCCAGTTTCAACAAACTTAGTTCTGCTGCAACAGCGATCATTTCATGGCCTGCCTTATCAAGCATTTGTTTTGCTTTACGTTTCTGCGTTTTGGCACAGCAGTCTTCAAAAGCACGACTGGACCTCCCACGTTTTAAAGGAAGCTGTTTAGATGAAGATGAAGGCACTGTGGTTGTAAAAAGGACAGTTTCTTCGAGCCATATTATATTTGTTTTTAAAAAACGATCCCGATGTCTACCACTTTGTTTTCATTTTAAATCAATTTGTTGACATAGGGATGTCAACTTTCTGGTAATAGAATCTACCACACAATCGGTTAACAAATTTTTGTCTAGATTTTGAATAATAAATTCCAAAGATTGATTAATTTTTTCACGACCCTTACGTTTGAGCCAGTTTTCAAAAATTTGCATTCTTGAAACCTTGCACTCCATGCTAAAAACAAAAGAAACAAAAATTGGCGCAAGAACGCGCAAAACATTTTTATAATATCTGATACTTTAATGCCTAAAGTTATTTATTTTCATGGTTTGGTATCCATATTTGCTCGGACTCGGACCGGTCGACTCGGCGAAGAGCATTCGGTAGTTTTTGATACTCAAGCAATTAAATGAGACTCCGCGCACGGCATCGGACTCGTCGACTCGACGTGGTCGACTCGAGTCTCATTTAATTGCATGAGTATCAAAAACTACCGAATGCTCTTCGCCGAGTCGACCGGTCCGAGTCGATTCAGTGCGCGTCCTGCTTTATACCAGCTAGCATAAAGTCGAAGTACTAAAGATATTTATTTTAATTCATTATTATACTTTATTGAAATGTTTGATGTTTATTTTTTGTGTCCCGGTTCCTCTACAAAAAAAGTGACAACAAAAAATAAATGTGCCGGTCATTCTAGAATAATAAAATGCTAAATTTTTTTTGAAACCAAATACTTATTATTTTTAATTAAATCCCCCTAGATAGGTAAAATCGTACACTGTGCGACGTAGCCGCAATCGAACACCGGATTATTAAATGGACACCCTGTATTATTGATCACATTTGAGTGAGCCGTTTTTGACCTGATTTATTTATTTTTTCCATCTTAAATGGTAAGGGCTGTAGGTATGGGTCCAAATATAATCAAATACCCTGTACATACAAGTTCAGTGTTGTCCTATCCCGATCAGAAAGGCATGTTTTTTGCACTCAGATGCAAGCAGCACCAGCATTAGAGCTGTCTTTAATAATATAAATTTTTATTTCTCTTAACAAATTAGTATTCATCTTCGGAATCAAAACAATAATGATCATTCGCTGCATCGTTTCCTGGAGAAGAAACAAAAATTTCTTATCGGAATAAAGGAAAAAAAATGTTTATGCACTTTAGAGATTAACAGTAACCTTTTAATCCATGTTTTAGGGGGGTAAAGTGGGTCTTTTAATCCCCGGGAATAAATTTCACTTTATTTCCCAAGGGATTAAGTTTCGACTTTTCTGGTGTTAACATCGTATAAGATTGGCATTACTCCATATACTCGCAATATATCGTGTACGTAAAAAATGCTCATGTAATTCGGTCCTACACGGTGGTAAAGGACCCCGCAATATTTTAATGGAAATTGGTTACCCGTGATATTTGGATGAAATTTAAATATGCTGTTGGGGATGCCGTAAGCAATATTTCTTACCATGGGCACAACCCTGTATATATGACAGGTGAGGCGTGGTTAGCTGTCAAATATTGGAATCTGATATCCAAAAGCAGAGTAACTATGGCAGATTTTGATGAACAAAAAATTTATTTCCACCAAGTCGACCAAGTTAAGTCGAAAAATGTCAACCGTTTTAACACCTGTCAAAACCCTGCCAAACGGCAGCACTCATCTTTTCCAGTTTTCAATATTTCATGTTCATATATGATGTTGTCATTTGACATTTTTAACTTATATGTAAATTTTGAATTCAAAAATTGAAAAAAAAATTACAGCTGTCAAAATGTGACGTGCATGAACTTTGTTCAATGTTTTATGACCAATAATCTACCTTAAAACGAGAAAGGACCAGATTAGAGTATTTTTTTCTACTAAAACAAATGACAGGTTTTGACAGTTCTGTCATTTTTTTTTTTCAATTTTTGAATTTAAAATTTACATATAAGTTAAACATGTCAAATGACAACATGAAATATTGAAAACTGAAAGAGATAAGTGCTGCCGTTTGGCAGGGTTTTGACAGGTGTTAAAATGGTTGACATTATTCGACCTAACTTGGTCGACTTGGTAAAAATGGATTTTTTGTTCATCAAAATCTGCCATAGTTACTCTGCTTTTGGATATACGATTCCAATATTTGACAGCTAACCACGCGTCACCTGTCATATATACAGGGTTGTGCCCATGGTAAAAAATGTTGCTTAAGGCATCCCCAATAACATATTTAAATTTCATCCAAATATCACGGGTAACCAATTTCCATTTAAATATTGCGGGGTCCTTTGATGAATCGTAATTTAAATATATTTTTTTTTAAATGGTTCATTCACATTCACATTTTTTGGTTTATACGTGACAATGAATTTATGAAATTTTGTTTCGTTAACAGTAGCTGCTTTGCTGCCATAAATTTCACAGACGAACTTTTCAATAGTTTCAAAATTATCATTGCTGCTATTTGTTATATGAGCACTCCTCAGTCTTTTGAAAGCTTGATATTCGAAATTTTTCTTAAGAATTGTAAAAGGCCGTTTTTTTCCCTTTTTAAAAAATGACGGATTGTAATCACAACCGGTCATCGCATGAAATCCTGGTAAATTCAATGATAAAGTTTGTCCGAGTTTGGCATAAAGCTCGCTTATCGCAATGCATCTTTTTTTATTTCCAGTACCATATTCCATAAAAATGTTTAATGAGTCACTAGATAAATGGTCTATGTTCCCAAGCATTATAATTAAAATATCAGTATCTCATGATTTAATTAAGATTGTCTTCATTGATTCGACAAATGTGATAAACGATTTTCGTGTCTGCCTCTTCGTGATGTATGCAGGACAAATTATCATTAATAATAGAAATAACTGAATTGTTTTTAACTGTATAATTATGACAATGCTTATAATTTATATTGATCACTGTATTTCCAATAAATGGCACCATTTCGTCAGTACTCCAATGTTTAATTAAAAATTCCACAAGAGCCTCTCTAAATGATATGTTTTTTAGTTCTTTATTGAAATCTACCGGTCTAACCTGTTCTGGGCCTGAGATAATATAATTTATCATCATTCGAAATATTTCAATCGAAGTATTTTTTTTTTCTTTCCAGAAAGCCCTATAATGGAAGATTCGCATCTGAACATCATTATAACCTCTTCTACGCCCAACGCAGAAAGCAAGAACAATATTCCAGAAGCCTTCGGCTTAGCAATGAAGCACTCAAATATTCTGGATTCCAAGCAACTGTACTTTTCCACCTAAAAAATCTATACGCAAAACCAGGAAACCTTTAGACTCGCGCAAGTTGACTAATTTTCCAAATCAACTGTTGAATGCGAAAGTCAACAGGATAATGAGAGATCCCAAAAAGTGCTGCAAAAAATTGAACAAGTTCACTTCGGAAACCGAATCCGAGCACGAAAGCCTTTACGACAAAAGAAAGATTTTGGAAAATCCAGACTCTTGCCACACGGACATGCTCGATTTGGGCGTGGTCACCTCCAGCCCCCAAAACAGCACTGACCCTACCATGAGCTTAAACGACGACAGTTTGGATATGGCCAAAGCAGAGATCCTAGAGTTTCCAAATGTTGAGGCAACACTGAATTCTCTAAATTTGGATTTGAAAGCTTACGAAGCTGAGTCACAGAATATAGAAGAACCACGAGGAGAGAAATCTCTGAATTCTGAGACCTGTGCGGCCAAACCGGAGATTTTAGAACATCCAAATTTCGAAACAACACCGGAATCGCCAAACTTCAGTTTCGATTTGAGAGCTTGTGAGGCTCCGTTACAGAATCCGGGTGAAGACATATCAGAGATTCTAGAAGATTCAAGTTACGAAGCAAGACTGGAATCTGTAATTTGGGAATTGGGAGCTTCTGAGTCTCCGTTACAGCTTTTAAAGGTCAGACAAATAATCTAGAAGAGCCACACAAAAAACTTCTGGAATCTGAGGATTGTGAGGTGAAATCAACATTGGAACCTCTGGATGCAAATTCAATCTTCTTGTCGCAGTCTCCTCAACAAATGAAGTTTCTTGATGAACACTCGTATTCTTCGCCCGTAAGTGTCCTTAGCACAAAAAAAGACATTTGAAGATACAAAAGAAGTTTTGGCCCCTTCATGATAATTTTTAATAGCAATATGAACTTAACTAGTTGTTTTTTTTTCTTTAGGAAATTCTTTGGTTAAACAAAACGTACCCGCCTTATGTGTATAAAAAGTATCCTGAAATTCTATTTAGAATAGTGTAATTAAGTTTACAGAAATTTGCTTCCTTGTCTATCTCTAATGTAAAAATACTGGTAGCAACTAAATTTGTTATATGTATTAGATGTACTAGCGGGAAACCGATCTACGATCGGGTTATGGTCTCATTCATAAACATAACCTATCACAATGTGTACCTACCTACACTATTAGAATCGATTTTTAGCGGATTCCCGGCGTGTGCTACTACGCTAAAAAACAAGTACATTTTGTTTATTTGTTGAAAAAAGCAAATTTTTAAAGACGGGTTTTTAAAGTCCTGACAACCTACCCACCTCTCCATTTGTCACATTTGAAAGTTGACATCTGTCCAGCGTTGCCAGACACTTGAAAATTAAAGTACTGATCAAGAGACAAAAAATGTAATGAAAAACGGAAAAATGTACTAACTTCAGAAACTGAACTGAAGTTCATAAAACTGATAAAGTAGATGGTTTTAAGATACTTATTTTGTTTTTCCTACTCCTGTACTGCTTTAAATTTAAAACATCAAATAAAAAATCATTCATTTTAAATTATTTTTAATATTCCACGGTTTGGTTAGTGGGTTAATGAAACACTCGGATGGGCGATGGACTTCACGGAAAACATTGTTTTTATCTACTAAGTACTTCTTTACCTAACTAAAGTCAGTAAAGATCTGACTTTACAGATTGGGGCAGGTTACTTATCAACGAAATTTAATGCTAATATCTTCTAGCTTCTCAAGAATGTACATGTTAGGCAATTTAAGTTAGTTTAGTAATATTGCCATGTCATCAGCCTTCTTGGATTTTTTTTTTATCTAAGCACATCTTATCTAAGCAAAACCCTCCTCTCGGGTGGATCTTGTAATCCAAAGCGATATTGTACAGCGGCGACAAAATGTACTGAATTTTATAGTGTGGTACTGACGTACTGAAGAGAGTCAAATTGTACTGATTTCAGTACAACTGTACTGATGCTGGCAACACTGCATCTGTCATTTTTTTTCAACATCTTATGGCGTTTCCGATTCTGAACACCATGCAGGCATATGACGTCATTTGTCATATTTTGTCCGCTGACATCTGTCAAAATAATATTTGACTGCTGTTGAGTATTCCAAATTGTATTATCAAACGAACTTGAAGTGTATGCAAAATTTCAGACAAAATCCGTTGCGAAGAAATGGTTCAAAAAGTTGCACTTGTCACATTCGACAGTTGACACCTTTCATTTGTGGTTTGAAATGTATTATCACCCGAACTTGAAGTGTATGCAAAATTTCAGACAAAATTCGTTGCGACGAAATGGTTCAAAAATTTCCACTTGTCACATTTGACAGTTGACACCTGTCATTTGTGGTCTGAAATGTATTATCACCCGAACTTGAAGTGTATGCAAAATTTCAGACAAAATCCGTTGCGAAGAAATTGTTCAAAAATCTGCACCTGTCACATTTGACAGTTGACACCTGTCATTATGGGTCTAAAATGTATTATCACCCGAACTTGAAGTGCATGCAAAATTTCAACAAAACCTGTTGCGAAGAAATGGTTCAATTGGTCAATTTGACAGTTAACACGAGTTTTCCGGAAAATTTGACCAAGCCTAGTGCATTCCTGACCTTGAAAAACCCTGACTGAAAATAGTGAAAATACATACATACATACATACATACATACATACATACATACATACATACATACATACATACATACATACATACATACATACATACATACATACATACATACATACATACATACATACATACATACATACATACATACATACATACATACATACATACATACATACATACATACATACATACATACATACATACATACATACATACATACATACATACATACATACATACATACATACATACATACATACATACATACATACATACATACATACATACATACATACATACATACATACATACATACATACATACATACATACATACATACATACATACATACATACATACATACATACATACATACATACATACATACATACATACATACATACATACATACATACATACATACATACATACATACATACATACATACATACATACATACATACATACATACATACATACATACATACATACATACATACATACATACATACATACATACATACATACATACATACATACATACATACATACATACATACATACATACATACATACATACATACATACATACATACATACATACATACATACATACATACATACATACATACATACATACATACATACATACATACATACATACATACATACATACATACATACATACATACATACATACATACATACATACATACATACATACATACATACATACATACATACATACATACATACATACATACATACATACATACATACATACATACATACATACATACATACATACATACATACATACATACATACATACATACATACATACATACATACATACATACATACATACATACATACATACATACATACATACATACATACATACATACATACATACATACATACATACATACATACATACATACATACATACATACATACATACATACATACATACATACATACATACATACATACATACATACATACATACATACATACATACATACATACAATTTTTACTCGTACAAGATAATAGGATTGTAAACGCGTACGATAACTATAAATCGAATAGATAATTTCCGAGGATGCAGGTATCAGTATTAACCCACTCGCTAGGGCTCGTGGGTTAAACTTTCTTCTCATGAATAAACATTCATTTAACTCACTTGGTGTATAAATAACTATTATACTTCACTATTATAGATCCATAACGCCCGCTTATAATACCCTAAGGTGTTTTTGTTGTTGTTGTTCTATTAATTTGCACTTTACCCTAGGCAGCCACTAAATGTCTGACCGAAAATAATTTTCGGTCTAGACAGGATTCGAACCCGGTCTACCATCAACGTTTCCCATGTAGTCCAGCGCGTTAACCCACAGGACCACCACCGTTGCCTTGCCTTATGAGATGTTTATAGATATATTAATTTATTTCGTTTCTATGTACAGGTCGTAGGAACAGGTACAGGTCACAGGTACAGGTACATGTCAAAGTACAAAACCGAGTACAAAACAATATTCTGTCACACAAGTTTAACTGATTTTGTTAATAATAAATTGATGAAAAAACATTGTGTTGAGTAGAAAATAAAGCAATGTATGCACCACGGGGATTTTAAGATTATAATGCCCTTCAGGCGAAATATATCCCTCGGGCCATAGGCCCTCGGGCTAGTTTCGCCTTCGGGCATTATAATCTACATAATCCCCTTGGTACATAAATAGCTATTATAGCTTTAACGTATAAGTAAATTAATCTTTTGTTCATGAATGGTGGCATTTTCCTCTCTCAACAAATTAATGTATATATTGTGACTGTGTTGTACCCAGTTCAGAATAATTAAGGATTAAACGACTTACCTGTAGGGAAGTTCAATCCTAATTATACGAGATTGGTCACATCCGAATAGAACACCAGGTAGTGATACTTCGTAGCACGGTCGAACGCAAGTTTTAGAGAGATAAGAGAACCATCCTTCACCGCCCCGCCACACCCGGCATAACCTCAGTATACTTCTGAAGCTAGCTCAAGATCGCCTCGGGAGGGATAAATAATTAGGTCCTGTTGTAATGATGGCAATGATGCCAAAAAAACAAGTTTGTAGCGGCGGGACTCTATTCGGATGTGACCAATCTCGTATAATTAGGATTGAACTTCCCTACAGGTAAGTCGTTTAATCCTTAATTATACTTCAATTGGTCACATCCGAATAGAACACCAGGTAGTTGTTTAGAGTCGGGCGATCTGGTTACCGTAAAGTAAATTGACCCTGACAGTAATAAACACTTTTATTTCTGTTTATTTTATTTTTCTCACAAATAGGTAGCAGTATTTAAATGAAGTAAGTATTGTACTAACCTAACCATTCAGTAAGGATATAAAGTATCTTAAACTAATGATAAAGTGAACAATAACCCAACAACTTAATAATTAAACATAGGAGACCAAAAATAAATTCTAATGTATCTAAACTAATGTATATAACGAACAAAGAAAGTCAACAAGTAACGACCAACTTAATAATTAAACATAGGAACACAAAATAAATTCTTATATTCTAGGGTAATTTCCACCCTGTTTTATCATCTATTGTTCTAAACTTAGGAGGAAACTAAGTAGTTTGTTTATTTATACTTATTTATGTAATTCGCAAAAAATTCTTTTGTACATAAAGGTTTGTTATAGAATCTGTTGAAGGTTTCACTTTTTTCTGACCATCCCGCAGCCTTTCTGATGCTTTCGATTGAGGTGCCAGCTCTAAGGGCTGCAGAAGAGGCAGAGTGTCTTGTGCTGTGCCCCTTAAATTTTGGATCAATTCCAGCATTTTTCAAACCTTTTTTGATCCATCGACTTATGGTCTGCGATGTGACAGGCTTATGAGGTTTTTTGATGGTTAAAATAAGTAAGTCTTCATTCCCTCTGATTATATCTGTTCTTTCTATATAGTGTAGTAGAGTGGAACAAATACACAGCTCGGGGTTTTCTTTGAAGAAAGGGAATCTGAGCAGCGGTTGCGGTTTCTTCGGACCTGATGTTTTTAGGATATCGGAAAAACTTATTTCGATGCCTTCTTCAATGATCTTGACATTACCCAACCTGATTTTGGAAAAGGTTTGGGCTCTTTGTGCCGAACAAAGGGCTAAGAGAAGAACCATTCGAATAGTTAGCAGTTCCAGGCTCAGTTTATCTAGGGGGTGTAATGAGCTCAAATAAGCAAGAACTGGTTGTGGATCCCAGGTTTCTTGATATTTGGGAAACTGAGGACGCAGCTTAAAGATACCTTTCATAAATCTTTCGACGATTTCCGACTTTCCCACATCGCAGACCATATTTAAAGCCGACCTATGCGTATTAAGTGTCGAGTACTGGGCACCTTTGTCGAACTCTGTTTTCAGGAAGGAGAGTATTTCCTGCACATTAGGCTGCAGGATTGTTTCAATTTTCCCCCCACAGAAGCCCCACCATTTTGAGAAGGTGGAGTTGTATTGTTTTAGTGTGTTTTTACTTATCGAAGCAGTCATAACATCGATGGTGTTGCTTGGGATGTCTTTCTTGCTAAAGGCAAGCTTGATAAAATGGCTGCTCCCAGGATAAGGTTCTTCCACAGGGGGTGGGGCTCCCTGAAAGGGGATAAAAGCAGATTAGGCCTTGGGCTTAAAATAACAACCTCAGAGCGGACCATAGATTCTAATTTAGGATACCATGGTTGGGTTTTCCAAATAGGAAAAACTACAAGGCATTCAGCCTGGTCATTTTCAATTTTGTTTAGGATTTTTGGTAGAAGAGAGAAAGGAGGAAAAATGTAGGCTTTCAAATTTTTCCAATTTTCTGTAAAAGCATCTACGAACTCCGACTCCGGGTCTGGAAACCGTGATGCAAAACGCTCACATTTTTTATTTAGATAGCTGGCGAAAAGGTCTATTTCGGGTACACCTAACTTTCTAGTGATGTCCAAAAAAATTTCATCATTCAAAGAGAATTCCGTATCGACGTTTTTAGTTCTGGAGTTTTTGTCGGCTATAACATTGTCCAGGGTATTTATGTAGGTCGCGAAAACGAATATATGCCTGGCCTCGCACCACTTCCACAACTGCCTTGCTAGATTATTTAGTTTTTTATATTTTATACTGCCCATTTTGTTTATAACAGAAATGGCGGTTTTGTTATCAATTTTTAGTAGAATGTGGCAGTTTTTTAAGTTTTTAGCAAAACTTTTTAGACCATAAAAAGCGGCCCTGAGCTCCAGAGTGTTCGGACTGTTCTCTTTTTACCCAAAACCCTTTGGTTTCTGTATGATTGGAGTATGCTCCCCAACCGGAACGTGAGGCGTCCGAAAAAATTGTAACTTTATAATCTGGTTGTAAGATACTTTGTTTGGCACAGTTCACCTGTTTCAGCCACCACCGAAGTTCATGTTTAATATCAGGACTTATGACCGTTTTTGCGTTGTAGTTTTCCCCATTTTCTTTAAGTGCAATGTATTTTTCTCGCTCCAAAGATTTTAGATGAAACCAACCGTATTCAGTTGCCACACATACCGCCACTAAACATCCTATAATTTTAGAAAAGTCTCTAACTTTAGCCCTATTCTTGTTAAGAAAATGTTGAATACTTGTTTTTATTTTAGCTATTCTTTTTTGCGTAATTGATATTTCCATGCGCTTTGTGTTTAACGTGAAACCTAGGAAATCAATGTTTTGTGTAGGTATTGTATGACTTTTTTCTGTGTTGATGAGAAAACCTAGTTTTTTAAGTAGTTTAGTGGTTTCTACTATGTTTCGTTCACACTGAAGACTGGTGGTTCCATATAAAAGACAGTCATCTAAATAGACGACAGACAAAAACCGCCGTTCCCTTAAGAAGGAGAACACAGGTTTCAGCAGTTTGGTAAAGCAGAAAGGCGCAGTTGCTAAGCCAAATGGCAAGCATTGGAATTCTAAAATCTGTTTATGAAAGGCGAATCTTAAATATTTTTCATGCTGTTCAGAAATGGGAACTAAGAAATATGCGTCCTTTAAATCTATGGAGGCAAGAAAACAGTCTTTTGTTATCAAGTTTTTTGCAGTTTTTATGTCTTCTAATATGAAGTGAGGAGGTGATACAAACCTATTTAGTCTCTCAAGGTTCAAAATGAACCTGTATTCTCCACTATCTTTTTGCCTTAGAAAAAACCCTGATAAAAACTGGTTTTCGCATTTTTTAACAGTCTTAACTCCACCTACCTCCAATAAATGTTGGATGCTTCTTGAATAAAGTTTGACTTCATTTTCTGTGAGTTTTGGAGGTCTGGGCGGGTAAACTTGAAAAGGTTTACTTTCAAACGGAATTTTATAGCCCGTTACCCAACTTAGCACCTGTTTATTGGTTGTTATTTTCCTCCACTCGTGCAGAAAATATTTTATTCTTCCTGCACATTGCATATTGCTGCTTACCTCTAGTACTTCCTCCCCTCCTTCTTGAAGGGCTTGGACTGAGGTCTGTTCCTCGCTCTGTAGTAGCGTGGTTTGTATTTTCCCTCGTGCTTCCCTGATCCTTTGTCCTGCCATGTCGTTGATTTCCACCGTTTTTTCGAGGCACGAGCTGGGGAGTTTTTTGACGTGGAAACGGTGGCTTGAAGTTCTTTGGCAGTGGTTTTGAATGCTTTAGCATTTTTGCATTTTTCTGCAAAATCGTCGCCAAAAAGAAGCAGATCCGCAGATTGCGCAGCTGCTATTTTTTGTGTTTCTGGATTGAAATGATGGTTTATTTGGAATTTCCGATGTGCCGAGACGGTGTTGTGCGCAATGCAAAACAACTGCGCCGATTCTGCTAGTCCCACCAGGTTCTCGTCCGGTTCTCCATTTTCTCCTCCCCCTTCCTCCTTAGCCAGTTGAGAAAGCACTTTTTCTAGGGCTGTTAAGCCTTTGCCCATCACTGTCTGCAACTCCAAGAGGAAAGTGTCTTTTTTCTGCTCGATGATTTAGCTTGGGCCCTTGGAGAATTTGGCAATTTTCTGGAATTTTGTACTTATCAAAAAGCTTATTTTTTACTTCTTTGTCTGCCCCCACAGACAGGTAGCTCTTCCATCTGAGTACTACTTCCTCAGCGATATCTGGCCCAAATGAGGTATTATTTGTGGGGTCCGCGCCCATGATATTGCCTAGCGCACTGCGTGGTTTAGGGTTTTCTGAGGTCGAGGAACTAGAATGGGAGGAGCTACTTGCATCACTCGAGCTCGATGAGCCGTCAGATTCGTCGCCTATAAATAAAAACCAGGCGCCTATTAGGTAAAGTAAGAAATTCTTTCCAGTGTTTGTAAACACTGTGGTAGGCATAAGTCAAAAACTATGCAGCATTCGTTCGTTATCTTTTTATAGTTGACTGATCAAATAAACTTTTGTGTCTATAAAATAGACAAACCTATGCCAAATTATAAGTAATCTGGCGGGCATGAGTCATAGACCATGCAAGGTTATTTTATTATACAACATTACGAAATGTCGTAGAAAACAAAACATGTCTACATAATAGACGAACCCATGCCAAATGAAAATTGCATTTGGCGGGCATGTGTCATAGACACTGCAGGGTTTTTTGTTTATGTCAACGTCGAAATTATTCAGAAAACTAAACATGTCTACAGAATAGACAAACCCATGTCAAATGAATAATGCATTTGACGGGCATGTGTCATAAACCATGCAGGGTTATTATTGTTTATATTAACGTTGTGAATAATTGTAAACCAAACAAAAACCTATTTTTTATTTTTATTTTTTTTTTTTACTCCGTCGCCTCCGGCAGCATTCCTACAAATTGACTTTATTTATATTATTACTTACTTGATTCTACGTATCGTTTTTTAATTTTCTTCTCCAGTTTTCTCATTTTGCTCTTAAGGTGGTCCATTTCTTTCATGTGTTTACGTTTACCGCTTTTTTTCGGCATTTTCCACTTAATTTGCTCTCGTGCGGTACGTGCGTCTCGTGACAGCGCAAGAAGTATACTGAGGTTATGCCGGGTGTGGCGGGGCGGTGAAGGATGGTTCTCTTATCTCTCTAAAACTTGCGTTCGACCGTGCTACGAAGTATCACTACCTGGTGTTCTATTCGGATGTGACCAATTGAAGTATAATTTTGTTTAGCGAGAAAATGCGTGTAGAACATGCTAGGCAATTAGGCATAAGCTAGGCTCAGCTCTTGGTTCAGACGTCTAGTGACTTGAAAAAGTCAATATTTATATACTTGATGAGCGTATAGCAGCTGATTTCAGATAAGTAAAGTATAATTTTTGTTAAATATACCAGCAAATTGGTACAATAATGTCAGCCTGATGAAAATGTCTCCATTTCTTTTTTTCATTTCAAGGAAAGGTTGATATTAAACGTTCCCTTCTTTTTCAACCAATACTCACCAATGACAAATAATGATTGTCTGAGTAACGAACCCATGCACCATGCGTTATTAACAAGTATACGAGCAGTTAACAAATATTGAAGTTCATTAGACATCAGAGCTCGATTTTGACTGTTTAATTCAAAGTATCTTCATTTATGCTTTAAAATCGGAATTTTTGGGCCATCGTCAAATGATTTGTGATGCGTTTTCTTTCGTATCGTCTTTGTTGTTGATAAATTGTCAGATTTTTCGCTTTAAGGGGTTGAATTACTGTGAAAAGCTCAAAACATTCCCGACAGACGTGTTAACTGCTTCGATTTCTGAATGAAAAATTCCACGACAGACCTTTTATATTTTAGCCGTCGTTTGCAAAGTGAGGATTGGAACTGTGTGCGAGACAGCGCCCGAAGACTCATGATTTGGAGTCAAGAGAAAAATGGAAAAAACTGATTAGTCCTAACATCTTTGTAATCTTCTTCGCAACGAAGAAGATACGAAAAACGCATCAAAAATGAACAACCGCCTAAAAATTTGGATTTCATTGAAACTATGTACTTTTAACGGCATTGCATCTATGTATAAATATGTGTTTTTTAATCCGAATTTAAATATTTTATGTTTAGTATTTGTTCATTTATTTACTTAGTACCTACGTATTCATATATTTAGTATAATTGGTCTCACATCACCCTTCACTGACGTTATGTAATTTTCTACTCATTATTTTTTTGTCATTCAAAGGACCATGCACGGATCCCTTGAGAAAAAAAAAAGAAATTTCACGGATGTCATGAAATTGAAATGTTATGCTTCTCGGCCTCCTGAACGTAAGTTCTTGTAGGCTCAAAAAGATCCTATGATTAGTATCGGAGATACAGGACCGATAAAAAAGAGTAGTACAAGAAAAATCTCCATAATCTCCATAATTTAATTCATAACCAAAAATGACATATTTTTGGCATTTTTCGACAAGTTTTTTACCTTCAAAGCTTCAGATGACATCACTTTGGCATTTTCCACCCGTTTTTAACCTAGAATATGTCATTGCCTGAACTCAACATATTTTAAAATGTGCATTTTTTGTCAAAATTATGTATGTTGACCCGGGGCCTTATTCTGTAAAGAACGAACCGTTCGATTCGGTAGAATTTCTTCGATTGTCACGTCATTTTCGGCATTTTCGGAATAGTTTCCGCGCTAGCAAACCGAAAATGACGTCACAATCGAAGAAATTCTACCGAATCGAACGGTTTGTTCTGTACAGAATAAGGCCCCCGGTCCTGTATCTTCGAAACTAATCATAGGATCTTTTTGGGCCTACGATAACTTACGTTCAGGAGGTCGACAAGCATAACATATTTCAATTTCATGACAATTGATGGCAGCAAGAGTGTATATGACCATATCCTATTTAAAAATGTTGTGATTTCATAATTGAAAGGCGGTTTTTTCGAATTGAAATTTCGCTCTTGTCGTTTGCCTTCCGGGCAGGTAGTAAAGTTTCCGTATGAACCAACCCTAGGCGGGTCCACATGTTGAACAAATTAAATTTTTGCTTTCATCAAAGTATAAAATATTGCCCACGAATATTTTACCTAGGGGTTAATAAAGCAAATATCGAGGTAAAGGCAAAATGAAGGCTCTTTTATTTATCAAATTTCTGGTCGCGGACAAGAAATCCTACAATGTTGTAGTTAGCGGCGGAGAGTTTCAATTAATTAATCATCGAAAGGCGACGCGGGAAAAGTACAAACAGATCAAACTTTTCAGGGTTTCGCATTTCACATTTTTTACTTCTTGTCCGAGTAAATTGTTCATTTTTGTCTGCTATTTCACATAGATTGCTCCATATACCCTTACCTGCAGTCCTTCATATTCAGGTTGCAGATTGATTGTAACTGGCTTTTTTGAGTCTGCTGGAACATATTTCTTCCTTAATGTTTCACCCTGAAAAAGATAACAGGACCGGGATCGCGAACTCGACAACACTATGACGATACGATAACGTCAGTTAACTCCGATACTTCTGTTATCGAGACGATAAAAGCGGTCATGATAAACTGTCGTCGGGTATACTCGGTAGACGATAGCATTAGGGCAAAGGCAACAGAATTTCGGACAGAAAGATTTTCTTGTCATTATTGACAACCATTTATCATTCTATTTGTCATTGACTTGCCTTAACTTTTTTCATTATATCAGAGATTTCGGATATTGGTTCGATATTTGAATCGTGACTCTCGAATAGAAAAACATGCCTACTAAAAAAAATTTATATTCTTGGAATTTTCATCATAAAAGGTCGGTAAGTTTAAACCAATTTTTTTTTTTCTCGTTAATATAGAATGGCATTTAAAGTGAGCACGCAGCATTGGGAGGTGCTTGTGAATTTTGTTGAACTTCATCCCGATTTAGCTAGGGGAAGGATAATGGAGTCAAGTAGCAGAGAAAAATTTAAGAGGTTGTGGTTAGAATTAACTCTGCAACTCAATGCTTTGGGATTCGGTAAAAGAACCATTCAAAAATGGATAAAAGTAAGTTTGCATTATTATTACAAAAACATGTATAAGTATGAAATAGGATAAAAATCATTAGGTATAGTATTTGTAATACCCATTTAGAATAACGTAATCCTTATTATTATCAGACACGAATCAGATGAAACAAAAAATTACCAAGAAAAACGAAAGTCGATTGCTAATACGTCAAGTTCATGTACAGGGTGTCAATATATTTTGGCACCTACCTGCAGCCGTAATTACAGGTGATAGGTGAAAAGTGTAAATACAAAAGTTGTAGCATTTTATTTGAACCACCAGAATTTTTAATTAGATTGAAAAAATGAGCAACACAAACTGAAAAAATATGTCAATGATTCAGATTATATAATATATCAATGTTTCTTCCAATAGTTTTGGAAATATCTGAGTTTAGTTATTCAAAGACCTATTCACGTATCAGAATGTTTTGTGAACAGGTGACAGGTAAATCAGGGTAAGATATATTCAAAAAACTACTGTCTTTGAATATCTAAGCTCCAGATATTTCCAAAACTATTGAAAGAAACATTCATCAGGAATACAAGCACTTTTGGAGAGAAAATAAACGGAATTCCATTCAAAAAAAGTGAACATCGACATATTTTTTATTACTTTGCGTTGCAGATTTGTTGAATCTAATTAAAAATTCTGGCGGTTCAGATAAAATGCTACAACTTTTATATTCACACCCTTTACCTATCACCGGTAATTACGGCTGCAGATAGGTGTCAAAATATGGTGACTCACCCTGTACAAATAGGAAATTCCTAACCTAATTTTATTTGTCTGTGCAAGAAGCGACATACGTTTAGTCACTAGAACGACTGGTACTTCTAAAAAGGTATTAAAAACTGTATACCTATTTATTCCAGACATGGACCGATTTTAAATACGCCTTAAAAAAATCTTCAGAAGCCAAATTAGACGTGGAAGGCACAGGAGGCGGCCCTCCCAAAATTGGTGGCCTCACAAATCTGGAAATACTGATATTGGATATTTTGGGAAAAATTTTCTATGAAGGGCTTGGAATAGAGGAAGCTAGTGTAAGTGTTTTTTCAATATAGAGTTTGCGTTAGTTGGAGTTTTTCTAACAAACAAATTACGCCATTTCCATGCCTACATTGAATAGTTTCTAAATCAAATAAATAAAAAATAATAATTTAATTTCTCAAGTTCCTATTCAATATTTATTTCAGGTCAGTTTTTTGAAAACAGCTACGTGAGCAAAAGAAAATAGCTCGGAAAATAGAGTTGAAATTCCCAAAGTTAGCAGTTCTAAAATTCCAACAATTGTTTTAGTTGAAGCTGGGACAGCGAGTGACAAAAATGTACCAAATATAATGTAATAAAAAACATTTTTAATTTATTGATCAAAAACAGTTTCAAATTGTTTGAACAATAATTTATTATTTGCAGGACACCATCTACTTCAATGCCCAAAAAAAAAGCAGTTGATCGATAATGATCAAGCAAAGCCTCAAGTTCTGACTCAAAAAAATAAAAAAAAAAATAAGGAAAATGAAATGGAAATTTTATACCGAGGCACGCTGCATGAACTCAGAGAAATAAGCACTTCTCACAGTCGCGCCTGGAACAGGGGGGTCAGGCAATGACCCCAGTTTACTTTTTTTAGCATTACTTACTCATTTTTACCTTATCTTCAAAACCCGTTTAGGACTTTTATTTTACGTGTTTTTTCAACCCGTAGACATAAAATTTGTTAGGATTGGTAAAATCTTTGACCCTCGCCAGAAGTTTCTATTACGCGTACAGTCATCGGCGAGACACAAGAAAATGGCCGATAGTAGGTAAACAAGACCACTATGGGACCACTTTCAAGGTCATTCGTTGCGGATGGCATGGTGTCCATCAGGAGTGACCATTCTTGCGCTGAAGAAGGTGAGCATTGTCGACAATGATCAGAGGCTGCTGAAGAAGTCACGTGAACATAGAGTTGGAGGGATGTCTGAAGAAGTGACGTCAGAGAGCCCAGATGATGCTGAAGAAGTCACGTGACCGTTGTACCATTCTTGCGCTGAAGAAGGTGAGTATTGTCAACAATGACCAGAGGCTGCTGAAGAAGTCACGTGACCATAGAGTTGGAGGGATGTCTGAAGAAGTGACGTCAGAGAGCCAAGAGGATGCTGAAGAAGTCACGTGACCGTTGTTGGAAGGGTATTGGGGGACTTCAGCGTGGGAAAATTTTGAAGGCCGTGTGGCTGCTGAAGAAGTCACGTGACCATCGGGTTGGAGGAATTGCTGAAGAAGTGACGTCAGCGACACCAGAGGCTGCTGAATAAGTCACTTGACCATAGGATTGTAGGGATGGCTGAAGCAGTGACGTCAGCGACATCAGAGGCTGCTGTAAGGGAGTTGCGAGGGGTAGCTGAAGAACTGGGGGGGGGGGGGGGGGGGTGGTTGAAGAATTTTTTTATCAGGATCGCAGAAGTGCAAAAGGAGGTGCGACAACTTCCCAACAGCGATTTGTCTAGACCAATAAAAGCACATGATGTTAGTGACTTAGACTGAAAAATAAATACCTATAAACAAACAGTTGGAATAAATTTGAAAAAGTATTACATTGTCTATTACGAAGCGCTGTAAGGTGTAAAAGTGATAAATAAATCGTAATAGCTCGAATTAAAAACACGAATTAAATAAAAACGTTATCATCTTTGTGATAAGATTTTCCGGTGGTGCTCGCAATTTCGCCGTTTTGAAGGTAACATAGTTGCCGCTTAGTGAAACCCTTTTTTCCTGTATAAGTATGACGCGCGCGTCTTACTGTGGTGAATGTAATACAAGGGTTGCGAAACAGTGTCCTAATTTTCAGTGTGTAGAGTGCAAAAAATGGTACCACTCGGTTACTTGTACCAAAATTACTGAAGTGGAAGAACGGCTTCTGTCCGAACAGAAGAAGCCTTGGTGCTGCAAGAAATGTAAAAGACTTACGATAACTGTCTTAGGCCAAAATGCTAATAGGGAATCATCTTCCAACATTAGCAGGCGCATTTCTTCCATTCCAGAGGGGAAAGATTTGGATTCGATTTATTCCCTGCTCTTGGAGCTAAAAACTGAAATGGCAGTGATTCACAAAGATATGGACGAGGTTAAAACTTCCCTAGATTTCTTGCATGGTATGTATGATGAGCAACGCCAGATAAACAAGGTTATGAGTCACATGATTGAGGAGACTAGAGGCGAAAACAAGAAACTTAGAGAAGAATTGTCATTGGTTCAATCCAAGTTATTAGAAATTGAGGCAGATAAAGTGAGTACTATGCTTATGATTAATGGCGCATTTGATAAAGAGAATACTGAGAAGGTGTTATTGGAAAAATCGCTCAAAGTCTTAAATTTTGTTGACAATTCGATTAACAAAGAACACCTGGGTAACATCAAGACTATTCCTGTAAAAAACAAAGCTCCCATAGTATCTGTCTCCCTAACTAAATCCGAAATGGTTAAAAACATATTAAAAAAACGTCGTGAGGTCGGAATCTTGAACACGCATTCCTGTGGAATAAATACATCGAACACAACAATATATATCAACGAATACTTATCGGATATCACTTACAATTTATTAAAGGAAGCAAAAAAATGCAAGGATCATGGATTTAAATTTGTTTGGTACCAAAATGGTTCAATGGTTCAGAGCTCTTACGTAAGAAGGAGGGGGACAAAATTATTAAAGTACGTAACACACTACATTTGCAAAAAATCCTTTCTGAAATTGAAAAATGAACAACTAAAACTTTATTTAGGAAAGACTTTTTTTTATTACTATATTTTTTTTTTTTTTTTTTTACGGATTGTCCTATCACGCTCGAGAAGCGGCAAGTGCGCGGAAATGTCGGTGTATGTTGGTCTTGAAACGGTTCAGGTTGTAACCTGCAGGAAAAACCGTCGCAGGGAGTTTATTCCACAGCGATGCTGTTCTCCAGAGATATGAATTCTGATATAATGAGGTTCTCGCCCACAGATCTGCGATGTTCAAGACCATCCAAGTTACGAGTAAGTGCGGGGTCATTGATCAGCTTGATAGCTCGTTTTTGCACGGTGTTCAAAAGCATTAAGGTATGTTTGGGTGCTGCACTCCATATATGTGAGCAGTACTCCATAGTTGGTCGAATCTGGGCTTTGTAGAGTTTCAGCAATTGGCTTGGTGTGTACAGATGTCTTGTACGAAATAGCACCCCCAGCTTTTGGGACGCCCTTTTAGCAATATCTGCCACGTGACTGTGCCAAGACATGTTGGTCTCTGCAGTAACCCCCAAGATGTTCAACTGACTCTGTAATGTGACAGCACTTCCAGATAGCATGATGTTTGGCTCACCGGTGCTGGTCTTTTTTGAAAACAGAGCTGCTTGGGTTTTCTGCGCGTTGAACTGTACAAGGTTTTTGTTACCCCAGTCCTCTATTATCTCCAGGTCGTTATTTATCTGCGATATTTGAGTTAGTCTAAGATGATGGAATTCACGTGCGGAAAGGCCTGTGGGTGGTATGAGTGAGGAGACTACATTGCCATCGTCTGCAAAGCAATAAAGTGGATTTACTGTTTTATCTATGAGGGCATTTATGTAAATCAGAAAAAGAGTTGGCGAAAGGATTGCTCCCTGTGGCACACCAGCATTTATTTGGTAAGATTTGGAGTTCTGGCCATCCAGTGCAACATAAATGGATCTGTCCTTCAGGTAACTTTCAAACCAAGTGCAAAGTTTCGGCGATAATCCCATTGCTTTGAGCTTGTTGAGCAGATTTTCATGCCAAACTTTGTCGAATGCTTTAGATATATCTAAGGCAATTGTTCTTGTTTCACCCCGCAACTCAATCGCTTTTTGCCATAAGTGAGTGACGTATGTAAGTAAATCGCCAGTTGACCTATATTTTCGAAATCCGTATTGCTTATCGTTGATAATTTTGTACTTTTCCAAGTACTTGGTTAGCTGATTGTTCACAACTCTTTCCATTACTTTTGATATCACCGGAAGTAGAGCAATTGGTCTATAGTTTAACGGATCTGTCTTTTTTCCTTTCTTTGGAATGGGTTGTACTGCGGCAGACTTCCATGATGATGGATATACTCCTTGCCTGTAAGACAAATTGAATAATTTTGCGAAAGTTGGGGTGAGTTCGTTGGCGCAATTTTTGAGTACTATTGCAGGAATGCCATTCGGACCCATTGCTTTCTTTGTATCTAGCTTTTAAGGGATTTTCGTATTTCTCTGTGACAAAAGGGTACCTCTGGCATACTATGGGAAACCCTTTCAATGAACGATGAAGTTTTTCCGTTTGGCACTGTTAGGTTGGAGTTGGAGGAAAACATTTGGGCCAGCTTATTGGCATTTTCCTCTGATGTTGTGGCTAAGTGATTATTTTTATCTGTAAGTGGTGGTATGGATGACTTGGTGAAGTTAGATCCAACAGCTTTTGCAAGAGACCAAAAGGACCTAGAACTACTTGGACAATTCAGCAACCTGTTTTTTATTCTTTGATTGTATGTTTCTTTAGCGGAGTCAATAGTAATTTTGCAACTATTTCTGGCTTCTATAAATTCTGTGTGGTTTTGAGCGGTTTGTTGTCGTTTCCAAAGGTTATATGCTCTGTGTTTTTTCTGTACAGCCGTTTGACACTGGCTGTTGAACCAAGGTTTTGCATTAGCTCTACGTTTAGTTGTATGTGGGATATATGCATGCATTTACTCTATATTCTAAAATGGAGCACAATAGTTTATTGGACTCTTATCGTTCATGTCAAAATAAAATCTGTGACATTGTTAATAACGTCAAAGGTTTTTCGTTGGATAGTAAAAATGGCTTAAACATTGTCCATGTTAATATTAGGGGGATCAAAACCAATCTTGACAACTTCTTATTATTATTAAGTTCATTAGAGGTAGATTATGATGTTATAATCATGTCGGAAACTCACATTATAGAAAATTATGCGGACTTTAATATTAAGACATATTCCATATTTTATAATGAAAGTACAATTAACTGGTGCGATGGTACTATTATTTATGTGAAAACTAACCTAGTATTGCAGCATAAAATTATAAATATTCAAAATCATAAATTTTTACGCATTGAGCTATTAAAAAATAATACCAAAATTGGGTTAATAGCACATTATAGGCTACCCTGTTTGGATGAAAAAATATATTCGGATATAATTTTGAGCTTGCTTACGCAAAATAACTTTTCTCCTTGCTCCATAGAAATTTTTTCGGGGGACACTAACATCAACTTATTAGATAGTAATAACGTACATGTTTTAAACTTTCTTAACTGTTTATCAGGATTAGGTTACTTTCCGTATATTACCCACCAGAAAAAAGTCTTGTTTGGATCACTTTTTTGTTAAAACTTCGAAAAAATGTGATGCTGCTGTTATTAATAGTGACATTACAGATCATTTTCCGATAATATTGAGTATGGAGTTAAGTCATAAAAAAACAACGCAGGTCAATAAATTCTATCAGAAAGTTGATTTTGGAAAGTTGCATACTTTCTTGAACAATGAATCTTGGCTAGATATTCTGAAGGATGCCCATCCTGATACTATTGCCGAAAAACTAACTAAAAAAATTAAACTCTACATAGAAAACAGTACTAAAGTTATTTCAATACCCAATAGGCATCGATGCCTAAAACCGTGGATCACTACTAACCTTGTTAAAAGTATTCGTTATAGAAATAAGCTAAAAAAAAATGTGGTAAGATCTAATTATTTTCCAGAAACTGTCAAAGAGTATACTCAGTATAGGTACTGCTTGACGAAGGTTTTAAAAAATGCAAAATATACGTACTACAAAGAAAAAATAACAAAAAACTTAAATGACCCAAAAAAAATGTGGCGTACTATCCAGGAGGCTTCGAATGAATATCAAGAAAACAGTAACATCAAACTGATAAAAAAAGAAAATGGTCAAACGACTTCCGATTTACCTGAGATAGCCAACGAAATGAACAACTTTTTCAGCACAATTGGTAAAAAACTTGCTTCTAAAATACAGCCTAGAGTACAAACTTATGATAATTTGTCTGTCAAATCCATGTTTCTTAAACCTTTAAGTGAGGCAGAACTTATTAATATAATAGGATCGCTAAAAAATACCAGCTCATGCGGAGAGGATGGGATAACCTCTAATATTTTAAAAGCAAATCATAAAAGCCTCATCAAGCCATTTTTACATCTGATCAATAGCATTTTTTCTTCAGGGTACTACCCAAAATTTTTTAAACAATCTGTTGTATTCATAAAAGCGGCGATAAAACAGATAAAAATAATTACAGGCCTATAGCCCTTTGCTCTGTCCTTAATAAAGTAGTTGAAAAAAGTATTAAAACAAAGCTGTGGGAATATCTTGAAGAAAATAAAATTATATCTCCGCATCAGTTTGGATTTAAGCCAGGAGTTAGTACTGATAATGCACTAAATGAAGTCAACCAATTTATTACTCAAAGCCTTAATAATAATCTTAAACCAATAGTGGTTTTTTTGGACTTGAAAAAGGCGTTCGATACGGTTGCACACCCTATTCTACTCAAACGCTTTGAAAGTATTGGAGTTCGTGGAGTAGTACATAGGTTGTTTGAATCTTACTTGGATAATAGGTGCCAAAAGGTGAAATTAAATGACATTTATAGTGAAGTTCAAAAAGTGGAGGTAGGCGTACCTCAAGGTACCGTGTTGGGCCCAATTCTGTTCTCATTGTACGTAAACAGCCTTTTAAAATTGAAAGTTAGCGGTAAAGTAGTATGTTTCGCAGATGATACTGCCCTGTTAATTGCAGGGAATTCATGGCTTGATGCGTGCACGAAAGCAGAACACAACTTACACAAGATAAAATGCTGGCTTGACTCAAATCAACTAACCTTATATATATATTGATAAGACCAAATTTATATCATTCTCCATGACCAAACGGGGCATGTCAAACAAAGATTTCCTAATCTTACACGAGTCTTCATGTAAAGTTACTTTAGACTGCAATTGTCAATCAAAAATTCAATCCTGTGACAGCATAAAATACCTAGGTGTTTACTTTGACAGATTCTTAAAATGGAATGTACATGTTGACTATGTCAGTAAAAAAATCAGAAAATTGGTTTATAAATTTTCTCAACTTAGATATAGATTATCTTCTCAATTAACAAAAATGGTCTATTATTCTTTGGCAGAGTCTGTTTTGAATTATGGTATTTTGTGTTGGGGCTCAGCTTGCGAATCAGTCCTGTTACCACTAAAAATAGCACAAAAGTATGTACTAAAAATATTATTATTTAAACCTAAGATGTATTCCACTGATCTACTGTTTTCTCAAACCGAATTCTTAAACTTGAGGCAACTTTATTGCGTTAGAGTCATACAGTTTTCTCTAAATTATAAATTGTTCCAAGATACAGTTAATCACTCGATACAAACTAGGGCGGTGACCGAAATAAAACTTTATACCTCTCTACAGAACTATTCAACCACTCAGAGAAATATTTTATTCACGGGACCCAGATTATTGAACTTGCTACCACTCGATATTAAAAATAAACAAAACTTAACAAAAACAACAAAAAATAAAATAAAAGACTGGGTGAAAATAAACTACACACTCATAAAAAAATCAATAGTCTGGTTCTCCGAATGAAAGTAAATATTTAGTAGATGGATACAATTGTTATTGCAAATATTTTTTTTGTTTTTCATTTGTAAGCTTTTTTTATGTATTAGAAATGTAAATAGGGATTTACTTGTAATAATTATTATATATTAGAGTGAATGTCAAAATGTCAAGCTAGGGATACACAATTCATCGTATTCCTGGCTCTGCATTCTACAAATTGGCAACCAATGTAATGAAACTTAGTATCAATAAACAAACAACTCGGAGAGTAAAACACAGAAATATTGTAGTCAATTAAAATATAGTTTTTCTACAAACGTCAGTAAAAGTGTCATTTTTAACGGATGCTGTCAGTGTCTAAAATGCCATTTTATCACACTGGTGTTAAAAGTGATTACTTTTAGCACTACGTGCTAAAAGTAATCACTTTTAGTGCGTTTGTAGAAAAAACAGTGTATGATATTTGTGCTAAAAGTGATTTTATTTTATTCAAAGGGATGGATCACTCCGCCTTCGGCGTCGTGTTCCAAACTTCCCTTTTCACAAAATAAAATGTCACTTTTAGCATTTATATCATAAACTACTATTATTATATTAAAATAATTAATGCTTGTTATTAATTAACAGGCGTCGGTAAAAATATAATCTTACAAGAAATTTGTTGGATTTCTAATAAGCATCAATTAACTGCTAAGAAAAATTTATATGATTCCAAGTAAAAATTTTCTATTTAGAGTTTGACTCGACTCACACTCTTGCCTTCACAATTTCTGGCTGAACATAAAAAAACTCTGCTTACATTTAACAATAATAAATTTACTGCTGGCCACACCTAATTACATATAAATCTTATTGGTCGAAAGAATTTACTTTAATTATGAACTTAGTTAAGGTAAACAAGCTGCTTCAATTTAAAAAATGTTACAAGTCCGGCATTGGTGCACGTTTTATATTAATAGGTCTAAATCTCGCTTCAAATGTAACCAATAATAGTTTAAAGGAACAATCGTTCACATGGATCCAGTATTCAGTATTTTTTTCGAGTTGATAACATAACGAGGAGTGTTGTAGTTTTCTATATAAAAAATTAATCAAAGCCAAAACACCATCTAAGCCATTTTAACGATGAAGTATACACATTTGCGACTAATTTGAACAATTTCATCGTCTGAATCGGGCTTTAGCTTGGCTTCAGGAAAAAATATACAGATCTTCCATCCCAGCCTAATTGGATTTTGCGATAATTAAATAAATAATAATAATAATTGTTTATACTCCGTAAAAAATGTATCGGTACCTATGATTATTTTGGCTATGTGTCGCAGTGTGTGCTTGACCAGTGAATATAAAAAATTCGTTCCGAAAGTTCCAATAGTTTAAAAAAAATAAAATGATTCCCTTCACTGAAATACAAACATCCTTAAACAGACTTACTCTACCAGTAAACCTGCGTGTTTACTTGGAGGATAATGAGATTGAAATAAGGTAGGTCTGAATTAAATTTTTTGACCGAGTTAAAAGAAAAAAATATATATTTCAGAAACGCAAGTCCATCACCCCCTTTACCAATGGCTGCGTTGGATTTTAATTATTTTGAGTGGCAACTACCATTCAATCCGAGGCTGTCACCTACACCTCTGAGGTAAAAAAACAAGTACCTCTATATAAAATAATAAAAATAATGTAAATTATTTCTAAAATTGAGATTAATAGTGTTGACTATGAGGGAGAGGGGAATGAGGAGTATGTTAATGAGGAACCTCAACCTCTAGACCTCAGGTATACTTTAATTCCCCAATATAAAATAATAACTGTTCAAACAAATGTTTTAGAATTATCAATGTTGATGATGATAATGATGATGATGAGGAGGAGCAGGTAATCAATGTTGATAGTGATGATGATGATGATGATGATAAGGAGATGGAGGTGATAATTATTGATGATACTGATGAAAACGAGATCAACGTGATAAATGTTGTTAATAATGATGAAAAGCCTCTTGATCTAAGGTAGAAACATCAATAAATAGTATAATTAATAATAATAATAATAATAATAATAATAATATAACCTTTATTAAACAAAATAGTTACAAATAGTTAGATATATGAACAAATTAGAATAAACGTGAAAAAAATTATCACTGAAGCACACTTGTGCTTGTGTGTGATAGTGTGTCATAGCCGGGAATATGTCTTAATTCGGTTTTTCAAAGTCTTAATAGGGTATACAAGTTACAGCAAGGGTTCAAGTCGATTTCGAATATTTTTTTTTTTTTTTTTTTATTATTATTTTTTTATTGAAAGATTTATTTGAAACAAAAAGCGTTTATCTTATGTATTTCAGGTCAATTAAATTATTAAAAGCCTGTCTACCTTTCAAAAATATCCAGTTTTTAGCTTTTACCTCAAAAGATTTGCAGCTTTCTATTAATTTTATGTCATTTGGAAGCATATTATACAATCTTGGCGAATAATACTTTAGACTTCTCTGGCCATGAGTTTTATGGGATATTGTCGGATATGCTAAGGCGTGGCGTCTTGTAGAAGCATTTTGGCCAATGTTGAAAGTAATTTTTTCTTTCTTGATATTTTTAAGAATCTCCAGACAGTAGAGCTGACGCAAATCTAGAGTTTTACTTTCAGAGAATAGATCGTTTGTTGGATATGTTCTATCTTTGCCAAAAATAATCAATAGTAATATAACTAGTGCAATGGAAATTATTGATAATTTTTGGGAAATTTGCTCGAATGCCTTTTTCAGTTAAAAACGCATGAGTGCAAATTTGTCGAAAATTATAAATATATTTCCATTGCACGAGTTGTATTTAATGAGAGAATTTCATAAATCAAAAATTTTAATTTTTTGTCAAAAAATGTCAAAACACCAGTTTTCGCACCAGTTAGTATGCAATTATCTGATAATTTGCACTAGTGCAAATTATCGCGTAATTACAATCTGATTGGTTCAAATCAACAATCAAAACATGTCAATTTATTGTTGGAATACCAGTTTTGACAGATGTATGAAATTCTCTTAATAAACCATTTCTGTATTGTATAAAGTTTCCGCAAATGAACTTCGGAAACACCTCCCCAGCCAAGAATACCGTATGTCAAATGACTTTGCACCAGATACATATATAAGATTCTTATTTGCTCAGTACTGAAAAAGTCTCTAAGGTACGTGAATTTTTAAAGAAGCCCTCTTATTTTTTGAACAAGTTCATTAATATGTAGGTCCCATCTAAGCGAGTTATCCATTTTGATACCAAGGTATTTGAAAGATGTTGTTTCTGGGATTTCATAGTTTGCAATTTTTATGTTTCCGAGTTTTGGAAGAAAATTTTTGTATGTTGAAAATGGCATGTATTTGGTTTTTTGTACATTTAACGTTAACTTATTATATTGATACCAGTTTTTTAATTCCACAAAATCATCCTCAATCTGAACTTTCAAAAGTTGCCAAGATTTTGCTTTACAAAATAAGACTGTGTCATCTGCGAAACAAATAAGGGTTCCTTCCAATTTAAGGCCTAGCATGTCATTTATATAGATGGTGAAAAGTAGAGGACCCAGAACAGTTCCTTGTGGCACACCAAATTCGATGTATCTTTCGTCACTCAGAGTTCCATCAATATTTATTGTAAAATAAAATAAATTCTATTTAAGAGTTATCATCATTGATTGAGACCATAGTTATTTTATGGATAAACTTGTATTTTGTAGTATGATAGTAATAAAAAACTTTTTTAAATTTCTTGCATTATTTGAATAAAAAAGTAATCGAACCTTAATACCTTTACTTTGGTGGGTGATCTGCAACAAATCGCGAATGGTTCATGTCGCTCAATCTATCTGAAATAACTAACTTTTTGATACAAAAAACTATTATTGATACATTTGAAATAATATGTAGAGATAATGGGTAAACTCGCTCTCAAAATATTGATTAGGGTATAGAGAATTAAAATTAGCAGATTTTTATGGCGGTTTTCATTGAAATTTGATGCACTGTATCTTGAACAAGTACCTATTAATTCGTGACATAAGTTTATTAGGCATATTTTGAAGTTTTTGAGGACAGTATTATCATTAGTTATTACCCTTTGTGTCTAGTCTATTATTCTATGTCTTTGTACTCCTCGAGCATGAGCAAATATTCTCTGGGTAAGTTTCTTGTATGTAGCTTTTAATGTATACTATCAATTAGCAAACTTTCGCAGACTAAACTCGTAGACTAAACAATAAATCCTGTGCTGAAATTTTCATTAAATAAATTGATAATAATAATTGCTTATACTGAGAAGAGTCCATCACGACTTCATAAGGAAGATATTTATGTTTATTTGGGTTGCTTAGAACAGAGAACATCACTTTCCTGCTAGGTATTAGCAACAAAATCAAGCATATGAACCTATAAAAGTTTTGTTGTATATTTTTGTTGGTGATTACTTTTAATATCAATATTTCTAGTATGGTAAAGTGCTGTTCTGTGTGTTTTTTTTTAATCGATCGATAACGAGACGGCGACGATGACACCCCGAATGGACGATAACTACGGTTTGAAGATGACACCATGAGATAAGGAGCTGCGGTCAAATTCCGGAAAAACCGCCAAAAATTTGGGGTTGGCCCGGGTCAAATCCCCGAAATTTCAGTTCAAAGGCGTCGCCGATCTAGAGATTTTCCCACGTTATCGAAAAAGTTCCCAGGCTCAGGTGCCCCTGTTACTACCGTTACTTCATAAGGAAGGTATTTATGTTTATTTGGGTTACTTAGAACAGAGAACATCACTTTCCTGCTAGGTATTAGCAACAAAATCAAGCATAATATAAACCTATAAAAGTTGTGTTGTATATTTTTGTTGGTGATTACTTTTAATATCAATATTTCTAGTATGGTAAAGTGCTGTTCTCTGTTCTAAGCGACAAAAACAAACATAGGTACCTATAAAAAGAATTAGGATAAGTAGTTCCCAGACTCGTAGACTAAACAATAACATCCTGTGCGGTAAACACGTCCTAACATGTCTGTAGCACCTTCCCTGGTGCTATTATTTAAAGCGGGCTCGCATGATATTCAAATTCATTCTAAGTGACCTGGCTGACAGCTCTATTACAGTTATCCGCAATCAGTGATTTATTTTTTGCTGTGTCAACACTGTCAAATTTTGTGTTAATACGTTTCAACATACTTACACAGTAAGTAAATTCACACATATTTTTGTAAATAAGAGTGTGAGAATTTTCGTTTTTAGATGGATTTATCAAAATTCAATAAAGTATCGCTTTTAGAAACCAAAGAAGTGGTTAGGCTTTGCGATTTACCGATCAACGTACCACAGACTATTTATTCGGTACAGTTGATGACAACCAAGTATGATGAAACGGCTTTGATAGAGTTGACTGACAATAAGGTATTTTTACCGAAAAGAGTGGTACCTTTGATAAGGGAAAATTTGCAAGACTTCGATGGGGGGAAGTACAGTATTGTCTACAAAGGCTTGAAAGATGTCAAGAAGCCCTCGATGGGCACAATTTTTGAATTAGTTAAGAGTGAGTACTTTTTAAAAAATGACTTCCAATATTATTACGTAATATTAAAGCATAAACCCTTGCTATTCCTATTTTTTAGACTAAAGATACTACCCCCTGTTGAGAAAAAGGAGAAAGATATAAAAATAACTGTAGACAACCAACCCCCTGATTATCCATAGACACCTATCAGCGTCAACATCATGAACCCAGAAGCGATTTCAACTCTCAGCGATGAAATTATAGAAAAATTCCAGATGGTTGAGACGATATTAAAAACTGATTTTACAACCCAAGAAAGAGATTTTTGGTTGAAGCAGGTAAAATCACATATTAGACTTTCCAATAGGGCTATTAAAAAATCGGATTTACCTGTAGGCACCTTGCGCAAAATACAAACAAATATAGCTCATTTGAAAAAAATACAAAAAAATAGTCGAGAAATTGAATAACAATAATTATACTGGATTGGGATTTGAACAGGAAAAACGTAGTAACCGTGTAATATGGGAGGATATTATTTTAGTTTTTAATAGTAGAGTTCGTACTGGGGTAAATATTAACTTGAAACATAAGGATGTTGATCAGTTTTTAAATGATGCATTTTTCCTATTCCAAAGTAGAATTAGCAATGCTCTGAAAAAGATGCTCATGCTTAAGGTTAAAACTTGTTTTTGTGGTGAGTTGATAAGAAAGTCAGGGGATACTGAAACGATTGAGAAAAAAAATATTTTAATACCAAAAATAAGGTGATGGTGGAACGGATTTAAATCAATGGTTCCAAGTAAATGTAAAAGATTCTATTTTTAATGGTTTGTCAGAATTCCAAGAATCAGGTAGTGGGTGGGCGCTTAATGAAATTCTTAGTTTAGAAATTAACATTAATAAATATGAAATTGGAAACGGGGTCGGCTCATCCTACATTAAACTACCAGAAAAAATATCAAAAAAGCGAGCTTGTATTAACATTGAAAATTATTATGATGAGGCCTGTTTTGCATGGGCTATAACTAGTGCGCTTTTCCCTGTAAATGTACATCCAGATCAAGTTTCTTCATACCCTCACTACGCTGATGTATTAAATGTGAAAGATATAACATTTCCTATGACATTACCACAAATCTCGAAATTTGAAAAAAATAATGATCTATCTGTTAATGTATTTGGATTGGAAATGAACTCAAAATCTAATTTCTTGGTTGTTCCCGTTCGCTTAACTAAACATATTTTTGTTCTACCTTGAGATTTTTTTTTAAAAACACTGACGATTTAAAAATAGAATGGTGAATAAGGCTTTTTGAGTTATCTTTTGATCATAGAGTAATCTAGAGGTGGCATCAATCTTCGAAATACTTGAATGTGAGTAGGCAAAGAATTATATACTTACATCAAGCAATTATTTTCATATTAAAGTGCTTGATTTTTTGATTGATATAAAAATCGATTTTGATGTTGTCTTGCGGTAGAGACATAGGGGGGAAGATACAGTTTAGAATTGGATGTTTGTAATTTTATCAGGCATTCATTCTGAAACGTATTTTGCTCTTGTCTCATTCAGCGTGGGGATGAAAAAATGGTTATTTCAGCGGTGCACCTACCTACAGTACACAGGTATACTGGTTGGATGCCTTGGAGATGTGCTGGAGCTGTTGTTGTTATTTAGTTGTCTTGAAGGTGTTTTAGAGGTGTTGTTTAGTTGTTTGGAGGTGTTTGAAAGTTTGTGATATAGCAATACAGCTGGAGGTTTAAAAAATAACAACCTGTATGGATGTGAGCTGGACTTATGTAAATTCTAATCATGAGATCAGCCCCACATTCCAACTAGGTTGTTATTTCCATACAACAGAACCCGCTCGTAGCTATAGCAATTACTATAAAACTTTTTGTAGTTTGTTTTTCAAATATGATTGACTATTGACATTAGGTGCTCGGATAACTAACTTGGATAACTTCAACTGGTGATCACTAACTCACGCGAATTAAGCCTTCAAATTTTTCAAGTTTATTTTTTAATATAGCGCTGTACCTGGCTACATTAACGTATCATGCATTATTCAAAAAGGGTTCCTCCAAGTATCAATACTTTTGTTCTACTTTGCAAATTTATTTCGGAAAAAAAGATCTTGAATCCTTGAGCATTAATTAGAAAATAAATTGCTTCTATCGGCTTGATGCTGCTGATGTTGTTTAGAGCTATATACAGACCTGTCTCTAGACCTCTATAGCTGTATACAGACCTGTCTCTGGACCTGTATAGCTGTCTAAAAAGCTGCCTCCTCACCTGTATAGCTGTCTAAAAAGCTGTCTCCTGACCTGTATAGCTGTCTAAAAGCTGTCTCTATACCTATATAGCTGTCTCTAGACCTGTATAGCTGTATACGGACCTGTCCCTAGACCTGTAGAGCTGTATACAGGCCTGTCTCTAGACCTGTATAGCTGTATACAGACCGGCCTAAAATCATTCCTGTATCCATTTGGAGATCGGAAGGGAACTAACGCGCAGGTCAGGGATCTTCCAGTCAGCACGCTATCTTAGCTATATAAATTATTATAGAACTTCACCTTTTTATAGTTTTGTTTTTCATTATGACGCCATTGCTATTGCGTGTTTAGATAACTAACTCAGATAACTAACTACCTAACTGAAACTAATAAGGTCTTGAAATTTTCATAGTTTATTTTTTATAATACCCCGAATCTGACTGCATGAACGTATCTTGCATTAATTGAAAAAAAAATGTTCCTCTAGGTACTAATATACTTTTGTTTCACTTTGAATGTCATTTCAGAAAAAAGAACTTGAATCAAAATGATAGAACGTTAATTAATTATAAAATAATTGTTTCTATTGGCTCGGTGCTAATTGTTGTATGCTGAATTTCCACACGCATTCGGTGATGTTTGGGGAAAATAAGTAAAGCATTGTTTTTTAAAAAATATTTTCTATTAAAATTATTATCAAAATTATATTTTTGTATTACAATGGATTAGGTAGGTATTGCGTTAAATTGTCTAAAGTAACTAAATTAAAAAATATATTTTGTATAAGAATAATAAGAACTCCAGCTAAAACTATAGAATTTTTCAATTACTAAATTACTATCTATAAGTATTGGTGTCTCCCAAGGGAGGATATCGTGTTTTTATCTAAATTATTATAAAAACTACATTTTGTGCAGAAATAATAGCTCCAGCTAAACTATAGATTTTTACAATTACTAAATTACTATCTATAGGTATTGGTGTCCTCCAAAGAAGGATATCGTGTTTTGTGTCTAATTTAATATAAAAAATTACATTTTTTGAACAGGAATAATAACTATAAAATCATAACTCTACATTGATATCTATGTATATAAAATATTTTCAATGACTAAACTTCTTACTTAAATCTTGATAAATATTGTAAGCGGAAAGTGGAAAAATATAATAATACTGCATTAATATCTATGGTTATGTTTATAAAATATTTACGTTGTCTTGACAACTTAAAGCTAAAACTTAAAAAATATTACAAGTGAAAGTTATCTTTCACATTGACTGTATAGCTTCTTCTGGACCTGGCGCGGCGCTCTTCGATTTTCCAAGATGCTGCAGAGTTTTCTAAACTTCTTTTTTTATAGCTATTTTTGGTGATCCTGCGATTCTAATATTTTGTCTGTTCTCTTTCTTCTTTAAACTCTACCCTTTATTCTGTCAGTAATTTCTCGCTAAAAGTTTAATTGATACTTTGGATTTTGCCCAAATATTTTTTTGTTTGAATTTGATTTCTTCTGCATGGCATGGAAGCTTTAGATGGCATAGCTCTCAACCTTGCATGCACTACCTAATCGCTGTTCTATAAACTGTAACAATAATAAAAATATTTTTCGGATTTATGACATTTTTTTAAACCCATATGGGACCGAGTCGTGGTTTTGTAAAAATTTTCTTTTGAGCGAGTTGGGCCTGTAAATCTTTGTCTCGGTTTTTGTTACTACAGCGTGCTCCTTGGTTCTTCGAAACTGATTAGAGCTAATAAGCAGAGGTTCCTTTGACGGGTTCAATACCATTTCTTTGATTGATTCAAAATTTACTAGCTGTGAAGTAGTATAATTTAGGGAGATGCCCTTAACCTTGCACACAATTTTTTCTTCTTTGCAGGAGGTGGAGTAGACTTTATAGGAGTAATTTTTGGGGCCCCCGCTGACAAACTCAGTAATAAAACTTCCGGGTCCATATCCTTCTAGTTCATCGGTCATATCACCAGTAAAATCGCCTGTGGGTGGCTCAAATTGGTCATCTTCTTGTGTAAAAATGATAGAATCAGTGTCGTAATATAAAACTCGTTCTTCCAACCTCTCCAGGTAACTATACAGCTTAAGCCGAGCTTGTGCAGTGGTATAGGCCGCTAAACAAACGTTTACTGTAGACAAAGGCTCGAAACTTTCTTCCTTGAAAGTATAGTTAACAACTAAAACATCTTCGTTTATGGGGAGAACCGAATTTACGTCTATTGAGGTATTTGTCAACATATTGAAGAACTCTTCGGGGGTATTGACAATCACGGTTTTGGGCTGGTTTTCTCGTTGGCCAAGTTTACCCCAGAAACTATTGAGCATAAGTTTGGCCAAGCATCTAAGTCCTGGATTCTTTAATATCATTTGAAATTCTAATTTTATACCTTCGCGATTGACAAAATCCTCAATATACTTGGCTTTTTGCTCATCGCTCACACAATCACCAGGCCAACCTGAAGCCTCTTGCTTAATTTTTATAAATTTGTTCATCATTTCGGTAAACAAGCCCCCAGTTTTCAAATCCACGTCATACTGTTCGACTTGGTATTTCCACACCTCGTGAATGTCTATGATTTTATACCCTTTTTCCAGTGCTTTTATCACTTCATCAATAACCCAAGTACCAGTCAAAGCCCGTTCTTCATCCGTGTGATTGCAGTATTCTTGGGCCATCTGTTCTCCACAGGTACGACATAAAACAAACATCAGCTTATTTTTCATTTTGGACGGCAACACAGGATGGTATTGGTCGTGTGGTGGCAAAATTTTACATTTTATTAAGCCGTCAGTTTCTGTTAAATTTAGACTTTGACATTCGGCTCCAACAAAAACTTCTGGATGCCCAACAGGGAACTTGCCATACTTGCAAACCCAAGGATACAGGGAGCAAACATCCAGGTATTTGATTTTTTCACCTTCCTTGGCCTTGTGGTAGGTTTTACAATTTCCAGTGCGACCGCCGTAAAAAGCGTCTCGAGGGTTTAGTGGAGCTTGGACAAGCAAAGGATGATCTTTAACATAGGCGTCAATTTCCGAATTTCCAACCAATTGTTTTCGAAAGTGACACTCCCATTTTTCAGTGACAAGGTAACCTAGGGATCTCAGTCTTTCCGTTTTAGCTATGGTTGATTCATGGCGTAAATTCATGGTTTCTGAAGGATAGTCCTGTACAGGATCTTCTCGTTGAAATTTAAAACATGTGGGGCAACCATGAAAATAGCAGCCTTGGAATTCGAAGACTTGGTTCGTTGCTTCACAATATCCATCGACTTTTTGACCATGTAAAATAACTTCTTTACCTTTGGCTGCATGTTGTATATTGACACCCATCTCTTTCTCCTCCCATATCAACCATTTTAGAGCAATAGCGGATTGATTGTCCCTGAAGCGGTACCCACCTTTTGGAATAATACCAATTGTGTTGGGTTTCAAAAAGTTTCGCCTATACACCTTATTACAGGCTGACGCTATGGTGCAGGCTTCGACGAAGGGTTCCACATTCGTTGTAGTTAGCAGCTGTTCACGAAATTTGAGACAGGCAGCGGCCAGAATTTCGACGTCCGAAACACAGTACGCCTCTATTTCTATTTGAAAATTAAATACATCATTTTTATGTTCTTCGTGCCACTTTAAAAATTCACGACGCTGATCTTCCTTCATTGTGTCTGGACTATAATATTCGGCTGCTGGTAAAATGCCAATATAATTTTTGTTTTCTTTTTTGTTGAACAGGTGCGGGAAGTACCCTTTTTTGAAATTGTCACCCAGCCCAAATGATTTAGGGAAAGCTACCAGCGGCATTGGAAAATAGTTGAGTGAATCCAAAAACTTCACATTTTCAAGATGCATTGAAATAATTTTCGTTCCCCGCATAATTAGTTCAGGGATCAAATCTGCCGTTGTTAGGATGTGGTTAAGAATAAATTGGTGGTCAAAAGCTTGACCATTGTGCGCCAGAACAATAACGTTTTTGAACTTTTTCCTTATTTGCAAAAGATAGTTGATAAATTGGGAAATCACATTTTCTTTGAGCACTTTTCTTCTAAATCCGCACGTCTGGCAGAAAAACAGGCTAAAATCCTTCATGCATTTCTCGCAGCTCTGTTGAAAGACACAGAGATTTGGTTCATGTAGTAGGCTTCCATCATCCAACTTTTTTTCCTGACTGGTTTCCAGGTCGTAGAAAATGTAAAGCACTCCCCCCGTCTTTGGTTTGTCTGTATCTTTTTGCATGAAACACAAGTGACCTTCTGGTTCATGTTTTTGACAAATTTTGCAGAAAATCTCACCACATGTATGCAGCCTGTTAGATTTTACTGTTTTAAAGCAAGATGAACAAAGACGGATTTCTTTACATACAGTGGACTTTCCCAATGATCCGGCTTTCTTATGATTATCATAACACTTTTTACCCTTGAACGTGCGAAGACAGTCAAGACACTTTATTTTAACGTCTTTTGGGCAGGATGGTGCTTGTTGGCAGGCAAAACAGGTGCCCCCACACCTGTGATTATTTTTTTGGGCGTAGGGGACATGACAATCCTAGCAATAATAAACGCAACAAAAAGCTGCAGTTAGTGAGGTGATTACGTTGTAGTGCCCGTTATGGTGAATTAAATTCAGATTCTTCCCACCACACTGAGGCCCCGAAAAACCAAGTCGCGTCCTTTGCCCCCATATTTGTACACAACAATTCGGTAGTCTCCTAAATGCTGCTGGAATATTTCTAATTCAGGAATACCTGCACCATGCTCGGGAATTTTCACAAGAGCTTGTTCAGCCAAATGTTTTGCCCTTGATTTTTGAAGTTTTCCGATATCTCGTCGTACCTTTACATATAGTGGGTCCTGGTCGACGAATGCTTTTGCCACCACTAAGGCTCTAGGCAAACACAAATTGTCCTTGTTGTTTATACAGACAATGCCTCGTCGTTTGCAGCACTCTTCGTTGAAACTGTTGTAGTTTTTACCTCGACCCTTCCCCGTAGGCATCCTGACTGAAGTTACTCCCAAACAGAAAGTTTCCGTATTCAAGCCCGTTGAATTGGATTGATAAATACTAGAAATCATATCCCAGACGTTGTTCAGTTCAACCTCACCCGCAGGTCTAAATCTAATCCATCCCTCGCCACGGGCCAGGTCTTTGCATCCAAAATTAAATGCTACTTTGTCCTCCGGCTTTAGGTTTTCGGTGACCCTCTGAATAATAGCTGCAACAGCCTCCTTAACCCAGGACACTGGCTCTGTGTTGGTTGGAACTTCTTTTATCTTGAACTCTAGGGTGCGCCCTCGAAGGTTATATCGCCGAACAGCTTTTACATAATCTTTTGTAATAATAAATTTCTCCATGATCAGAGCAGCTATCTACAAACTGAGAAGATGAAGAATGATCAGACGACTCTCTTGCTTCACCTTTTATACCTGAAAATGAAAAGAGTGGGGGTAATTTTTCAATCAATCAAAATCTTAAACTGTTTACCTAGGTAGAAATATTTTTCCTAGAAATCCGTTGCTTTGATGAACGATCTCCCAAAACAACTTTTTTTTTTACTTGGCGATGAAACGGCTGTAAAGGTAAATATCGCAATTAAAATGTTCTTAAATCTTTAGTGAAATCTAAAATTAAATTGTTATCATAATTATAATTACTTACCTATAATGTATAAAAACACCGACTAGCTCTAACCATAAAATACCACTGATAAAAAAAATATTGATAAGAATACTCGTTAACGCACTAATCTCTAATGATCAATGATCTTGATCTGTTTTCTGTTGTCTATTGTCGCAGCCCTTTTGAAATGTAGGACGGCCTGAGGACTGAACGATTTTCGTGTAACTGATGGAAAGGCCCCCTCAGGTATCAGCTTTTGGGAATGTTTTCCATAAGAATCAATGTAAAAGTGTAGCAATTATAGGTTTTTATCCAATTTTAACACATTTTCACATTTAAATACATGCATTATCAGTTTATAGCTTTACGGCTTTATAAAATGAAGATTGTGTCTTTGTGTGTGTGGGTCGTGAGTCATTATCATCATTAACGTTATTTCTATTTGCTTATCAGCAACAAACCGCTTTGATATTTTTAAACAATATATTTTTCTAAAATTGCTTTTTTTAATACAAACCACAATAGATAGGAATTTTCTTGTTCGAATTTTCTTAAATTAGTTTTGACTGAATAAGTCAGGCATCAGTAATTAGATTTTTTGCGTTACTTATTGCAATTATTCTTCAAATAACACCCTAATTATTATTTGGACATTTTGAAAAAAATTAATTGAATCGGACCAATGGAATGTGAAAAATGGAAAAATATTATGAGGCCCTATTGGTACATATTATGTGGACTACGAAACTAGTCTTCAAATATGCCCCTAATTATTTGAACATTTTTGGAAAAATAATAAATTGAATCGGCCCAATGGAATACGAAATAAGTGGAAAAATAGTTTAATAGGATTAACCACACAGCGTTTTTATAGACATTATTTCAACATTTTAATCAATTACTCAATGGCCTAGTGCCTAGAGTGTTGGACTTCGGTGCGATGGTTCGAGGGATCGGTTCCTAGCTATAGCTAGACTTTTTTAATTATTATTGATCGATGACGACCCGATGACGAGACGACGACGACGCCCGATGATCGATACGAAGATGGACGGACGATGATGATGGGATTCCTGGAAATGAAGATGACACCAACAGATGAGTCCCCGCAACTGTGGTTTGAAGATGACACCATGAGATAACGAGTTCCCGCAACTGCGGTTTGAAGATGACACCATGAGATAACGAGCTGTGGTCAAATTCCTGGAAAACCCCCAAAAATTTGGGGTTGGCCCGGGCCAAACCCCCGAAATATCAGATCAAAGGCGCCGCCGATCTGGAGATTTTCCCACGGTATCGAAAAAGTTCCCAGGCTCAAGTGACTCAATACCTACTTTGTTCTATTTTCCATAGACAAACATGAATTTAGATCAAATAAACCAAGCCGCCTGTATTGAGGAAAAGCCATATTTGAAATTAAAGGAACTAGCCCCAAATCATCCGTATCCCATTATATTATAAGGATTGCAATTGTTAATTCAAAATTTGGAGAGGTAGCGAGAGTGGAACTAGAAAAAATATCACTTTTCTCCCACAACGTTCAACCGAACCGATAAGACAAAATATTGGTTACTTTGAGAATGGGAAATATGCACTAATTTTCAAGGGTATGAAAGCAATTGAAGGCTTGAATTCAACAACCATTTTTGAAATGATTGAATTGTCAGTATACTATATAAATTATTGAACTGAAACTAATCATGTTGATTTTCTAGATCTAATGGAATTGAGAAAGCAACAACAATAACAACACCAACAACAAAACGTCTCAACTAGACCACGAAATAAGAAATCAGACTAGTCGGAGAGGATTTTTGTAATTATATGACAATAAAAGCACTTGTTATTATCTAATAATTGTTTTATTTATAAAATATTATACAAGTTATTGTGGGTTTTGGTACTTCCAATATAATTATACAATACATATACATTCTTAACACTACATGAACGAATACTAATTTTATGATAATTGAAATCAGTGGGGCTTATAAACCAGCTTGGGTACTTTACCTACTGAAAATTCTAAATTAATTATAGTTAGAGGATTTACATTAATTTTAACATGAACTTTGATTAGAAATTCTTGTTTAACATAGCCTTCAACGTAAACAGTATCAATGTCTTTTAAATTGTCCTGAAGCACTTGATTAAGTTCTCCATAGTCTACACAGCCTGTATTGTATGGAACACCATGAATATTGTGGGATACATAGTTGAGTTCTTTCTTCTGGGCTTCATTCAACTCACGATGTCGAATTTTTGGTTCAAATACGGAACTTCTAAGCAGTTTCCCATCACAAAAAGCCAATTCTTTAACTTGAAAATCAGTAGAAAAGTGACATTGACCGTTCAAAAGCACAAACTCAATCCTTTTCTGCGAATGCTTGATAGTCACTGGCTACATCAATGTTCTAACGTTACCTGATAAAGGTAAGTATTCAAACACCCGATCATGTACGATTATACAACAGGCTCGTGTATCTTCCGAAAAATTCTCTGAGCTTTGGAACTCTAATTTGACATCAGTCGTGTTGCTTTTGAGGGATTCGTTCTGTTTTGAGCAGTCTATAACAAATAATGCCCTGTTGGCAAAATTGGGAAGGTCCAGCAATGGTTCACTATTGGTTTTACCCAAATACGTGTTTTGAAATTCGGTATACATCCGGTATGCTTCTGCAAACTGTTTGTCATCGAAATTAAGATTCAGTTATTCATACGGATAAACTTCAGAGTTTAGATACAGCTTGACATCTGTAATGTCTAAATTATCGAAAAGAGTAATATCATACCGAGGATTATCTTATCGGTTTTTCTGGAAAAACACTATGATATATCTGGCTCTCTCGGACATTGATTTCACAGTCCACACGTCTCGCTTGGATTTTCTCAATGTAGGTAACTCATGAATCTCCCAACTTCTGAATGGAATAAATATGGGTTTGTTGTTCGAAATATCTTCCAATAATTTCAATTTTAAAACATCGTTTGGATAAATGTGCCTCACCCTCAATTCTACTGTGTCTAAAGTAATTTTTGCTGTTTTATCTCCAGTCGTATTGATGTAACAGTTATCATCATTTCTAGCTCTGACAAGTTTTATTTTCTGTCTTCCCATAATAGCCTTATTGTAATCGGAAAAGATATTTAGTAAAATCTTCAAGGGTATCAGGAAATTAAATTTGTTCCCCGCTAAAGATTTCACTTCACCCTTAGGCCAATTCCATCCAGCTCGATCGAGTGCTCTACTCTCTTGATCGTTGAGACATAAAATATTCCTCACTGTGCTAGTAAGCCCCGGATCTCGAATTTTATCAATTTCTTTGCCATTTAATTCATAAGTGATAGATTCAAATAGGAAAGCACCTGCATTAATTGTTAGATTACATTTTCCTGTCTTTCCAGCGGTAACGTCTTCATTAAACTTTCCTTCAATGTAGACTTCGGCTTGGCTGATATCTATAAATGCATCTTGTTGATTGATAACAATTTCTATTTCATCACTATAGTTGAAAGAATTGGTGAAAGGATGGTAAGTATGCCATTCCTCTCTCGCTACGGACTCATCGGTGTTGACCGACTGAAATATTTGCAGTTTTCCTGATACGATATCCATATTGGGAAGCCAGAGATCTCAACCCAATCAAACTTTTATGTGTGAGCGTTTGCTTTGACGGTTGACTGCAGACTGAGCTCGAGTTATTAACACCACTGTTTAAATAGTCACCAGTTTTATTAAAAACCAGGACCATATTTCTTAAGCTCTAATCTCACTATGATCTCCTCTCCTCGGAAATTAACTGGCCGTCCTTCTTGATCAAGTATATTAATTGTTATATTATCTATACTGTCCCTATTGATAGGTAGATATATCAAGTTTCGAGGATCTATTATAATTCGGTATCCAGGATCTACAGCTGGAGTAAATTCGTATAACGTATGTGAAGGATTACTATTGAAGTAGGAACCAGAGATGATGTTGCACTCTATCCGTATACTAGCCACCGATATTATCTCAACTGGCAGATCGGATTCGTGTAGATAATTCTTTTCCAGAGATTTTTCTGAAAATCCCAAAAGTTTTCCTATACTATCCTCAGGCTTGAAATTAATATCATATATAGCCTTTAGTTCACACTTCAATGTATTGTTGTTTGGTTTAAGAGAAATATTTTCTGTTGTAGTCGTACTTAATTGTTTTTGTAGATAGGCTTCAATATCGGTAACCTCGTACGACCCGGTTGGGATTTCTATTATTTGTTGTTTTCCTGTAACGCTATAGTAGAACTTGTTTCGACCTGGTTCAATGTTGGGAATGGAATTCCACGTACTGAGTGAGATGAGAGCTAATGAATAGTTATAACTAGAATCAAGCTTGATGGGTGGTGTAATATCAACACTCAAGCGACATGTTCGACCTTTCAACGTGAATGTCTGAGACATGACTGAAATAAAATCAAAACACAATTACTTTATATAGATTTATTAAACAAAAAACCAAGTACAAGATGTCCACAATTGTAGGAGTTATATGACTGATACTGATCATAGTTGAAAAGTATCTTACAATTTTTAAAATAACGAACGAGTTCTTTTGGTGGATTTAGGTTCCCAAAACTATCAAAGTAAACAACAGTGTTTTCCTTTTTCTTATAAGCTACCCAATGTGATCCCGATCCCATATTCGTATCCAAATTAAGAACCCCGCATTCGGTTTTCTTTGAAGACGATGGTAAGGTATCTCGCATAAACACGCCTCTAAAATTGAAAATTTTAAGTTTTTTAACGTATCGCTTGATATCTTGATCACTTAGTGGACGATCGGGTAGCTTTATTGGAAGTTTTTTGACATCTTTTTCAGGTAAAGTCCATATCCGGTCTTGTGTTTACTAAGATATAATCCACTCCCTTTTTTTCCTAACGCAATAGCTTCCATCATTTCGTTGTGTCGTTTGGACTCGACAAGTTTATCTTTCGCAGAACGAGCGTCATTCACTGCTTTTGCCACCCCTGCCGCGCCCCCACTTAAAGCGCCCAGCGCGCTAAGTCCGGCAAACAGAGGTATAAGAGGAATAATTCCACCTACTTTTGGTACTGGGATAACTCGTGGAACTCGAATCTTTTTGGGTCCACCAGCTTCTTTGATTGTCTTACGAGCTGCTTGAAGCGCCGATTTAATAAAGTCTTTTATTCCTCTACCACGATGCTTTAATTGCTTTCTAATATTAGCCACAACAGGATTTGAATGGTTTCAAACTTTTCGATCGAGCTATGCTGAGTTTACGTTTAGTTTTCTTCTAACCGAAATTGCGAAATCCTATTCTTTCACCCGTTCCCACGATATATTTTTTAGCACTTTATCTGGCCGATGTCTGTGTTGTAGATCTGTGAATTTCAAAAGAAAGCTTGTTGATGTAGCTATTTAAAGGACCTACACTCGATGGTGTATTCATTAAGAATGAAACAGAGGTAGAGTGAACATTGTTTATATACGATGCGGAAGATGAAGCAGAAAATCAACATAAAGATCGATAACTTTGACATTAATAAGTCCACTAGTGTTAGAAAGAGACATGGAGAACTTTTACCAAACACAATTAGAGCAATAATATGCGGGCCAAGTAATTCAGGGAAAACAAATGTTATGCTTAGTATGTTAACCGATAAGAATGGACTTAGATTCCGAAATGTATATGTATATTCCAAGTCATTGGACCAAGAGAAGTATAAGTTTCTGAAAGAGGTGCTCAACCGTGTTGCTGGTATAAACTTTTATGGATACAGTGATAATGAAACCGTTTTAGATCCGCAAACAGCTAAGTCAGATTCGGTGTTTATATTCGATGATGTGGCTTGTGAGAAGCAAGACAAGATAAGAAACTATTTTTGTATGGGCCGCCATAATGCTATTGACTGTTTTTATCTTTATCAGACGTATTCAAAAATACCTAAGCAATTGATTCGTGATAATGGAAATATGATTATAGTATTTAAGCAGGATGACACGAACCTGAAACATGTGTACGACGATCACGTTAACACAGATATGTCTTTAAATACGTTTAAAACTATTTGTTCTGAATGTTGGAAAGATAAATATGGTTTCTTAGTCATTGTTAAAGATGATGATATCACGAGCGGTGGATATCGAAGTCAGTTCAACACCTATATATCTCCATAGAAGACAAATTCTCCTCAGTATCCCTTAAGACGTCGCTGTGTACAGACCCCTGCTATAGCTGTACCATAGCTGTCTCTGAACTAGTGTAGCTGTCTAAAAGCTGTCTCCTACCCTGCATAGCTGTCTAAAAGCTGTCTCTAGACCTGTATAGCTGCCTAAAAAAGCTGTCTTCTGACCTGTATAGCTGTCTAAAAAGCTGTCTCCGGACCTGTATAGCTGCCTAAAAAGCTGTCTGCTGACCTGTAAAGCTGTCTCTAGACCTGTATAGCGGTATACGGACCTGTATATAGCTGTATACAGACCTGTCTCCGGACCTGTATAGCTGTCTAAAAAGCTGTCTGCTGACCTGTAAAGCTATCTCTAGACCTGTATAGCGGTATACGGACCTGTATATAGCTGTATACAGACCTGTCTCCGGACCTGTATAGCTGTCAAAAAGCTGTCTGCTGACCTGCACAGCTGTCTCTAGACCTGTATAGCTGTCTAAAAAGCTGTCTGCTGACCTGTAAAGCTGTCTATATACCTCTATAGCGGTATACGGACCTGCATATAGCTGTATACAGACCTGTCTCCTGATCTGTGTAGCAGTATAAAAGACAGTGTAAAACCTGGTTGGAAATCATAGCTTCGGTTCCAAGCGAAAATGATAGGAATATCAAGCAGAAAATACTGAACGCTGCTAGATCTATAAGAAAAAAGTATTTGGCTTTAAAGCTGGAGAGAAAAGAGGAAGATGAGGCACTTGATAGGATAATAAACCCTATAACTGAACCTCTAAGAGAGTTTGTTGAGAAAACGGTTGGCAGAAAAGTCCAAGTTAAACATGAAAAAGTTAAGCTCGAAGCTCCTAAAACGTATTTTGAATCTGAACCGAAACTTCCTAGAAATGTAGAGTTCCAACCAGCAGAGATTATTGCTCAAACGAGTGAGAATTTAGAAAGTGATGATGATGATGATGATGATGATGGCGCTGAGGATGTCTTTTATGAACCCTTACAACATTTGAAAGAAGATCTGCAGAAATCAATTCACGATAGATCAGGAGCGTATGAAGAATTTTTAGATCAGTATCCCAAAGTAGCACAAGAGTATGTAGATAGATACTATAAACAATCAGATGAAATAGACCATTCTTATGGCTTGAAACATGATATGAAAACCGATGATTGGTCTATGGGATCAAAAAAAGTCAACTTTCTCCCGAATAGAGATATTAAAGTCGGGGCTGTATCTTATAAAGGAACGCAGGGCTTATATGATCTTTTATTTCTGAAAAAGCCGATCTATCAGACAGAGGATGATAAGTTGCAGTTTACGGATATTCTAAACAGGACCAATGTTCATCGAAGAGATTTTGATCCATCCAAACAAGTTAAAGGGTCCACATCTTCAAAATATAGACAGTTTGTTAAACCTTTGGTCTCATCATCATCTGAAGCAAAAAGGCTTAAATCAAGTAACAGTGCCTCGCCATCTGGCTGAAATCCATCTACAAGATCTCAAAATAAATCCGGAAGTGCTTTATTATTAGAATATAATGAGAAACGAAAACAATATGTTTATTACGATGATGTCAACGAATTAATTGATAGACTTCTTAAATTGGATGCATCACAAAAAGCTGGAAATACCAATAATATCAATGAGATTATGAGTATTTTAGAAGAACTGGCTGAATTGGGTGTGATTGAGTTTAATAAATAGTTCTACATGTGTTATCTTGAATCATTATAGGGTTAGCCACTTTCAAGTTTAGATCTCTTAACATTTATGTACTGTGAGTCACAACGAAAAAAAAATGAAAACTATTATAAAGGCTAGGGAACGGGTGGTTGAAGAACTACATAAGCCAGCACGTAAAAAGTTTAATCGTAGAAGATTTATACAGTATGGTCTGGATGATACTTTTGCCACCGACTTGGCTCAGCTTGATCAGTATGCTCGAGAAAACAAGGGATTCAAGTACATATTGGTTGTTATCGATTATTTTTCTAAATTTCTGTGGACTAGAGCTGTAAAATCGAAATCAGCGCAAGATGTCGCTAAAGCTATGGAGAGCATTTTGAAAATTTCCGGAAGAATACCCAAGAAACTTATTTCGGATAATGGAAAGGAATACTATGTAACGATTTTTTTTAATCAGTTCTCATTTTCCCTACTTTGGTGATTTTACGTCCCCAAAATAATGATTGGTTATGGATAGATTTTAGAATAGGTTTTCCAAGTAATTATAGATTAAGAATAATTGCCCTTGTTTGTTCCTACAGCCCTCATAATTATTAAATTACGGCTGGAATGTTTAAAAATTAAATTTGTGCCTATATTTTTAAAAGTATAAATACGATTTTTAAATATTGCTAATTTGAATATCGACAACGACGTCGCGAAACACGGTAAATGGTAAAAAAAAAAGGAAACTTTATCCGCATTCCTACGCTGTAGGCTGGTTCAAGTTGTAGCGTTATTTCAGTTTTCCTTGCACTGTTCGGGGTGCTACTGACTTTCGGTTATTTATCGGTCGGTTATCTCGGGCGCCACCCTCGGCTTTTAGAGTGGTCGAGGGCCCACTTGCTCCAGGTAGTATCTCAGTGGAGACGGAAAACCAAAGTTCATTGACCATTTAAAAAAAAATAAAACAAACATTCCGGGAAAACAACAGATATTTTATTCTGAATCAAGCGTTGAACAAGAAAATAAATACCCTATCTCGAATATAATACACGGCAACCTGAGAGAGAGGATGTGAACGAAGTATGTGTGTATGTTTTGTGTGAGAGAGAGAGATAAAGAGATTTTCGGGACGGAAATACGGTAAGCTCAAGGTAACCCTGCATCCAGAAATTTAGAGTACTCGGAATAACGGAAAATAAACAACTTGTTCGTCCTCGCTTCCAGCTCGTACGGTTCAGGCCTTAGGCCGCATGCGCGATCTGTTTGATTCGGTAAGCGTGCGGGTCTTTGTAGACGCAGAGAAGGATCGGAAGTATCCAGACAAGCACAAGCAGCGCCCCCGTAACGGAGCCCAGACAGGACGCGACTTGTGTCCGTCAGCACAGAACGAGTAGTATCACCCCGTAACGAATCCCAGACAAGTGTACTAAACGTGCCATGTGATACCCCGAGCCAAATAAGGATGAGCACAAAGGACACCCCGTAACGAAGCCCAGACAGATGCCCCCCGTACTCATCATTATAGATCGAATCAGCCCTACCCTGGAACGAAACCCAGACAGCAGCACAGCTCGATCCATAGTATTGACCCGCAAACGAACCTATACCTACATTGTACGGTGCAGTGATGACGTCGGCGTCGTGGCGAGCTGAAAGCGGCGGCGGCGGCGACGGTTTCTACGGTGAAGGCTTACCTTGGCTGCTGCTCGGTCTGCTGGCTGGTGCTGGCTGGTCGGTCGGTAGCGGTGGACGGAATCCCAATTCCTCGGCGCGCTTCGCAATTTATGGGCCCGGCGCCGCATGGCTTTCGCGGTGGGGAAGGCTGCCTGACCGACTGGCTACGGCGTTCCCCGACGAAGCGATGTGGGTTCGGGCGCTCGGTAGTACTGGCTTTTACGCCTGATTCGAGGTCACGCGTAAAGATATATTAATAATTAAAATAGAGACTAATTAAAGCCATATTACCTCTCCAGAACAGAGAAAAAATATGTAACCTTCGTTACACACCCCCTCCTCTTTAAAAAAAATATTTACTTGAAAATATTTTATATATACCTATATACCTGTTTCTCAGCAATAGTAAATATTACCGAAATGAGTCCCTAAAACACAGTCGGTGATAAAAAACAAGTTCTCCTAAAAATCAAAACAAAAAATAATATCTTACCCTAAAAAGAAAAAAAAATAAAGAGTGAAACTACATTGAAAAATAAACAAATAATAGCTTCTTCTTGGAAGGCCATCCTGTCCCCCCCCATGACGTTCGCTTGGTTCGAGCCTCACTTCGAGCGGTATCGGTGTGCGGTAAGCGGTTATTCATGTGACGGACGGCCGTATGGACACCCACACGTGCGGCAGGGCCGGTATTTCAACTCGTGACTGTCACATTGTACGGCCACGGATACTTTATTGCGACGGCGGGACGCAGTTGAGGTTACGGTGAGTGTTCCAGATTGAGAGGGTTGAACGACCTTGGAGCGGATTGGACCACAGGAACACTCTTTTGATAGATAACCCACCCGGCCGCATCTAGAACAAAACATCACCGGTTTGTTGGTGCAAGCCTCCCGGCGGTGTCCGGGATAGCCACATCGCCAACATACATTTTTCTCCACTGGGAGGTAAACATCGTCACAGGCATGTCGACGGGTACCCACCACCGGGTTCGGAGCGGGTGATAGTGGGGTCGCAGCACCCAAAGATTCTGACGCGGTGCTGGTATGGGTGGTTGATCGGGCATTGATCATTACATCCTTTTCGGTTGTTTTGCTCTTGTTTTCCTCCTTATTCTGGGCGGGCAATCCCTCATTTAGAGCCTCTTCAAGTGCCTCGGTGAAATCGGTGTCGGTTAACTGTAATACGGGGCTTGACATCTGAAAATTTTGCAAATAATTACTACCTGTCGTCGCACGTATCCTTCATAGTTTATTAAGATTAATTGGGGTAGGGGTGAGTACACGGAACGGATGCAGTCGGTTAACCCCAAGTAAAAAAATATATATTTTCCCAAGATAATACAAAATAAATAACAATTCAGTCTTAATCGGTCGGTATCACAGATAGAAATAAAAAAGTCAATTCTTCAGTCAAAAATAAAAATAAATCAGCCTTCTATCGGTCGGTATGCGGTACATGACGGTATGCTTTTACAAGCCTCCCGGAATAGTGAAGTGGATATATTTTTTGGTATTGGTGCGCAGGCGCAGACGGTAGCCCTTGTATACAGGGTGGCCTGGGGGACGGTACTTCCTCAGGGCATCCCGATATGCCGGGGTCCATTTGAAGGCATCTGGCTCTTGCCTAGCCATATCCCCGATATCTGTTTCCCGTGGTTGGAAAACTACGACCGCCCATTTAAGCGGCGATTTGGGTCGTGACGTGGCCCATGGCGGAAGAGGCAACGACATTACAGGGCGGGCGGTTGGAGTATTTTGTTTAGAGGTCCACCAGAAGTGCAATTCGGGCCGTAGGAAGGCGAAGTTAGTCTTTACGCTCTGGAGCCCAAACGTGGGTAACGTGCCGGGTTCGGTTCCACTTCTGGCCGATGTACCGGCGCCGGTGGTATTTGGATACGGGTTTGTTGGAGCCGGTCTTTGGGGAACTTCGTCTTGCTGTCGCACGCAGCCAGTGGGAGGTCGCGTTGGGGGTTGCTGGGTTCGGCGGGGAAAGTTAACCTCTGGAGCAGTCGTTTGCGTAGCGGTGGGAATTCTGGGGGCGGTTGAAGCGGAAAATATATGCCCCCGCGGAGGTGGACCGGCAAATCTAGCCTGGTAGGTTCGGACAGCCTGTCGTACGCGCTGTAGTCGCGCGTTGGCCTTTCGGGCTTTTTGCTGGCCGTCTTGTCGGGGATTGTACAGGTCGGCCGGATTTGGTTTGAGTTTCTTTGGTGGGTCCATCTTTTTTTAACGGTGTTTCGGTCGGATCTGAAAAAGAGAAAACCTGGTTAAGTATAGGCAGGCTTAAGGTCTTTGATGTGAATGCGTCTGCGCTTTGCACCCGTATCATCCTTTAAGTCATATACTACCGGTGATATGACTTTGGTTACCGTGTAGGGCCCGGAATATTTCGGCGCTAATTTGGCCGCAAACCCTTTTATGGCTGAGGACAGGGGATTCTCTCTTTTCATTACTTTGTCACCAACGTGACATCGCCAGTCGCGGCGGCGTAAGTTATAGTGGTTGCTTTGAACGGTAAAAGCTCGGCCTAAATTCACCCTGACTAGTTCGTAGATTTCTTGAAGTTTGTCGCGCCGATATGTCTCGCATCATTCCCGGCCAATAGTATTTACGGCAGATTCGCGATGTGGTTTTTGCAATTCCTCGATGTCCGGCCAGCGGTGAATCATGGTTTTCTTGAAGAATCGCTAATCGGGCACTCTTCGGTGCGCAAAGTTTCCATGGATCAGACATTTCGGCTTCGGTCAAGTCGGAAAGATCCCAAAAGTGTCGGTACAGCTGCCCATCTCTCAGGCAAAAGTCTGGGAAAGCTGTGGGATTACTGTCCACCGCGGCCTTTTTGGCAGTATACCAGGCGCACGGTTCAAACTCCTCTAAACTTAAAATCGGTTCTGGTTCATTATGTTCTTCGGTATCGACGGGGTCTCGTGACAGCGCATCAGCGACTTTGTTTAGAACCCCTTTGCGGTATCTTATCTCGAAATCGAATTGTTGCAGGTAAACACTCCAACGAGCTAACCTACCGGACGGGCTCTTCATGGAATGTAACCATCTTAAACTCTGGTGGTCGGTCACTACGGTGAATCGGTAGCCTTCTAAATATGGCCGCATCTTTTCAATACCCCACACTATGGCCAGACATTCTTTTTCCGTAACGGAAAATTTCTTTTCGGCAGGACTCAAGCTACGGCTGGCGGACGCAATAACGTGATCACCATCGGTCATGTGTTGGATTAATGCCGCACCTAATCCATTGTCGGACGCATCGGTTTGCAGGACAAACGGTTTCGAAAAGTCGGGACAGGTCAATATCGGGGCTTCGGTGAGTCGGTTTTTGAGTGTCTCAAATGCGGTTTGTTCAGTCTCCGTCCAAACCCAGCGGACGCCTTTCTTCAGAAGGCGGTTAAGTGGGCTGGCTATTTGGGAAAAATTCTGTACAAATCGGCGGTACCATGACGCTACTCCCAAGAAACGTCGCAATCCTCTGAGGTTAGTAGGAGCGGGAAGCTCCCGAATGGCGGCGACTTTTTCCGGATCAGTTCGGATACCTTCCGACGTCACAAGGTGACCCAGGTAACGGAGGGAACGTTTCCCAAATTCACATTTCTCGGGATTTATTTTCAAATTTGCCTTCCTGAGACGACGAAATACCTCCTCCAGGTTATTGAGATGTTCTTCGAAGGTTTCGCCAAGAATGATGATGTCATCCAGGTAGGCAAAGCAAAATGGGTCTAATTCTGGACCAATGATTTGATCCATTAGCCTCTGGAATGTGGCCGGGGAGGAGTGTAACCCGAATGGCATTACACGGAATTGGTAAAGACCCATTCCCGGTACGGTGAAAGCGGTTATCGGTTTGCTACTTTCAGCAAGAGGTATTTGCCAGTATCCTTGTTTAAGGTCAAGGCTAGAAATGTATCGGGCCCGGCGGAGTTTATCCAGAATGGCATTGATGAACGGCAAGGGGTATGCATCCTTTCGGGATATGGCATTGACTTTCTGAAAGTCAATACAAAACCGGTACTTGCCATCTTTCTTTCGGACAATGACCACGGGAGAACTCCACGGGCTAGCGGACGGTTCGATGATTCCATCGTCCAGCATTTTCTTAACTTCAGTGTTGACTACTTCTTGCATCCGGGGATTTTGTGGGCGGTAACGTTGTTTTATCGGTTCAGGATTCAGTAGGTGAATTGTATGTTCCACTAAAGGAGTCGTGCCTTTAATGCGATCAAATTCCGGTAATTCTTTATGCAGAAACTCTTGCAATTGCCTTTCTTCGGAAGGTTTTAATACCAAGCATGGCTCTGCCTCGATAGGGCCAATAGGACTGCATAGTGTAGGAAACGGTAGAAGGCGATTTTTAAGGTGGATTTCACCCGTGCCCAGGTCTAAGTGAAATTGGTGGCGGCTTAGAATGTCCATACCAAGCACAATTTCGGAAGTTAACTTTGGGAAGTAACTGATGGTTTCGACCAGGGTAATATCTCCGAGGTTTAACGGTATCTGATACGCTTCGGAGATGTCGGTTATACCACCATTGGCCACCTTGGCATTTCGGACCACTGGTTCTACCTTCGGATAGGAGCAGAGGCGGCATATGTCTACGGCAAGGTCTCCTATATATGAATTAGCGGCTCCGGTATCGATTAGCGCTAGAAACGGTGCTTCATCAATGTAAATGCATACGTGGGGTCTAACATCTGGTAACCGGATCAGGCTGAGCTCGTGTGGCGGACGGTGTCTTTTCGAGGATTTTCGGAGGCGGTGCTGGGCTGACCTCGAACTGGTACAGCACCGTTTTAGTTTTCCGAACGGCGCCCGTCACATGGGCAGTCTCGGGACATAATACCGGATTTTCCGCATCGGGAACAAAATAATTTCGCAATGCCTCGGCATTCCGTTCTAAAGTGTCCCGTCTCCCCACATCTCCAGCACGTCTTTGCGGGTTTCGGATAGCTTCGGTTATTAAACGAGCTAGAGTTTCGGTCGGTTCCATGCGTTGGTCGTCGAGAGGTGACCGGTGAGGTATGTGTGGCCGTAATGCCTGCTGTTGTTCGGTGGGAGGTAGATGGAGTTGCTTTTAATTCGGCTAATAAACTCCCGATTTCCCTCACCGTACGGGAAAATGAGACTACATCGACAACGTCGGTTTTTCTAATATGCTGTCGGTATTCGGGTAGCAAATTCCTATATAGCCACTGAAGTTCCTGGTCCGGGTTTATGTTGCCATGCCTTCTGATGAGCGTTTGTAGGTCGGTGATGTATTGATGCGGCGGTTCATCTGGTTTCTGAAGGCGACGACTTATTTCAATTTCCAAATCGGCAGCGTAGTTTATCGGAAAATAAAAGCTTCGGAAATCTTGCAGGAAGGTGTCCCAAGTATTCCAATGGGTCCTATTGTTTCGGTACCACAGGGAAGCGTCACCCTGTAAAAGCTCAGGCATGTGCGGCAGTAAACAATCTATCACAATACCCTGAGACGTACAAATCTCCTGAAGTCTCTCGATAAACGTCACAGGGTCGGTTCTTCCATTAAAACTTATGTTCCATTTTTGTACCTTCAGCGGTATGGTCGACGCACCATAAGTAGATGGAGATATCGGTGGTTGGACGGATATAGTCGGAAGCGGAGTCGGAAAGGTCTAGGTAACACCAGGTGCATTGGTCCTAGTGTTACTGGCAGATGTCGGGGCAGTAGTGGTAGCCGTAGGTGAGTTTGTGGCTGGTAAGCTTGGTTGCGTCGGGAAACTAAATCCGGCCATCGTAGTCGGTGCTGGTGTAGCTTTGCCTAAACGGATATACGTGACAAGGCGCTTTTTCAAAATGTCGACTGTGCCGTTAGTATCGAGACCAAACTTATTTAATTCGATCACTAGATCATCTCTTTTTAATTGATATACCCAGCTCACTCGGACATCGTTGGGATCATACCAGGCAAAGGTAACTACGGACGGTAAAGTCACAGTCGGGTTGACGGAACTCGTGGTAACCGCCGTGGCAGTAGTAGTATTTGGAGTGCTGGTAACTGGTGGGCTTTCATTGGTGCCGGTGCCTCCCGTCATTATTATAACGCTGGTTAACGGAATACAGGTGAGGAGGTGAATCGGCAACGGCTGTCGGCCGGCTACGGTAAGAAGTGACGGAATCAGGTACGGTCGGATTTTTGAAGCGGTACGGTCAGAGAAAGCTTTTTTCGAGCTTATCGCCTAGCTTAATACTCAGCGGATTGAGTGTTCTCGGCCTGGCGATTCTGTCGGAACTCTGGCGGTAGATTTTTAGTCGGTTCGGTGAAGCGGTCTATTTCAACAGAGATGTTGCTCCTTCGAAGGATCGGTCGGTTCTCTTCTAGATGTTGCCTCTGCGAAGGCTCGGACGGTTCTCTTCTAGATGTTGCCTCTGCGAAGGCTCGGACGGTTCTCTTCTAGATGTTGCCTCTGCGAAGGCTCGGACGGTTCTCCTTTTTCCGCGTGATAATCTTAATTTATATTATTTCAAGGCAGTGGGGAGACATTTGCCACCAAAATTTGGTGGGAACATGGTGCTAGTGCGCACACCCCTCTCTCACGGTTTACTATTCGGTAACTACGGTAAATCTTCAGAAATATTATGAAATGTGGCAGCCTGGCAATCGGCACAAGATACTACTATTCTAGTAGTAGAATGATATTCGGCAACCTTGATTTAGTCGGAAAGTTGGTATGACACAATTTACACATGTGCAGTGAAATTGCCGTATAAAATGGCATTGGAGGAGCCGGTTTCTGTGAAATCACATCAATGGGGATCGTTTTTAGGTGGAAAAAAATGAAATCAGCGACCTCGGGTTACGATAAAATGAGCGGTAGCTCAAATTTTGTTATGCGCATGCGCTCACCAATACTTCCCAAAAACGGAGGCCTCCGGTCCAATGCGGTACGGTTTACAGGAACTCTTTTCCACGGTCGGACGGCATTGGTTGAGACCCTCAACTCATGGGGCGGATGATAAGACATGCACCGATCGGTCCAATAATAGGAGCGGTTCATTCGTTCCGGCGCTATGCGGCCTGGCAATCACATAGAAAACGGTACGGTAACGGTCAGACCTACGGGCGTCGCCAAAACAAACTGCCTCTCGGTGGAATCGGGGACTGAGGACGTAATCACCTCGGTCATATGCTGACATCGTTTACATGTGCGAAATGGTCTAAGCGGTCAAAATGGCCGAAGCGGTCAAAGCGGTCAAGCGGTCAAAATGATCAAAGCGGTCCCTGCTCGGGCGCCATTTTTGTAGCGTTATTTCAGTTTTCCTTGCACTGTTCGGGGTGCTACTGACTTTCGGTTATTTATCGGTCGGTTATCTCGGGCGCCACCCTCGGCTTTTAGAGTGGTCGAGGGCCCACTTGCTCCAGGTAGTATCTCAGTGGAGACGGAAAACCAAAGTTCATTGACCATTTAAAAAAAAATAAAACAAACATTCCGGGAAAACAACAGATATTTTATTCTGAATCAAGCGTTGAACAAGAAAATAAATACCCTATCTCGAATATAATACACGGCAACCTGAGAGAGAGGATGTGAACGAAGTATGTGTGTATGTTTTGTGTGAGAGAGAGAGATAAAGAGATTTTCGGGACGGAAATACGGTAAGCTCAAGGTAACCCTGCATCCAGAAATTTAGAGTACTCGGAATAACGGAAAATAAACAACTTGTTCGTCCTCGCTTCCAGCTCGTACGGTTCAGGCCTTAGGCCGCATGCGCGATCTGTTTGATTCGGTAAGCGTGCGGGTCTTTGTAGACGCAGAGAAGGATCGGAAGTATCCAGACAAGCACAAGCAGCGCCCCCGTAACGGAGCCCAGACAGGACGCGACTTGTGTCCGTCAGCACAGAACGAGTAGTATCACCCCGTAACGAATCCCAGACAAGTGTACTAAACGTGCCATGTGATACCCCGAGCCAAATAAGGATGAGCACAAAGGACACCCCGTAACGAAGCCCAGACAGATGCCCCCCGTACTCATCATTATAGATCGAATCAGCCCTACCCTGGAACGAAACCCAGACAGCAGCACAGCTCGATCCATAGTATTGACCCGCAAACGAACCTATACCTACATTGTACGGTGCAGTGATGACGTCGGCGTCGTGGCGAGCTGAAAGCGGCGGCGGCGGCGGCGGCGACGGTTTCTACGGTGAAGGCTTACCTTGGCTGCTGCTCGGTCTGCTGGCTGGTGCTGGCTGGTCGGTCGGTAGCGGTGGACGGAATCCCAATTCCTCGGCGCGCTTCGCAATTTATGAGCCCGGCGCCGCATGGCTTTCGCGGTGGGGAAGGCTGCCTGACTGACTGGCTACGGCGTTCCCCGACGAAGCGATGTGGGTTCGGGCGCTCGGTAGTACTGGCTTTTACGCCTGATTCGAGGTCACGCGTAAAGATATATTAATAATTAAAATAGAGACTAATTAAAGCCATATTACCTCTCCAGAACAGAGAAAAAATAGGTAACCTTCGTTACAAAGTTTACTCGGAAGGTATGAAATCATCCCATTCTTTATTAAAGTCATCATCTCGACAGAGATAGCTATATAAAACCAGTGATTTAGGACAATGTTGAGTCGTCTTGAATTTGAGAATTTTCAATTTAAGGCAGAGAACATTCAGCTATCGACAAAGCATGACTGTGCTATAAGTATCTTCTAAATTCCAAAAAAAGAAGGTGTCACTGCAACTAAAAGAAAGTTTCGGAAAGGCGATAATTTAAATGTCAAAGCCACCGAAAAAGTTAGCTTCGTGAAATGACGCTTTAGTTAAATAATAGCACGTAATTTTTTTGTGCCATGATGTCTTTTACTGGTGAGTCCAATTTTCTATGACCTTTGCCTTTAATTTTGTATGCACTTAAAATCAATTTTTGTGCATATTTCTAAATTCAGTTTCATAAGTAAAGTAAATGTTCTAAGACCAGCATGACCCTTTCAGGCCTTTCTGACCGATACAAAAAAAAAACCAAGAAACCTGCAAGGTCCCCTTGATTTGACCTTTTCAATGACAACCAGCAGGCAGCCATATTGTGGACACCATTTTGGATGTCGTCACAGTTGACGCTCTGTTCGTTCCTGTCAATCCTGTCAATATGTATACGTCAATTTTGGGGCACTATGAGACTCATCTTTAAATAGAAGGAAGCAGCCTACGACATGGAGTTTACCAGATAAGATCTTTCCATAATTTTTTTTTTAAACAACTTTCTTTTTCATAATTTTTTTATAATAATTCATAATTGTTTTAATGGGTACTTTTAGACCGACGGATAAACCATTAACTCTCTTTTGGATACATAATTAATTATGTATTTTCGTCGTCCTTTTTAGAGTGAATGCGCATTTACCCCTTGGAGGCTCGATTCCCAATTTTTCAAAATTCTAATTATTTTTTTTTATCTTTAAAGTTTTTCTGGTCTCAGGTCCCCAGATCGTTGTACAGGAAGTTTATTATTTTTTTGTGTTTATACAAAGGTTTGCATTTGGATGCTAAATTTCTAATAATTACTACCATATTTCATTATTACTTTTCAATTTCATACATTTTTGTTTGTCTGTTGTGAAAAACAACCAGCTGTGATTAACAAACAAGGATATTAATATTATTATTATTATTATACTAGTAAATAGGATAGATTTATTAATTGTTATATTATTCAATTTTTATTAATAATTATTTTTTTTTAACGTTAAAGGAATTTTGTTTTTTTTTGAAATCATCACTGTTTCATTTCATCGATATTTGAATTCACTCTTAATCTTTATTTAATGAATAACACGGGGTTCATTAAAGATATATATTTTTTTTTGATTTAGTCATTCATAAAAGAACTGGAATAAAAAACCTGTGTTGGCGCCCATAGGCAAATTAAAAATCCACTTTCTTTTTTTTTTTTTTGAGTTATTTTTGAGGATAAGAACCACGACCTCAGTCACCACTGAGCAGCTGACAGGCGTACTTGGTTTGTAAAGAAAACTGTTACAAATTAAATTGCGCCCAACTTCGGGGCATCTCGATTTTTTTTTTGCTTATAAATTTTTTAAGTAATAACTTTGATGATTTCAAATTTGGTTTGATATCCTTGTTTGGTGATGGCAAAATAAAAGTAAAACGTTTGCTTAAATAATTTTTGTTCCTGTAGGTTTTTTTGGCAGGAAAGTATTATACATAGACGGTTGGAAAGTATTTGAAAATTTAATTATCAATTTTTAAATTTTTTTTCAAGTTTGGATTTTCAGCAATTTAAAAGCTGAAAGGTTGAAGCAATATACATTTCAACAATTTTTTTTTCGTATGTATTGTAGCCAGTAAAAGACGGTGGTATCCAATATCATTCAATTTTTTTTATACACCTTTGGTGGTGTTTATGATTTTTCTGATGGTCTTGATTGAGTATATTTGAACCAGCCTATTTTGCGCGTTAAGTTAATTTTTCGTGGCGTGCACAATTTTTGAATTAATTTATTTTGGTTTTTTTCTTGAAGCTCGTGTCTTGAGATTTTTTTTTGAAGAGTCTTTTGAAAAGAAAAAGAATAATATTTGAATCAACTTTGATTTTTTTTTTAAATTGTAAAATAAATTTAAATTAAAATGGAAATTCGCGATGTCGAGTTTATGAAACCCACTCACCTCACTCAACCGGAGTTGAATTATGAATTAAGAATTCGGGGAGTTGTGGCGGCTAGACTGGATGCCAGTGCTAAACGTAAAATGTTAAGACGTAGAATGGACGCGGATCGGAATCGTGATGTACTGTACGTTGACCCTGATTACGATTTTCAAAACGAAAAAGAGATTATTACGGAAACTTTAGAAATTTTAGAGGGCCTTATCGCGGAATTCGAGGGACCGCAAACCGACTCTTCTTTTCAAAGGATACGATCTCGTTTAATTTACATTTCCAATCGCATTTGTAGATTGACAATTCCCGTGGTTGATGTCGATGCGGAGGTCACTCACGCTAAACAAGATTTCTATGCTAAATATTTGGAGTTGGAGGCCAATCTTTTTGAAAAAGCCGAAAACCATCAACAACAAAATGGACTTCTCAACCAAACTCTGAATCAAACTGTTATTCCTAACACACCCCCTATCATTACACCCGTAATTACGCATAATAAATCTGTCCCCGTCTATCAATGGAATTTAAAGTATCGTGGTGAGACCGACTATCGAACAGTGTTGTCATTTTTGCAGAAAGTTGAAGAATATTGTAAAACCCGTCATGTTTCTAAAGTTGAGTTATTTGAGAGCGCTGCTGAATTGTTTGTTGATAAAGCCTATAGATGGTATCAATCAGTCCTTGAAAGAGTTAACGATTGGGATTCTTTAGTCAAACTTTTGAAACAGGATTTTTTGCCTGACGACTTAGACGAAATAATTTGGGAGGATATAAGAAATAGATTTCAGGGTAGAAATGAGCCAATTCATCTTTTTGTTGCCGAGATGGAGTCTTTATTTAGGAACTTAGAGCGACAGTTACCGGAAGTAACTAAATTAAAATATCTGAAAAGGAACATTTCGCCTCTTTATAAAACACAGTTAGCCTTGGTTGAAATAGATACAATTAATAGTTTAATTGAACTTTGTAGGAAAATCGATAGCGCACATAGTACTAAACGAAATCAAAATGCGCGCGTATCTTGTATAGATTCGGATTCAAATAATATTTCAAATGAACCATCCACTTCCAGTTCACATTCTATGCAAGGTAATAGTTCAGGTCCTCAAAATAATTCCAGAAACAACCGTCCTAATTCCCGTGGCAGATTTAATAGTTCTCGTGGCAATAGTCGCAGTAATTTTCGCAGCAATATTCGCGGTAATTTGAGTGGTAGAAATTCATACCGGTTTAATAACTCTGACTCTTCTGAGACCGATACTTTCCAGAGAAACTTCAATCGAAACAATTCACAAATCCCTGAAAATAATGTAGCATCAATTAATAATTCAAATCCAAGTAGCAGTTCTAATTTGAATAATCAATCCTCTCGTAATCTTTCTACGATCATTTGTTGGAATTGCGGGTTAGAAAACCATGTTTTTGGTGACTGCAAAGCAAAAAGGAAAAAGTTTTGTTACAAATGCGGAAAACCAAACGTCATTTCTCGTGAGTGTAATTGCGTTCCAAAAAACTAAATTCTAGGACGTTTGTCCGCGGCCAGCAGACGTCTTGTTCCTCTATGGCCAATAGTAACAATTTCTTCAACCAAAAGGATTGGGATTCTTGGAAAAAGGTTGTAGCCGATTTTTGTAATGGAGCCCGCTTTCCCGTTTCTGTTGTCGAACAAATACCTCCCAAGATTGTTTCTGATCTCAGCTCTAAGCAGACTACGGCTTCTTTAGCTCCTTTGATTGTCAATAAACCTTTCGACAATCGTCCATATATTGAAATAAAAATTTTTGATGTTTCCGTTAAAGCATTACTGGATAGTGGCGCTAGTCAAAGCGTTCTAGGTGAAAAAGGTCTAGACATAATTCCCAGATTCGATCTTAAATTAGATAAGTGCGGCGATAATTTTGTGTATACTGCTAGTGGTCAAGCTCAAGATGTTTTGGGAGTTATTTATGTACCAGTTTGTGCAGACAATTTGTGCAAGATAATTAAAGTTTTAGTTGTGCCTTCTTTATCGCATGGTTTAATCCTGGGTAGTGACTTCTGCAAAAACTTCAATGTAAAAATAAACTTCGAGGAAAATTCTTGGACAGTTGGTAATGTGGACACTTCAGTAAATAATTTTATTTTTTCAATTTCTTCCGAAGATAAGGAAACCTCTGCGCCAGGTCATACATTTTCAATTAGCCAGTTAGAGGAAAATGAACAAGTTAGGTTAGCATATGAAGCAATAAGCTGTAAAGACAAGTTAGGTCGTACAAACAAAATGACATTCTATATAGACACTGGCGACTCTAAGCCCTTCCGAGAACGTCAATATCCTATGTCACCTTTTATGATGAATATCCTAAACAAGGAATTAGACGAAATGTTAGCTTTGAAAGTTGTGGAACCTTCACATAGTGAATATAATTCACCAGTTCTTTTAGTCAAGAAGTCCAACAACGAATATAGATTCTGTTTTGACGGTCGCTCTTTGAATAAGCAAACAAAACACGATGCATACCCTTTACCTCGTGTTGACACAATCCTAAATACGTTGCGTGATGCTCGTTTTATCTCGTCCATCGACCTGAGAAAGGCTTTTTGGCAGATTCCCTTACACCCTGATTGTAAAGAAAAAACAGCTTTTTCAGTTCCCGGTCGAGGATTATTTCATTTTAATGTTGTTCCGTTTGGCTTGCGCAATTCTGCTCAATGTCAGCAACGTCTGATGGATTTGGTTCTCACTCCAAAATTGGCTCCAAGAGTTTTTTGCTATTTGGATGATATAATAGTTACATCTTCAACTTATTCTGAGCATATTTCTTTGTTGTATGAAGTTCTAGAACGTCTTAAGGACGCCAATTTGACCGTTAATTTGGAGAAATGTCAGTTGTTTAAATCTTCATTGAAATATCTAGGGTATGTGGTTGATTCAGAGGGACTGCGCACAGATGGTGATAAGGTTAGTGCAATTGTAAATTTTTCTCAATGTAGAACAACTACAGAAGTTAAGCGTTTCGTTGGAATGGCGTCTTGGTACAGGAAGTTTATTAATCAGTTCTCCACTCTTGTGTCGCCTCTGAACGATTTGTTGAAAGGTAGGAAAAAGGGCCAATCTATCAAGTGGACCTCTGAGGCTGATGCTGCTTTTATGAAAATCAAGGAAGCTTTGGTATCTGCTCCTATATTGTGCAGTCCAGATTTTGATCGTCCTTTCATTATACAGTGCGATGCTTCGGCTACTGGTTTGGGTGGTGTACTTATACAGGAGGTGGATAATAACGAAAGAGTTATTGCATACGCTAGCCGATCTTTGTCTCGTACAGAACGCAACTATACGGTAACAGAACGCGAATGTCTTGCAGTAATATTTTCTTTGTCGAAATTTAGACCTTATATAGAAGGTACGCCGAATCTTAAAATCATAACTGATCATTATTCACTTCTGTGGTTGAACAGCATGAAAGAACCTACTGGAAAATTAGCCAGATGGGCCGTCCAGCTTCAACAATACGATTATACTCTTGTTCACCGTAAGGGCACTCTAAATGTTGTCCCAGATTTTTTATCTCGAATGCCTCCTGGGGATGAATCAGCTGATTCTCCTGTAAATGCTTTTGTTTCGGTTGTTTCTGATTTAAATCCTCAAAATTTAGATATTCATTTAGAAAACCTTGATCCCTTTTACCTGAAAATGAGACAAGATATTTTGACAGACCCAGAAAAATTTCCAAATTGGTGCGTTAGAGGTAACTTTGTCTACAAGCATATTCCATTAAAAACTAAGTATAGATCCAACCTGACGCCTTGGAAGCTTTTGGTTCCTAAATCTCAAGTCCAAAAGATAATTGAAAAACATCACGATCCAATTGTTTCTGGTCATTTTGGATTTTTCAAAACAATCAACAGGATCCAAGTTAATTATTTTTGGAAAGAGATGCGTAGTGACGTTGCTAAGTATATTCGATCATGCTTGGTTTGTGGCGAGCAAAAAGCCTCTAATGAAGCTAGGATGGGCTTAATGGGTTCTGAAAAAACGTGTAATTTCCCGTTTCAAATTATCTCAGTTGATATAGTAGGTCCATTTCCTCGCAGCCGTTTGGGACATACTCATTTGTTAGTAGTAGGGGATTGGTTTTCGAAATATACTTTGTTATGTCCTCTTAAGAAGGCTGACGCTGGAAGAATTTGTAAATTTTTGGAAAACGATGTATTTTTGCTGTATGGAGTTCCTCAATTTATTATTTGCGATAACGGTTCCCAGTTTGCTGGAAGGGTATTTAAAAGTTTAGCAGATAAGTTTGAAGTTCAAAAAATTTGGTTCAATGCTCGTTACCACCCGCAAACAAATTTTGTTGAGCGATCCAATAGAGTTGTAGGTACCGCTTTGCGTAGTTACATTAAGGAGCATACTGATTGGGACCAGCATCTCACAGAGATTCGTTTTTCTATAAACTCAGCTGTGCATGAAGTTACAAATTTTAGCCCCAATTTTATGAATTTTGGTCGACACATTCCCATTTCTGGAAAATATTATGGCGAGATCAGAAATACCGAGGGTATTAAATTATTGTCCAGGAACCGTGAGGAATTTGGTGAAGGTCTGAAGGGTCTCTCTGAAATCTACGAGATTGTCGAGAAAAAACTTCACCAAGCTTATGAAAGATGTAGACGTCATTATAATTTGAGAAAGCGTGACGTCCAATTTAGTGTCGGAGACAAAGTATGGAGACGAAACAAGGTGCTGTCTGACGCATCAAACCGATTCACTGCTAAGTTAGCAAAAAAATATGTTCTATGCAGGATTTCTGAAAAGATTTCCCGGATTATTTACCGGCTAGTTCATAATGATGGTTCAGATGCAGGCGAATGGCATATCAAAGATTTGAAACCTTATTTGGGTTCAAATTCAGATGTTTCTGTGGGTTCTGACGTTTAGGTATGGTTTGTGAGATTTTGTAAATTTAATTGTCTCATTTAGTCTAAGCTCACGTTTGATTGTAGTTGTGGAGAAATGTCTTCCTGTTGAATCAAAGCTTTGTAATTTTCAGTCCTCGAATAGCTATTCTAGAATAATTTTGCCCTTAAGATGGATCGATCCTATATATTTTTTTTTGCCCTTGTTGTTTTTTTTTTAAATTAGTATTTAGCTTTAGTTTGATATTCCCTGTGAAATACCTCCTTGAGAATCTTTATAGACTTGTCCTACCAAATATGCATTTTCACCTGATATAGACATACCGATTTTGTCCTTCTCAATTTTGACTCCAATTTATTGGCGGATGATACCCGATAGATATCAGATTTCTATAAAGATTAATTATTCCTCAGTAAGTTGTAAAGGATAGCCCACAAATAAAATTCGTGTTGCCCCAAATTTTATTCTTTTAGGAGAGGGGTGGTGTAACGATTTTTTTTAATCAGTTCTCATTTTCCCTACTTTGGTGATTTTACGTCCCCAAAATAATGATTGGTTATGGATAGATTTTAGAATAGGTTTTCCAAGTAATTATAGATTAAGAATAATTGCCCTTGTTTGTTCCTACAGCCCTCATAATTATTAAATTACGGCTGGAATGTTTAAAAATTAAATTTGTGCCTATATTTTTAAAATTATAAATACGATTTTTAAATATTGCTAATTTGAATATCGACAACGACGTCGCGAAACACGGTAAATGGTAAAAAAAAAAAAGGAAACTTTATCCGCATTCCTACGCTGTAGGCTGGTTCAAGTTTACTCGGAAGGTATGAAATCATCCCATTCTTTATTAAAGTCATCATCTCGACAGAGATAGCTATATAAAACCAGTGATTTAGGACAATGTTGAGTCGTCTTGAATTTGAGAATTTTCAATTTAAGGCAGAGAACATTCAGCTATCGACAAAGCATGACTGTGCTATAAGTATCTTCTAAATTCCAAAAAAAGAAGGTGTCACTGCAACTAAAAGAAAGTTTCGGAAAGGCGATAATTTAAATGTCAAAGCCACCGAAAAAGTTAGCTTCGTGAAATGACGCTTTAGTTAAATAATAGCACGTAATTTTTTTGTGCCATGATGTCTTTTACTGGTGAGTCCAATTTTCTATGACCTTTGCCTTTAATTTTGTATGCACTTAAAATCAATTTTTGTGCATATTTCTAAATTCAGTTTCATAAGTAAAGTAAATGTTCTAAGACCAGCATGACCCTTTCAGGCCTTTCTGACCGATACAAAAAAAAAACCAAGAAACCTGCAAGGTCCCCTTGATTTGACCTTTTCAATGACAACCAGCAGGCAGCCATATTGTGGACACCATTTTGGATGTCGTCACAGTTGACGCTCTGTTCGTTCCTGTCAATCCTGTCAATATGTATACGTCAATTTTGGGGCACTATGAGACTCATCTTTAAATAGAAGGAAGCAGCCTACGACATGGAGTTTACCAGATAAGATCTTTCCATAATTTTTTTTTTAAACAACTTTCTTTTTCATAATTTTTTTATAATAATTCATAATTGTTTTAATGGGTACTTTTAGACCGACGGATAAACCATTAACTCTCTTTTGGATACATAATTAATTATGTATTTTCGTCGTCCTTTTTAGAGTGAATGCGCATTTACCCCTTGGAGGCTCGATTCCCAATTTTTCAAAATTCTAATTATTTTTTTTTATCTTTAAAGTTTTTCTGGTCTCAGGTCCCCAGATCGTTGTACAGGAAGTTTATTATTTTTTTGTGTTTATACAAAGGTTTGCATTTGGATGCTAAATTTCTAATAATTACTACCATATTTCATTATTACTTTTCAATTTCATACATTTTTGTTTGTCTGTTGTGAAAAACAACCAGCTGTGATTAACAAACAAGGATATTAATATTATTATTATTATTATACTAGTAAATAGGATAGATTTATTAATTGTTATATTATTCAATTTTTATTAATAATTATTTTTTTTTAACGTTAAAGGAATTTTGTTTTTTTTTGAAATCATCACTGTTTCATTTCATGGATATTTGAATTCACTCTTAATCTTTATTTAATGAATAACACGGGGTTCATTAAAGATATATATTTTTTTTTGATTTAGTCATTCATAAAAGAACTGGAATAAAAAACCTGTGTTGGCGCCCATAGGCAAATTAAAAATCCACTTTCTTTTTTTTTTTTTGAGTTATTTTTGAGGATAAGAACCACGACCTCAGTCACCACTGAGCAGCTGACAGGCGTACTTGGTTTGTAAAGAAAACTGTTACAACTATAATATTCAATTTTCGAGTCTAATGAAGAAACATGGAATACATCATTATAGTTCGTTTAGTCCTCTAAAAGCATCTATTGCAGAGCGAGTAATTCGAACCATTAAAGAAAAGTTGTTTAAGCAATTTACATTAAACGGAAACCATAAATGGATCGATTTATTGAAGCCTGTTACCGATGCATATAATGACCGCAAACATAGCACGATTAAAATGAAACCAAGCAAAGTTACTAAAAATAATGAAAAAACACTACTTAATACTGTTTATAGTCATATTAAGGTAGCTGGAAAACAGAAATTCAAGGTCGGTGACGTAGTTCGCATAAGCAAGTTCAAGCATGTTTTTCAGAAAGGATATACCCCAAACTGGACTACGGAATTGTTCCACATAGCTAAAGTGAGAATTACAAATCCAACAACATATTTGTTAGAGGACTTGCAAGGTCGGCCTATAAGTGGTGGTTTTTATGAAGAAGAACTACAGAAAACAAAACAACCTGATGTGTTTCTTATAGAACAAGTATTACGAAAGAAAGGAAATAAAATGTATGTAAAATGGTTGGGCTTTGAAAAATCTCATAATAGCTGGGTTGACAGGGATAAAGATCTAGTTTAAAAGCGGATTTAAACGATTTGCAACTCATTTATAATACTGAGTGTGAAGTATCAAGTTTGCAAAGAAAGTAGTCCTTCTCATTCACATAACTTAAGTCATAATCATAAAAATAAGTATTGTACGGTAATTTAACATGACAACACCAGCAGATATTGATTGTACGGATAGTGAAGATGAGAGCTGCTCAACCTGTTCCTCACCTAATTGGAAGTATGTCAATAGTATGTTTTTGATGAGTAAACAAGAAATCATGAAAAAATCAACATTTTTGGGGGAGACTTGTTATTCAACCAAGAATTTCAAAATAATTTCTGGAATAAGTATTGCTCGAGGACTAATTCCTAGCCTAAAAGTCACAAGTACAATTCTAAATCTACCTGAAGAACAAGTGTCTGTTTCGTTTAGCTATATAGAATGGTCCAAATTTCTGGATATTGTTACATCCTTCATGGAACTTTTTGGAGATGGTAGTGATGTCATAAAAACTGTTTCATTATCGGATACCATCATTGTTTCTACAGTTAGGTGTTTTGGAGAGAGAATTATCAAGTTAACAAGCGGAGAAGTTGATTTATGTTTTTGTATAGATGATATAGAATCCATTTCATATATCCGAGAAATAATAGATTATAGGTTAAGTTTACTTATAGAACTAGATTTTAGAACTTTTTATGATAATAGTTAAAAAAATTATAATGTAACCACTGTTAACGAAAATAATTTTTTAAGTGTCATAAAAGAATATTGTAATTTAAATATATGTGAATTATCCTATTTTATGTTAGAATTCGTATACCTCAACCCGGAAAAAATAGTTATGGATTTCAAGAAATTATGTGTTTTAGATATCTAGTGATGTAATAATGAGAATGTGAACTTGTGAAAAATAATTTTTATGCAATAAATTCTTTAAAAACATTCGTTATTTTATTTCCATTTTAGTTTTCAGAATAAACTACAAGAGAGAGAGAGAAAGAGAGAGACAGAGATAGAGAGAATAAGAGTTTGTAGCAGTAGACATTCAATTTAGTATCATCATGTCTGTCGATAAGTTTGGTCGTTCACAGCGCTTAAAAACTGTTAACGAGTATAAAAATTTGGTGTTGAAACGACGTTTGGAAAACCAATCACAAGATTATGCAACGAAATCCTGCCCACGAAAAAATGGGGCCACGGGTCTAGCAGCGGGGACAAGCATGTGGCCCCTTTGATGACGTCACTTGGGTTAGGCCCCTCCACTTGACGAAAAATGGGGCCTACCGAAAAAATGGGGCCCTGGAATGGGGCACAGGCCCACCTGGGTTAGGCCCCTTCAATTTGGGACTTCTCTGATGACGGGCACAGGCCCCAGAACGAGAATGGGGCCACTTCCGGTCGGGAACCGACTTAGTATATCTACTATGACGTTATAAAACTTGAGTTGTTGTCTCAAATATTTAGCTCTGAGTGGAGTCGTTCGAAATGCCCTATAATATCTCATAATAAAGGAGGGAAAGCTTAGAAATATTACATCAGTGTAGTGGAAGCTACGAAACAGTAAACATGAAGTTGGTTGTTGTAGACATTCAAGGATTTAGCCTTCCAGAATTTTATCCTAAAGAAATAACATTTGTTCATGGACAACAACAAAGTGCTCATTACGTGTTGAAGCCTTCAGTACCGTACAGTACGTTAAGAAGTAATATCAAGAAACAGATACAATATTTAGAACATAATCATCATAGTTTGAAGTATAGCAGCGGTTACATTAGTGATGATGACCTCAACGAAATATTGCGCAATCATCTGCTCATAGATGTTGATATTGTTTTCGTAAAAGGGCATTAGAAAAAGGAATTTGTTGAACAAAGAATGAGTGATTTGCAAGCTTTAACGCCATCTGTAGTCAATGTGGAACACTGTACCCTTGACCAAGTGCCTAATTTTTATAAGGACCTACCACTGTGTTTAAATCATTTTAATAATTATTCTGAAAAATATATGTGTAGTTTAAGAAATAATTTAAAACTTTATGATTGGTTGTATTCCAGATTACCTAAATAAATATATTTGATTATTTTAATTCATGTTTTTTTTTTCCCGCTCCCTTTACTTCATTTCCTTTGTAAGCTGTATCACACGGGTTTTACTGTAGTATATTGCTGGACAGAAAAGAGCAATATGTCAGACTCTAATAAATGTCTCAAACTCTTACTTGAAGAATATTTAGTCAAATTAAAACAATTAAAAGAACTTATAAATTTTTTTAATATATATGAATAATTTGAGGTTAGTGATGGCTACATTAAGTTCACATTTTATACTGCTGTTTGCAGTATATCAGGACATCCTGTATATACATCAAACAGCGAATTCAACTGAAGCTTTTGTGTATCTACAAGAGTTATGTGTTTGGTCCAAAATGATGTCACACCTAATCAACAACGACAATGTTCCAGCGTTTTCTACATTCATATTCAGTTATAAGGAAAGATTCAAGATAAAAATTAATTTTAACGACAACGTCACCAAGGAACTGGATTGGATCACGGTTAAGGAAGAGAAACCACCGCTCAAGCTCGAAGAGTTTAGTGCTGAGTCCTCAGTTATAGGGCTGCTGTGCTACCTTACACTCTGTTCCACAATTCTACTTCTCAAGTGCATAGTTAGAATCCTTATGAAAAAAAAGTGTTTTTTAATGGTAGAATAATGGATTCCTGTATAAAACTAGCAGTTTGTTTGCTACGTAGAAGATTAGAAATCCGACATGTACTTTTCACTTCGAGAACTTCGACAAAATCCCCCTTGGCATTCTGCTCATGATGTGGAAAAATATGAAAATGGTATCAAGTCTTGTAATCTGTATCTTGATAATTCCATCTCCTTGGAGGACTTCTGTGTGCTAATGAACAAGTATGGACTATATGAACCATTAAAGCAGCAGGTCGCTAAATATGTGAGTGAAGACATTATTGTAAAATATATAGGTTAGGATGAAATTGACTAATTTGTACTTTTTAAAAAAATAATAAAATTTCCCAATAAAAAATGATTGCTTTTTATTAACCATATGCTGTTTACCTATACCAACAAATTTCAAGAATAATGACGTCACATCCTGACTAGAGAAGCCAGCTTATAACCTAAATTTCCCAGTTATAACACCAGCTAGCTCAAAAATATAATGATAAAGAAAGTAGTACTTACTAAACATGGGTCTCTTGGACCTGGGCATTGTTCTCAGCAGAAGGAATCAATAAAAGTCAGGTTTAAAACAAAGGACAATATTTAATTACTAAACCTATGTAGCTTTGGGCAATAGATAACAGGTAACAATTGAAATGTAAATAAATGTAGAACAATAATAATCGACATCAAAATATTACACTAAATAATAAAGTCGTGTTCAAATAATGTCAACGTATTGATTACATAAGGGCAATTAATCAATTACGCTAGACATTTAAACTTTAATTATAAATATGAAAAATCATCCCCTAAAATACGATGGTATACCAGGCGCAAGACGATTATATTTATAGCATGACAATGCCAAGAGAATAGGTAACTAGATATATAATAAAACACTCTACCGTAGTAACATTCAACTCTTGAGCAGCATTCTAATTATTATGTAAGAAATAAAATAGAGCAGCTATACATTACTCGATCCTGCTGGTGAAATAAATCAGCAACCAGCCTGGAAAGGATGAGAAACGTCCAGAAGCTACATCAGCTGCTACTGCTACCAATTAGTACGTGCATTGTGCACCAAACAAGAGACTTGACTTAGACATCAACATCAGACACCGGAACAAGACACCAACCAAAAACAACGCCCTAGAAAAGGTATTCAGCCTTAGTTCCAGAACTATATTAAATTACAACTAGCTTTGACAGCACAAATCCTAGCACCATTCTAGCACTAAACGGCCTCGACAAGCCGGGTCTACGAAGTCTGCACATTTAGAATGAACTTGACGTCACACAAATGGCGCTTTCATAATAGCCCATCATCTAGATTTTATTAAGCAAAAACCCTATATTTTATTCCCTCCCTAATATATGTAAAAATAGATAAAACATACCTTCCAACAATCACATTCCTACAACGCCTAAGGACATCATTTCCTCATCCGGCAACACCGTAATTGTCGAAAGGGCATATCTCCCTAATATCACCATCAAGGCACACGTAAGACGGCAGGACAAAAATGGACATATAAGCCCTTGGGACCAACTCTCTATAAGTGACGAGAAACTAGGTAATAGTATGGAAATGTGTAGCCAAGAACCATGTGGTTCTTGGGCAGCAAAAGTAAGATAACTTACCAGTCACGTGGTCAAAAATCCCTTACAAAAAGGTTTGTGGAAATCCAAAATCACACGTGCCTCCAGCACAACTTGCAGTTTATCTAGTAAACCAAAGAAACGGATTCCACGTGAAAACTGCAGCCAAAATCCCTTAGGTACAAAGGCGAATCCTAGGACTCAAGCAGGCTTAGCAGCTAAAACGACCATTCAGGCTGAAAGTTGGGGTAGAAAAGACCGAAGGAAGAACTTGAAAGGTTCAATTTCCCCCCTAATGACAAAACTGCAATGTCATGGTCAGAACCAGGGACGACTCGTCTCTCTGGGTCTGTTGCCAAAACTCAAAATAATTTCCATACAGTCCCAAAACACAATAGAACTCTTTAAAATCTCAACTAGTTGTTAATTTCCTCAGCTAAATTATAATTTACACAGAAAATTTCAATTAATGAACAAAACGAAGAAAACTTAATGTTGCTACAGACAGCAACACAGTAACAATTCTGTGAACTACGCCAATGACTTTGATTTATCGGTGAAACCTTGACCCATTTACTCCAAGCACCTGTGCGACATCCCAAGACCGCTAAATAATGAAAACCGAAGTGTTCGGAGCACACAGCTGTTCAAGATCAAGTTCAAGTGTCAAAAATAATAAATCATAACCCAATAATTAACGGATGGTAAACAAAGCACTGGGCCCCAATTTTTAATAAAGGTAAGTATTGAAATTGAATTCTATTTCATCCTAAGTCATCCTTTTACATTGTAGACGCAGTCCCACAAGGAATATTTCCCTGACAAAACAAGAATACAGGAAAACAGAAGCCCCCTGCCAACCTGTCGGAAAATGAATTGTTTATGTCCATGAAATGATTAAAATAAAAGGATATTAATTAAAAACAATCTTAGAGCTTTGGAATACAATATTAAATGAGAATTTATATAAAACTAACAAATTGATACAGTGAATTTTGAACTGTAATAAGCTGCACAAGCAGTTCCTAGTTCTCAGATGAGTAATCATAAACGATAACATCCAGTGTGATAATTGACTAATTTGTTTTTGAAATAAGGAATGATAAAGGTTTTAAAATATTTTTTCTATCAACCCGCTGTTCGCACTATTGTTAGAATTGTTTACCATTTGCAGTTCCGAGAATTTAGGTCACACTAGACTAAACAACAAAGACCTAGTGGGATAGTCTAGACCACGTCTATCGCTTATTTAAATTGAAGCAGCTGGTTCACATTAACGAGTTTGTTTATAGGTATTTATTTTTCAGTCTGTCACTAACATCATGTGCTTTTATAGATCTAGACAAATCGCTGTTGGAAAGTTTTCGCACCTCCTTTTGCACTTCTGCGATCCTGATAAAAAAAAATTCTCCAACCACCCCCCCCCCCTCCGCCCCCCATTTCTTCAGCTACCCCTCGCAACCCCCTTACAGCAGCCTCTGATGTCGCTGAAGTCACTCCTTCAGAAATCCCTACAATCCTATGGTCAAGTGACTTCTTCAGCAGCTTCTGGTGTCGCTGACGTCACTTCTTCAGACATCCCTCCAACTCTATGGTCACGTGACTTCTTCAGCAGCCTCTGGTCATTGTTGACAATACTCACCTTCTCCAGCGCAAGAATGGTACAACGGTCACGTGACTTCTTCAGCATCCTCTGGGCTCTCTGACGTCACTTCTTCAGGCATCCCTCCAACTCTATGGTCACGTGACTTCTTCAGCAGCCTCTGATCATTGTCGACAATGGTCACCTTTTTCAGCGCAAGAATGGTCACTCCTGATGGACACCATGCCATCCGCAACGAATGATCTTGGAAGTGGTCCCATAGTGGTCTTGTTTACCTACTGACATCACAGGTTGTTTTTTTTATATAGAGTATTGAATAACAGTTAGTGATGATTGGGGACAATCGTTGGGTGAGGTAACCCAATTGGATAAGTTATCTGGAAATCATTTAACGGGCAATTCATAAAAAAGCAGGGTGTCGTGAATCACGGTGGACAGCGGGGTTACAGCGCAAAAATCTACGGCTCGTTTACCGGCTGGAGTAGACAGGTCGATGAGGTATCATCAGATCAAGTAAGTAAATTAGTGGACCATAGCAGATGTATACTTACAAACAAAGATCCTACCGTCGACGATTCTTGGGATGTAGAACCTGCGGTGGGTACCTATATTCCAGAAGCGTATGTGGTATCGAACCTGATAATCCGCTCTCCTCTGCCGAAAATGAGCCAGATGGCGAAAAAAAAATTTAGGGAGCAAGAACGAAAAGGACACATGACATTTCTGTGATCTACTTAAATTATTGAAAATGCATTATACAGGTAACGTTTTTGCTAGTTTTAAGTAGGTAAGAAAATGTAGTAGCATTTGTGCGTTGGATTGAGTCATACTATCAATAACTATGCAGCCATGTATCCATGGTACCAATCGTATTCTGGTAAATTAGGTGATGATGATATGAATGGGTTTAAAGCGCTTTATGGAGAGCGAACACGAATATTTTATTGAAATTTATTTGACTTATCATGTCCTAATAAAGGACTTCTTGCTCAATTGAAGACATTAATAAGGAAAATTCTTGTGTTGTATAAATAAATTTTATACATTTTTAAAATTAAATATTATTCAAACTTTTTTTATTTTTTTATTTTATACCGTAAAACTGGGTTACTTTGCACAAACGAGGTTATTTGCACAAAAATTCCAAAAAGTTATTTTTTTTTGGGATCGGTAGTACTGACAGCCTATAGTGAAACCGGTTGCAAGTCTTCACAGATGTTAGTTTGTCACTGAACGTGAAATGGGGTCGATTTGTTGCTGCCAGTGGAAACGCTAACACGCGTAAGTAGTCCATGTTTTTTTGTAAAAAAAATATTAATGGGATGCTAAGGGATCTGGAACATAATAGAGTTTTTGGAACTACCTTGAAACTTGGATATAGATTTGTGATACGCCTCGGCACTTGAAAAATATACAGAGTATGTTCATAAAGTCTTGATGCTGTTTACATTTTTTTTTTTTGAGAGAGAGAGAGATGGCACTTTCTTGGGGTTACTTTGCAATATCGGTTTTTGGTATTTTTTTGGAGGTAGGAGGGAAATAATGAATGTTTTACATTTTCTTTACAGAAAAATGCCTATGAAGTACATGAAAAAGCTTGGGCACGAGCATACAAAAATTACACAGATGAAACCGTTAAAATGGCGATATCAGCTATCTGTCAAGAAATGTCTTCTTCTGATGCATCCGCTCGGAATAAAATTACATACTATAAACTTAGTGGACAACATGCTGGCGCAGTAGGCGGTCCACATCATCTTACCGAAGTCGAAGAGCGACACTTTGTAGACGTCCTAATATCCTGCGCAGAATACGGCACACCGCTAACAACTTTCGACCTGAAAATTACGGTAAAATCTCATTTAAATAAACAAGGAAAGATTATAAAACAATTTAAAAACGGAGACACCCCAGGCAAGGATTGGTGTTACAACTTTTTGGATCGACATAAGGACAGACTCACTCAGAGAGCATGTCAAAATATCAAGGAAGTCCCAGCAAAAAAAAAAAAACGGAAGAAGAGTTTACGGAATATTTTGAAAATTAGGACCGCAGTATTGAAAACTTTCCTCCGGAAAACATCTTAAATTTTGACGAAACAAATTTGACGGACAATCCAGGCGCACAGAAATGCATATTTAGGCGTGGAATAAAATATGCTGAAAGAGTTATGAACACATCCAAGTCTGCAATTTCAATAATGTTCGCTGCCACAGCTTCGGGAGAAATGTTACCACCTTACGTGGACTATAAAGCAGAAAGACTTTATGACCTATGGTGCACTGGAGGACCAAAAACACATAATATAATAGAACCAAATCTGGTTGGTTCGACGCTGTAACGTTTCAGGACTGGTTCGAAAGGATTGCTCTGCCATGGGCAAAGCAACTACTCGGTCGGAAAGTATTGATAGGAGACAATCTCTCCTCTCACATGCAGTTCATCTTGAGAGAACGTTAGCATAATTTTATTACATTTGTCTTTCTACCGCCGCATTCCACGCACATGACACAACCATTAGATGTGGAGTTTTTCAGATCATTGAAGCAAAACTGGCGAAATATAATTACCACCTATAAAACAAAGAATCCCAAAATTAACACTGTTGAGAAGACCTCATTTCCACAGCTGCTCAAAATGTTAATGATAGAGATAGGTGAAAATCAAGAGAATGTGATAAAAAAAACTCCTTCAAAGCAGCATGGATAGTTCCACTTAATCCCCTGTTTTGAAAAAGTTGCCAGCAAGGCGGCTCGAAGAAAATGTCAAGGAACATATTGATGGTGCGTTATTGGGGTATTTGAAGCAGACTAGATCAGCAGATGCACCCAGCAAACCAAAAAGATCCAAGAAGATGTAACAAATTACTCCTGGAAAATCCGTCTCTTATGAAGAATTGTTCCCCAACGAAAGCCAGAGCAATGAAGATGAATCTTCAGAAGAAGACATGGTATCATTATCTGACAGTGGAGAAGAGGAAACACCAATAGAGACACAACTTCAAGATGACAATCTCAGTGACATCTCAAATAATAACGAAGAGCCTGCAGAACGACAGTTTATGCAAACATTTTTCAAAAATGGATTTGTTTTTCTCCTGGTGGATGATATTTCCCTGGTGAAAGAAAAGGACATCATAACGCATTTGGAAACTCCTTCAGTAGTGAGAAGAGGGATGTATCGCTTCCACTGTGATTTGAGTAGCTATCTATAAATTAGTAATAAGATTAAGTTCCTTCCTACCAAACCATTTAACCTATTTGTTTTTTATGTGTGGAGGGATCTTAGAAAAAACGGTGAAGATATTGAGTTTCCTCACTCGACAGTCTCCTCCCACAAAATTATTCTCTTGAATATATCTGATTGGTAGCGATAGAAAATACATAGTTCCATTTGATTATCCTTGGCTTGAGGTTATATCACAAAAAAGTAATTAAAAAAGCGAGAAAAGTTGCAAATTTCAAAAACCCGAAGAAAGTTCTGTAAAATGTCTGGGTGCCAATGTGTAAATGTGTTGCTATCCCATATTAATGGAGAAAAGGAATTTACAGACTTTACCAGCCAAGAATTAAACATGATACCTTTAGATTACTTGATTGAAAATGCGAACCCGAAATATGGAGTAAACTACCACCCGACTACAAATCTGATTGGGATGTGGGTTGCGTTTTATGTTGAAAAAAATAAGGGACGAATGCTGTAATTATATAGCGCACATTTTAGTTGGTTTTTAAAAATTCATGCTTGTGGAAACTATGGGGAAACCCAAACTCGAAATTTTAAAAAATCTTGTCGTGCCTAAAGTAAATCTAATTAAACAAAAAATTATGTCTAAAAGTGATGGCGTGAAAGCTATAAATTACTACCCAACTATGAAAACATTTCACCAATTCATGAGGATTTCCTTGCAAATAGTGAAAACAATATGTTTGTACCGCAGGTACAGCAATCTTGGGATATTGGATATGGATATTTTGACATATGATTAACCAAACCATCATGAGGAATTCTTCGCAAATAGTGGAAATATTTTGGAACCGTCTGTACAGCAATATTTTCATTGTGTTGCTATGGATATTTTATCGAAATCGACTAAAATAAATGTAGAGCAAATTTTACAAGATTTCGATGCTTATCAATGATCACCTGGCTTGCTCCAGTCGGAAATAAAAATATCTGAGATCAATCAAGATTTGTTAATTGAGGAAGCGATAAATATTTTGCCAAAGTCTACTAAAATAAATCCGGAGCAGCAATTAGCATCACCTTCTTCTACTCATCTTCTAGATGTAATTATACCTCCAATGCTATCAAAAATCAACAGTATCATCGATAGAGATTTGGCCATTGATGAAATCAAACAGTTACGTGAAAAAATGCTTCAAAAACTTGAACATTTCCAAAGAAAAGTTGATGAGTGCAAAGAATGTCTACACATTTTGGATGTACGTCAAATAAATATTAATAAAAACTGTACATTATTGATTGAGCAAGACTCTTCAAATTATAAGGTGAATAAGTTCTGTTTTAAACATATTCGATAAAAAATCATATTTCACGTCGATAGATTATAATGCAATTTCAATTTTGAGATTTCTCATAGTTTTTTACGAGCACATGTATTATATACTCAAATGTATTGATCAAGAAAAGGAATGAAAAAATATTTTTTTTCTGTTTTACTATAAACTAATTTTGATTGGTTATCTTGGTAATATAAAATAGATTTCACCTGATTTTTTTTATTAGGTAATCTAAGAGTTAATCGAAAAAATTGATTTGACACTCATTTTATACTTACACAAACACACTCTTGAATAAATTTCTCTCATTATTTCACATTTTTTTAACAACAAATATCCGATTGAAAACACTAATACATACCACGCGACATACTTATACTTGTAAAAATTTTAAACTAAAGAAGATATGGGTTTCGCCGACTGGATCGTTAATGAGGTTAAACCAATTTACATTCTTTACCTGCAGCTGTTTTTGACCCAGGCAGAAAGTTAGACGCTCGCATAATAATTACAGGAAATAAAAAAACAAATTCATATAAACTGCTTTATTTGCAAATATACATTATGGCTAAAAATAGTGAATCAAAAAAATTTTAAAACCTGCTATTTCAACAAAAAATATATTATCAAAAATAGTTTCTGGTTGTCTTCATTTTCCTAAAAAACTGGTAAATATCTATTCTTTAATTTTATAGCAAAATAAAATTTTCTACACATAGGACAAGTTTATTTTGTCTTAGTCCACTCAAATAAACATTTTAAACAAAATTGATGTTTACACAAATTTGGTTGGCTGACATCTTTTTTCTCTATGGTCTCCAAGCAAATGGGGCAAGCTTCTAGGTTTTTCATCTTATTATTTGGTCTATACAATTTATAGTATGGAGTTTCATTCCCTGATGAATGCTACACAAATGCTGGCTTTTGATTGGTTGCTTTCAATGAACCAGATATCAGCAAAAAGTTTCAAGATTAGTTTGGGTTTTCTTTATCTAATTTAATTGGACAACGAGAAACACACGATTCCTTTTTGTGTCTATATACGTTATTTGTTTTATGCCTAAATGGTTTACCGCAATTATCACAATTAAACATTATTTAACGTACACTGCATTAAAGACAAGACTTGAATGGTTCATATAGACAAAATTTCAATGATTTGTGTAAAATAAGTCTATTTATGGATTTATTTCGAGAAAATGACAGTAATTACAGGGTGGAGGGATACTTTGCCGGTGCGATACAGGGCGCGGTAGGGGGATACAGGGTGCGTTGTATCTTGAGAGGTAGGGGTATGCAGGGCGCGTTGTATCTTGAGAGGTAGAGGGATACTGGGCGCGGCAGGGGGTTGTCTGTAATATCTAGAGAGGTAGGGGGAGTGTCTCTTTGTCTCATCTCTGTTTCGGCCCAGTATGCCTATATTCTCCCTGCTGTTACGCATACATATTAAGTCGATTTTTTCGTTATTTATAAATTACAAGTGTAAATATTTTCAAGCACGAAAATGAGTTGAAATATTCGAAAAGTTAGAGAACACGTTATGCAGCATGCATCCATAATAAGCTATCAATATAACACACATCAACCATATTCGTCTACTACTAATGTCAACATTGTTTAGCGCCTCTAGTAGTTATTGATTGTTCACAACAGAACGAAGACCTTCTGAAAGGTGGTGCCGTCGAAATTCGTAGTATTTGAAACAGAAAAAGCAATTTCTGCCAATACTGCTGCTTATTGTTTAATTTCACATGATCAAGTAGTGAAGCATAATCCGCTTACAAGTACAGTTGAAGTAATATAAATAGAGAAATCTTGATTGCGCAATTTGAAAAATGTAGCCTCCTAATAATCCTAAAAATTTTAAGACTCAATCTCTATAGTAGTTATCGACTGTTCACTACAGAACGAAGAGCATCTAAAAGGTGATACAGTTGATATTTATGTAGGGTTTGTACATAACCAAATAGTGAATCAATTTAAACCAGCCCTTTCATCTGTAAAGAAATTGCTATTATCAATATTGAGAATGAAGATGTGCATCATCGAATGTTTGATTGCCCTATGCCCCTCAACTTGTTAGAAAATGGTTTCCAGAACCAAGTTGATTGGATCACGAAAAATGTGCATGGTTTAATTTGTAGTGTTGATTTATCTAATTTAGGTCAAGAGTCTTTGTGTCTGTATCTGAAAGTTATTGTGCAAGATAGTGTTATTTATGTGTTAGGTATACAGAAAAAAAAATGGTTAGAAAAATTTATTGTTAACAAAATTGTTGATTTAAATGAACTTGTTCCATTAATTCAAATCAGCTAAAATTATTACATACCAAACTGATCAAAAATAATAATTATCACTGTCAGAAACATGTATTCAATAATTTTGGATGTGCGAGAGAAAATGTGTTTTACTCGAAAAAATTATTTTTACATAGAATATTGTAACTTTTTTTAGATGTTTTCAGAAAGTTGTAGGTATGAATTGAAATATTGAAACAAATTTTCACTTGTATTTTATTTATATGATTCATCATTAAATTTAAATAACATTTTGTGTTAATTAATCAATAATCCACCATATGTCATACAAGGCCCTTTCGGCTAGTGAAGGTTAGACCTGAAGTTAGGGTTTGCTCTTCAGGAAAACACACAACTACAACGGGAATAGTGTATATTTCGTCCAATAGGTACATTACCAAAGGGGCACTACGTAGGTGTACTACATGACTCTTGTGCTGGGGCTCTATGTAGGAATACGGGTTCTGCACGTATAGGCAACGCTACCCTGCTAGAGGGTAAGACTCTCTGGGGCAAGGTGACCCTGAAGAGGAATGTAGCTATTGCTCCCTTGGGTAAGGTGACCCTGAGGAGAGAGTGATCCGAAGGGGTTAATGCTTCCTGGGGTAAGGAGACCCTGAGAAGAGAAAGACCCGAATGGATGCCGATACCATGGTTGTATCGGGTTTTTATATTCATTTTGTGTAAGCATAATTTACGCGTTGACCTGTTTAAACCGCTGACTGTCGATAAATCGTGTTCTAGTTAGTTTTAACTATTTTTGATATACAGGATGGTTTTTATTTATAGACCATTAGTTGACATATGCCCCTCCTGTGAAGGCGTTGGTCCCCAACGCTAAGAATCATGTGACCATACCTTTACAATAATCTTACTTATTCTATAAAAGTACTAGTTAAAACAATATATTATTATACATTATATATGGAAAGAATTTGGTATCTCAGTACCCCTTCTGTTGGCTCCTAGCTGCTTGTTCGGGAATATTTCTTTCCCTCTTTTTTTTTTCTCTTTCGTTTCGGCCCCTGTAACAATAAGATCAAAGTGTTAGTAAATTTCTTACCTCCTGTATGTGTGAATTTATTTATGTTATGCTTAATTGACTAAATATACCTATAAATTGTTAATTACCCCTTTGGTGAGTATCAGTTTGAATATTTAAATATGGAATGTAAGTAGCCCAAAAAAAAAAATATTTCTACGTATTTCATTTCCTTTTACTTTCTCTTTTATATATTATGTACTCATATATATATTATTTTTATTTATTTTTTATTTTAATTTATTTATTTTATTTTTTTCAATAGATCCAGGCCGCTATCAAACGCACCTTAGGCGGCGTGTTATGGTTATCCTAAGGAGGCGGTATCCCGACCTGCCGAGGGTATGTACAGCCACAGCCTCTGCTTATTCCAAATAGATTTTGTTATTATATTTTTTCAGGGGTACCATCCTGAGATATTATTGGTTCGACAACAAGCCGATGATTGTTGGCCGCCTCGTCTTCCCCCTGGGCAGGTTTTCATTAAGATGGGTCCGGTGTGTGGCCGACTTGTTTGTTTTTATTTCGGGGCGTCTATCCCTAAGGCGCCCCATAATTTTTATATATTTTTGAAAAATAAGTAATAAAAAATAAAAAAAAATATTCAATTCTGTATTTCTGCATCAACTGACGCAAGCATCGCAGGAGGTGGGACTAGAGATGAACACCGCAAAAGCCAAATTCATGAGTTTGAGTGAGGCAGACCTACTCACCATGGAAGGCCAAGAAATAGAAAGAGTAGACGAATACGTCTATCTGGAGCACAAAATCAAGCTTGGGAAAGAGAACCAAAAGGCTGAAATTACCAGAAGAGTAAGCATGACCTGGGCAGCATTTGGAAGGTTGCGGTTTATCTTGAAAAATCTAGATATTCCTATAAACTTGAAAAGAGAAGTGCATGACATCTGCATACTCACTGTACTGACATACGGCCTGGAAGCTTGACACTAACCATAAAAAGTGCAAACAAACTCAGAGTCACTCAGAGGGGCATAGAACGCGCAATGCTAGGCATTAGTCTGAGAGACAAGATAAACAACTACGACCTACGTCGACGCACGGGTGTGAACGATGTGATCCAATGCATAGCAGAAGCAAAGTGGAGATATGCAGGCTAAGTGGAGAGGCGACCGAACAACAGATGGACAAAAATAGTCATGCAGTGGAGACCAAGAACACACAGACGCGGTAAAGGGAGACCCCAAAAGAGGTGAATAGATGACATTTACCGAAGGGCAGGGCGAGGATGGAAACACATTGCACAACACCGTCAGAGATGGAAATTGGAAGGGGAGGCCTATGTTCAGGAGTAGACGCGAGTGGGCTGCTTATGATGATGATGAATCAATAATTCATCATCTTCAGTTGTTAACGATTGTTCGATAGATAAAATTGGAGGACCCTGTTCGATTGCAATTTCATTTTCATCTAAATTAAATTTGAATTTTTTCAATGCTTTGTCGTTTTCCATGTCCAATGTCTTCGTCGTTTTCCAATCGAGTTCTCATGTACTCTATAGGTAATATACCAAATTTTTTTCTTCGAGGTAGTATCCTTAGGAGAGTATCGCAAGTGAAAAATTAGAGGTGCAACAATCACTTTCAAAAGTAATGAAAAGTGTTTGAAACTTAGGTGAATAATCGTTTCATCACAACCACACCCATTTTTAGAGGAAATTTAGCTTTATCTTTGTATATGTATGTATAATTGTCGATGTAGTAGCCATTGCCACTTATGTAGTGAAAACTAAGTAAAAATTGTTGTTTTAAAACTGAAAATAAATCCCAATCCAATGCTTTATACTGTATGTCCACTTAAGTTCGCAGCATATAGAAAACTTTTTTATTATTCATTTTAGGAAAAAAAGTTATTCTTTATAAAAGTTTCAAGTTTCTGCTTCTCGAAAAAATAATATTAAGCTACTAAAACTTGGAATAGCATGTATAGGGTGGTCAAAAAATAGAAAAATATACAGAATTTTTTGATAAAAAACGGTAAAAGTAGAAAAAAAATGGCAGGTCACTATTTTTTAAAACCTTTGATTTTTTTTTTCAGATTCAGCAAGTCATATCAAAGTCAAAAGATACCTTCCGTTATCACAAACAGACCTACCAAATTTAAAAAAAAAAAAAAAATAGAAAATGGATTTTTGAGCTAAAAAAACGTTTTTTTCTAAAACTTTGACACCCTGTATCTCAGAAACTATGCACTTCCTGACATATGTTTATGGAATTTTTTTTTTCTTAAAATATTGTAAAGAATCACATCCTGAAGTTACGAACCGTACTTAGGAAACACCCTGTATATTTTTCTATTTTTTGACCACCCTGTACATGCTATTTCAAGTTTTAGTAGTTTAATATTATATTTTCGAGAAGCAGAAACTTTTATAAGGAATAACTTTTTTTCGTATAATTGATAATAAAAAAGTTTCTATGCTGCGAACTTAAGTGGACACACTGTATATGCTTTCCAAAGTAAATATCCATTACGTAAAGAACTACTTACTAATAATGAAGAGGAAGAGCGGGAGACATTTTTTCATCTTATATTTTTCATCCTACCTTATATGTTCATGCTTAAAAATGTTCAAGCTAAGTATTTCACACTACAAAAAATATAATCATAATATTTAAATTTGAAGACTGGATTTTAAAATATTGTCGGGAATTAGCCAACGGCAGAAAAATAAGACCTGACTTAATCGGAGATTGGACTTATATAGACTTGAAAGGAATTGAATCGTTTTTTCCTAAAATAGATAATTTTAATGTACACCTTTACGCAAGAAGCAATGGAATTTCTTGTTTATCAGAAAATTTATTCCAAAAAATTTTAAATCCATTTTTTTATAATTTATTCGAAAAAAACAATTTTTTCTCCAAACGTCAAAAAAACATCACTTTGTCAACACCTGTCAAGATGGTAGAAATTCAATTTCTATGTTGCTAGGCAAATCCAGGAGGTTAACACCTGTCGAGGTGGTAGAAATTTAATTTCTATGCTGCTTGGCAACCCCAGCGGCAGCAAAAGTATTTTTGGTGCCGCTGGAGCGGCAGTAAAAGTACTTTTAGTGCCGCTCGTACTTTTACTGCCGCTCAACCATCCAGTTACCCCCGAGCTTACCACATTCGTTTGGAGAAAAAATAGCATGTTGCATACGGAGTAGAAGCACTTTTTTGTGCTTCAGCAGTATTGCAAGCCTCACTACGTTCGGCTCGCAAACCCACTGCTTCAGCACAAAAAAGTAAAGCTTCTACTCCTAATACAACAATATACTATTTCTAGTTGTAATACCTTTTATGTATTTTGATGTCATAGAGCCTTCCAAATAAAATTGAAATTTGGTATAATTGCATGTTCCAATAAATGAACCTTATACCAGATAATGGGGTTATGAATACAATTATTGAGCAAATTAAACCAAGTAATGTGTTCACAGTGCATATGCATGATCTAGGTCATTATTACAGTTCTTGGTGTTTAAAAGACACTGCCTATCCACAACAATGTGAACTATATAGGTCTCATAAGTTTTGGTCTACATTTGAATTGTGGTACACTAATTAATTTAGATTGCGTAGTTCTTTGTTCTTTTTAAGCTTTCATAATGTCTTCTTATTCTACGTTTGATAGTATGCTAGGTTATGTTTCAAAAAGATTTGGAAAGGCGTGCGGAATTATTGAAACTGAAGATATAAAATGGTGGATAATAGGCAATGGGAACGGAAACAGAGAAATCGGTCTGACGACTCGGTGTTCGACTGCCTGCTGGATATAGGCCAGTCATTTAAGCTAAATTCTGCAAAAAAAATGCGAAGTTAAATTTTATTTGATGAAAATGCCGAAAAAGCTTTAAAAAGGAATTATTTGAATTTTGCACACAAAGTTTCGGCCAGGAATATTATTAAATAAATTAAAAATAGTTTTTTTGCACTAACTCCGCGGAAAAAATTGCGAAATTTGTGCAAATCATGAGAAACCATTCTAGAATTGTTTATAAAAGTTCTATCAAGTTTGCACACGAATGTGGTGACGGGAACATTATAAACAATTGTTTATAAACTTCAAAGTGGAATAAAGTATATAACAAAAATTGCGAAATTTGTGCAAATAGTTGTTTATATGCCTTGATATGATCCCATATTTGTTTGCCATTTTGCACACATTATTTTTGACTGGAACATTTTGTTTTATATATTTTTTACCAATCGTCTCCAATTTTGGCCGAAATTGAGACAATTTTTATGAAAAATAATTACGAAAGTTGTATAATGTGTGTGCAAATGTTTGGAATACGGATACATATCCTAATCTGAATTTGCACACTTCAAAGCGACCGGGAACTTGTTTAAATCAGGGATTGTTTAAATAATAAAAATTATAACATGCGAAAAAATTCCGAAATTAATGCAAATTTGAATTATTGCTGGAACGAATCATTCAGATACTTCTTTTCATTTGCACACTCCAAAGCGACCGGGAACTTGTTGAAATCAGGGATTGTTTAAATAATAAAAATTATAATATGCGAAAAAATTCCGAAATTATTGCAAATTTAACATATTGTTAGAACAAGTCATGCAGACACTTGCTTACATTTGCACACTCTAAAGTGACCAGGAACTTGTTGGAATTAGGGATTGTTTAAATAATAAAAATTATAACATGCGAAAAAATTCCGAAATTAATGCAAATTTGAATTATTGCTAGAACGAATCATTCAGATACTTCTTTTCATTTGCACACTCCAAAGTGACCAGGAACTTGTTTGAAATCAGGGATTGTTTAAATAATAAAAATTATAACATTCGAAAAAACTCCGAAATTAATGCAAATTTGAATTATTGTTAGAGCGAGTCATTCAGACACTTCCTCTCATTTGCACACTCCAAAATAACCAGGAACTTGTTGAAATTGGGGTCGTTTAAATAATAGAAATTGTGACATGCCAAAAAATTCCGAAATTGTAGCAGATTTAAAATATTGTTAGAATGAGTCATTCAGAGACTTCCTTTCATTTGTACACACCAAAGTAACCAGAAACTTGTTGAAATCAGGGATTGTTCAAATAATAAAAATTATGGCATGCGAAAAAATTCCGAAATTAATGAAAATTTGTATTATTGTAAGAACGAGTCATTCAGATACTCTCTCACATTTGCACACTCTAAAATGACCAGGTACTTATAGTTGGGGAGCTGGCGTCAAAAACATGCAAGAGTTTTCGCAAGGCGGATATTTTCAAAATAGGTCGTACTTTAGTGCTAGAATGCTAGTGTACAGTCAGCACTCACAGTTCCGGGACAGCTGGCTCTGGGACGCGGGCAAAGTTGTAATTTTAAGAAGCATCTAAACTGTTTTCTCAAAGCTCAAAATTTATAGAAATTTTGCACATTATCTGTTTGAAGGTCACAGATAACGTATGTAAATCGTCAGACGTCTAGTTCGTTGCAAAAAGGGGGTCAGACGTCCTCAAAGTTTTTATTTTATGGCATTTTCTTCAAATATATTTGTCAAATACCTGCAAAAATATATTTTGACAGGACACCGAAGAAAATGCCATAAAATAAAAACTTTGAGGACGTCTGACCCCCTTTTTGCAACGAACTAGACGTCTGACGATTTACATACGTTATCTGTGACCTTCAAACAAATAATGTGCAAAATTTCTATAAATTTTGAGCTTTGAGAAAACAGTTTAGATGCTTCTTAAAATTACAACTTTGCCCGCGTCCCAGAGCCAGCTGTCCCGGAACTGTGAGTGCTGACTGTACACTAGCATTCTAGCACTAAAGTACGACCTATTTTGAAAATATCCGCCTTGCGAAAACTCTTGCATGTTTTTGGCGCCACCTCCTGGACTATTATTGAAATTAGGGATTGTTTATAAAATAAAAATTATATCATGCAAAAAAAATCCGTAATTTTTGCAACTTTGAATTATATTTAGAAGGAGTCATTCAGTCAGTTTCTTACATTTGCAAACTCCAAAGTGACCAGGAACTTTTTGAAATAATAGGAACTATGACATGCGAAAAAATTCCTAAGTTGTCGCAAATTTGAACATTTTTGAAACCAGTCATTAAAACACTCGAAATATCCCTCTTGCCTTTTTATTTCACATACTGAGTGTTCTTGGAGACTGAGCGCTTGCCCCTATGCAAAATGTGGATTGTATGGTAGGTATTATCTTTGGTATTAGATTGTTCGGAATAGAATGCTCATTTGAAAGGATCGATTGAGGATTAAACCTCAAAAATAATTTTTTTTACGAGCTTGCGGAAAAGTGCACTTTTCCGCACGCATTTTAGTTTAGAAAGTTCCACTTTTCAGCACTAGTGCGGAAAAGTGACAGATGTCACTTTTCAAATTATGAGCTTACACGCTTACACAAATATCAGCATTGAGAATTATTGACACAATAACGTTATTTATTAAATTATTTTGGTTTAAACTCAATTTTTCTTGTGAAGTTACTATAGAATGGTTACTTATGCTCAAAAATTTCGAAAATTTCAAAAGTTCTCGATTTTATTGTCTTCAGAATAAGGCACATTATTTCAGAATTAGTTTTTTTTATTAATAAATAAATGAGTTTTATTCGTAAGACTACCTAATTTATATTAAGAAAAAATTACTGGATTTGTTTCTAATACCAGGTGTTGCAAAAGAAATGTTATCAAATATTGGTGTTAAAATTTACATTACGTAGGTACGTTCCTTCTATCTCGTAGAAAAAATAGTGTTCCTAACTCGTGCGGCAAAGTGGCACTTTCCGCACTAGTTAGGAAATATACTATTCCAAAAACCTAATAATTTTGAGGTTAGATTTCCAAAAGTGACCAGTGGGTGTCATTGTTCAGAATGTAATTTTCTAACGAAATATGCCAAAATATAATGTCCAATTCAAAATAAGCAAAAGTAATTGCCGGTTAAATTTGTTTTTCTTTAAAAACAAAATAATTTTAGAGGTAAGCAAAAGCAACTCTCCAGGTGAAATATAGAGGTTTTTTGTTTCAAATTTATATTTCCACAATTTTTGAAAATTTGTGAATCTATTCTAATTCATGCCCGTCAGATTTTGAAATTTTGGTGTAAAATTTTCCTACTGGATATCATACGTGGCCAAGTTATTGTTCGGTATTTTTTTATCTCCCGAATATTTGGAAAATTATCCCTTGTCGTCTTCTCAGAATAATTTTTCGTGAGCTCAAAAAAATTCCCGGATAATAATTTAGGCAATAGTAGATAGTGGTACCGTAAGTGAAAATTTAATCTTCATTAACTTTGCTAGACTTTGACATCATACTTACCCTGTTGTCGATATTTATCTCATTTTTCGCAATTTCTTCTAATACTGCAGCCTTCAGCTACTTTATATTATGACAGATAATTTTTAATTGTTTCGCAGGTGTTTTTTCATATATAATACCACAAGAACAAACATTTTGTTGGCAAAATGTTTGACTGGTATGAAAGTTTGTTGCTTGGCAATTTCGCGAATGACATTTTTGACAAAACCACGAACCGTCAGGTGAGTGGTTTTGTCAAAAATTTCATGAGCGAAATTACCAAAAAGCAACAAACTTGAATAAAACCAAGAGAATAATTTTGCCTACATAATTTTTTCTTGAGTGGTATTCGGCTGGACTATTTCACGAGAAGAACAAGCCAAATTTTCATTTGGAAAATTTATTTTCTTTAGGTGACACTTGTTAAACTCAATAGTTTTTTACATTTACCACACAAAATTTTGTCGCTGAAAAACCATCACGTTGGTTTTGTCCAGGTAGGAACAGGTAGGAGTTTTGTCAGTAGAAAACCGGCCGTTCCTATGACATTTTGCCAGTGTAAAACACTAGTGAAATAGTCATAAAAAAAGCTCAAAACAGTACCTAAACTTTTTATTTCAATGGGACATTTTTTTCCTGTATCTTCAAGTGATAGCGACCCTCAGAACTTTAAATAGGAAGGTGGGTCGAGTAAATAATATATCGAGCAAGAAGAGGTACCTATTATATTACTCCTTTAAGTATGAGGGTTAACCACAAACTGAGCTTTACCCCTCAACTTTTTCAAAACGGTAATGGACATTGAGCTATGCCTTATTTTGAAGGTTTTTTTCCCAACACTTTGACAAGTTATCATATCTACGGGGATCATGACTCCACCTTGAAGTCACAAAAAAATCAAAACACAAATTAATTATTGCTCTATCCTCCTTCCTATCCAAAATTTTGGAGGGAACTGTCACCCACGCCTGAGACTTTGGGTTGAAAATACAGAAAAAAAAATTCCACCTAAAATCCAAAATCGACAGGAAAGACATTTTTTCGTGTTATTATCTGATAACTGAAAAAAACCTATATGTATGGTTGGGATATGAGAAAGGATTAAGCAAAAATAATTAGGTAATTTAGAAAAGTTCAATTTCTTTTATTTTTCCATTTTTTATATTTATTATTATCTAATGAATGGCACTAAAAATCAAAGTTTTAAATTAAATAAGTACAGGCTGTTTTTTTATATATTCATACCCCACCTACAGCTTTTACCTTTACAGGTAAGTAGAAGAAAAGTGTATATATCCTATTCACAATCCGATGTCCACAGGTACAGGTAAATTTATCACCTTTCCCTATCAAATATCATTGAAAGGTGATAAATTTTACCTGTACCTGTGGACATCGGATTGTGAATGGATAATATACAAAAGTTGTACAGTTTTGGCTAAATTTTTAGAATCCATGGTCAGAAACAAAAATTGAATGTCGGAAATGTGAAATTTTGCATGCTTTCAGCTTTTCTCTAATGGGATGCCCTTATATTTAGTCCTATATTCTTGAAGTGCCCCGATTCCAAAAATATATAGTTTGTCTATGTTTGGTTGAGCAGTCTCTTATATATTCGGCTCCAAAAATTGTAAAAATACTATCCTACTAACTGATTTTGTGAACCATTCTACCTGTACAGGTAAAATTTGAGGTACTTGGTTTCTCTGAGAGTATTTTCAAAATTTTTAGAACCAAATATTTTGGAAATTGCTCAACCAAATATAGACAAACTATATATTTTTGGAATTGGGAAATTGTGCTCTTCAAGAGTATGTAGCCAAATATAGCGCATCCTATTTGAAAAATCCTGGAAGCATGCAACATTTCACATTTCTGACATTCAATTTTTGTTTCTGACTTTGGATTCTAAAAATTTAGCCAAAACTGTACAAATTTTGTGTTTATTCTACCTGTAAAGGTAAAGGCTGTAGGTGGGGTGTCAATATATAAAAAAACACCCTGTTTCTGGCATAATTTAAACTTAAATTTTGTATATCTGAGTTTCCTATTAAACGGTGTTTTTACAGTGCTTCAGCTTAATTTCGGTCGTTTTCGTGTTTGATATTGGGGGCAGTCATCAGATAATTGCAAATCATCGGTATTATAAGAAGTGCTAGGAAAGTTCTCGTCGTTAGTGTGCAATATAGAATTATCATGATCCATTTCCTCTTCTGGCTCAACAAGGTCTTTTTCTAATAATAATTCCGTGGCTTCAGATTCTTCTATTTCGTACATGTTCACCTCCTCAACATCGTAAATGAGATTTGGATCAAAAGGTTCACCGACAGTATCTGATTGTGTGATAAACTGAGCCATGTCACTGTTATCTTCATCCTCATTTTCTTCGTCCTCATCTTCAGCGATCTCTTGGACATTGCTGCAAGATGTTCCTTGGCAATGATAACAAATAGATGAGCACTTCAACCCACTTTTTCGGCAACCACATAGGTTATTACACCCTCTTTTGCATTTGCACGAAATGAATTTGAGCAATTCGGGAGGAGCCGGCTCTTTAAGCATATAAATCGGAGTTAATCCTTCTGTCGATTGCTTCCAACCCCACTCTTCACATGTCTTGTCGTTTCCAAACCACTTTTGAATTTGGAAGTAGCATCGCAGCGAATGTTGTCGGGCAGCAGCTTCGCATGGTGGTAAAGTGGCTAGATTAAATCTACTTTTTGTCATAGACCTCGAAAAGAGCTGGTAGCGCAGCATATTCAAATGATCTCCAGGTTTTCCTCCATAAACAATTTTGAAAACCTCTCTACCGGCCTCGTCAATCTTGTCAGGTTCAGCGAACTCGTCATAAAAAGTTTGGATCTGTTGGTGCAAATTATGATGTTTTTGAAACAATTCAACGATTTTAATTTTTCCAAAATTGAATATGGATGACGTTGTGTCGCATCCAGTAAAAGCGTGAAGAAATAAAATATATTTTGTGAGTTGCTCATGTTTGAAACTTGATGCAGAATACAGAGCACTAGAAACTCTTCCAACACCAGGCTTCAATAAATAAACATTTTTATGTGATGGTTGCGCAAGTCCAGTGAGAAGGACGAGCAGATCAATATCATTTCCAATAATGATCACTGACTCAAAGCTCAGAGCTTTTTGTAAAGCAGTTTGCACTATAAGAACGTCTGCATCCTCCTCATGTTGATGAACTTCGATGCCTGTAGCTGTGAAGCGTCGTATCAATAATGCAATGAGACGAGCTTTGTTTTTCTCATTCAACAGAAAGTTATTTTTGCTAATGACACAAATCATGGATTCTTCGAATTTAATTTCAGTCGCAAGTACTTTTTTCGAACGTCGCAGGCGTTCAGCTGATTTTGTACTCCTTTTAGTGATGTCGTCAGGATAGCCGTCGAAAACAACAACTGGGTTTCGGCCGTAATGCTTCAAAACATAGTTTATATATTGATCCGCTATAATTTCGGAGTTGTTTCGCATGTTATAATTTTTATTATTTAAACAATCCCTAATTCCAACAAGTTCCTGGTCACTTTAGAGTGTGCAAATGTAAGCAAGTGTCTGCATGACTTGTTCTAACAATATTTTAAATTTGCAATAATTTCGGAATTTTTTCGCATATTATAATTTTTATTATTTAAACAATCCCTGATTTCAACAAGTTCCCGGTCGCTTTGGAGTGTGCAAATGAAAAGAAGTATCTGAATGATTCGTTCTAGCAATAATTCAAATTTGCATTAATTTCGGAATTTTTTCGCATGTTATAATTTTTATTATTTAAACAATCCCTGATTTAAACAAGTTCCCGGTCGCTTTGGAGTGTGCAAATTCAGATTAGGATATGTATCCGTATTCCAAACATTTGCACACACATTATACAACTTTCGTAATTATTTTTCATGAAAATTGTCACAATTTTAGCCAAAATTGGACAAGATTGGAAAAAAAAAATATAAAACAGAATGTTCCAGTCAAAAATAATGTGTGCAAAATGGCAAACAAATATGGGATCATATCAAGGCATATAAACAACTATTTGCACAAATTTCGCAATTTTTGTTATATACTTTATTCCACTTTAAAGTTTATAAACAATTGTTTATAATGTTCCCGTCACCACATTTGTGTGCAAACTTGATAGAACTTGTATAAACATTTCTAGAATGGTTTCTCATGATTTGCACAAATTTCGCAATTTTTTTTTGCGGAGTTAGTGCAAAAAAACTATTTTTAATTTATTTAATAATATTCCTGGCCGAAACTTTGTGTGCAAAATTCAGATAATTGATTTTTAAAGCTTTTGCGACATTTTCATCAAATAAAATTAAATTTCGCAATTTTTGTTGAACTTTCGATTTTTGAAGTGGCCGGTGACTGGCCTAATAAGTTTAAGTATCGAGGGACGCTGTATAGCACGAGGTTCGGGCGGCAAACTTGCTTCTAGTGCCGATCGGTCTTTTTAAAAATGGAAAACGTTATTTACTTAAACGGATTTGATATAGATAATAAAACGAAATAAATTATTCAATGCGGATGTGATTGTGTGTTGGTCCTTATAGACCATGAGATAGGGCCTGTTTAGTGGAGTCATTTTTTTTTGTCTGGCATTTTGAGGGATGATTGTGACTAGTTAGCTGATGAGAATATAAGTGGTTTTAATGCCTGCCTCCTGTTCGAAATGTCCACAGATTGTTTCGCCGAAAAACTCGATTTCGAACTGTGATTACCGTCTGGCGATTTTTCAGCGTTATTTTCACAACAAAACCTTTCATTCTCTCGATTGCCAGACAAAAAGTAAATGCGGAAAGTTCTTTTCTTTTCTCTTGGAAGTTGACACCCATCCCCATTTTTTCAGCTATTGGAAAGCATCTGATATTTTTCATGAGTGAATTATTTATCAATGTCAATCTTTTATTTAAAAGCTAGAAAATTTGAGGTCATTGAAAGAAAATTCTTCATGTAAATCAATTTTTTTCTTCTGCAAATTTTCGAACGGGAGGCCGGCATTAAAATCACCCATATTCTCATCAGCTTAGTAGCCACATTCAGCCCTCAAAATGCCAGACAAAAAAAATGACTCCACTAAACAGCCCCTATCTCACAGTCTATTAATGAAGCCAGTAGGGACTTTTGATACGATTCGACCGAGCTTGTTAACTTCCAAGCTTCGAAAAGAAGTGCTACGTCATTTTTCCAAATGCAATAAGAAAAGATCACAGTAATTATCGGTTGCATTCAGAAATTTTTTATGAACCGTTGGAATACCTGACGCCCTATTCGAATCAATTAGCTGTGGCTGGAAGCGCTGCCTGCTTTACTTGTTTCCCATCAAGAAGGAGCCGAGCTCGAGAGTGTTTTTTGGGATTTTCAACAACACTATGTCGTTTCTAAATCCGACACACCCAAAGTGGAATATTTTCGAAATTTTACGCTGTACCAAGTTTCCAATATTTTGCAAGTCAAAGTCGACGCAACGAGCGTTATTTTAACCCAGTTATACCAGGACGTCGATATAATGTCTGGTATTAACCAAGCGCTGTATTAGCGGTCTTAGAGCTTCTTCTAGAAATTTGCGCTCGCTCCATACCATAAGAAAATTCACTGACTGTCCAGCTTTTCACCGGTATTTTAATTCTTATCGTATCGTCGTCTTATAAAGATCTCAAAACAGTTCCATTATTCCGATCGTTAAGATGGGGCTGCAAACAAGTCAAGAGAAAGCTGGAGGACTATCAATGATATTCGAAATTGCAATGATCAGTCAACGGCAAGCCCTGAGATCTCTGCCAGTGAAATAAATGAGTTCTTCTCCGATATCGCCCAAAAGCTCCATCAAGATATCAATCCCACGGGGGATCCACTGGGCTTCTTGCAGAATACTGGTCCTCAGAACTCATTTTTCTTCATGCTCATCGACTTGATGGAACTGAAGGAAATAATACATTCCATAAAAAACAAGAATTCAGCTGGCGAGGATGGCCTTTTTGTAGAAATATTCCTCAACTTGACGAATGTTGCTCTGCTGGTGCTGGTTGATGCTATTAATGCTTCGTGGACAAATGACACATTTCCACCGTGTTTGAAATATGCGAAAGTTATACCAATTCATAAGACTGGAACGCTCGATGATTCTTCTAATTTCAGACCAATATCTCTTTTGTCTACACTGTCAAAAATCATTGAAAGGATGGTCAAAAATAGTGTTGTATCCTTTTTGAAATCCAACGGTATTCTCAGCAGGTTTCAGTTAGGCTTTTAGGAAAACAGAAGCACTTATGACGCCATGTACAGTTTTCTCTGAACTCTATTGCCAGATTAACGATGGTGGGGTTTCCGCCGCAGTGTTTTGTGACTTGTCAAAAGCGTTTGACTGTATCAGATACGAGATTCTGCCTCGTAAACTCTACCATTATGGCTTTAGAGGCGTGGCATCAACCTGGTTCTCGTCTTATCTGACGGGTCGTTGTCAGCGAGTGTTTGTGGGCTCTGAGTGCTCGGAATGCCGTTCGGTGGCCTGCGGAGTCCCGCAGGGCTCTGTTCTGGGACCACTGCTTTTTCTTCTTGCATGCTTTTATAATTATTGCAGATCTGTTACTAAGGCTTGCTTACATTATAACGGTCTGAACGGTTTGATAGTGGTTTTGGTTTCAGAAAGGTATCCATTGGACGAATTGAAGTAAGTCCAACTGATTGAATCTAGCTGGAAAATTATTATTTTTAGTAATTATTGTAGCTTTAGTACTTCTTCAGTCAGTCCTACCGGCTAGGAGGCAATGGCAAGTACGGTTGCCTATAGGGGCCATATGGTTGATAGCGACGGAAAAGTTATATCCTATCAGGAAATGAGCGATGGGGAGATATTTGTTAATTTGAACGATAAGCAAAGAGCAACTGGAGTTAAGCTTTTTAGTCCAGACGAGTAAGAAAATCTATGGTTTTGAGTTGGCATTTTTTTTTCTAATTGATATTTTTCCAGGAAATTACGAGAAAAAATGGAGGCTAAAATATTTATTTATTTCATGGAGTGTGTAATTGAATCAAGAAGGATTTTCTCGGAAGAACAGATCATTGATTCATTTGAAAGGTAATTTTCAATGTTTGATAATTGGCAGAATTTTATTCTTAACTGAATTTTAGGGTAAGGACTAAGTTATTTTATACCGGCACGTTGGCGCTTGATAAAGGACGCAAGAGGCCCTACTCAAGTCAAGCAACGTGGTGTCGGGTTGGAGATTGGATCGGTGACCGCAGTAGTATGGGACGGTAGATCGCCCGCGCTGCCGCCAATTAACTAATCTCCAAGTATGAATGGGAAGGAGTAGAGTCCATATAATGAGATACAAAAAGCCTTTAAGGCTGCAATGTAGAGTATGGGCTCGAAAAAATAAATACCCATGAGTTTTTGTTACCGAAACCACTGGGAAGCAACATTCCGATCTATTGTACCTAATTGAATATCGAACCGAAATTCAGCCGATTTCTTTTTATTATTTCCTATCCTAGTTAGGTTTATTTTATTTTCTAATAAATAAAGTTTCAAGTAAATTACCGACACCGAAATCTCATCTCGTAATATTTCTTTAATTATTTATTATAATAAACTGACTCATAACTTTGTCTGGAGTAAATTATTGTTTTCCTGTCCTATTCTCTCGACTCCTTTGTGGAGTTAATTTTTTTTTTGGAAATTTTCTACTTTAACTATCGAAGCCTTGGGACATCCGAACTCCACCAAGTTATCTGGCAGCCGTCTGAAAGTGATTCGAGCAAACTCCGCCGAACCTATCCGTTCGTTTTAGAGTAAAGCCGGAAGGGCCTCACAAATTTGATAAGCAAATTCTTCATATTAAATTTTATGTTATCTCCGATATCTTCCATGTCGGATACCCGGTAGGATCAGTATCTCTGATGGTATATATACATATTATATGTATATTTTTAAGTATTGCATAATAAATATTTTTCCTATTCTATTCTATTCTATTTTATTCTTATCGAACAAACCCATAAGAAAAATTTACATCCTGGTTTAAACACAGTTCAGTATCTTTCGCGACAACAGTTTTGGATTCTTTCAGCTCGCACAGCTATTCAGTCTTCTCTAAGTAAATTTATTCGTTGTTTTCACTTGAGACCCAGATCATATACGCCTTTGATGGGAGATTTACCCTCATTTCGCGTTTCTAAACTGAAATGCTTCTCACATGTAACTCTAGATTACGCCGGACCTATTAATATTTCTATGAGAGGCATCGGGGTAATAAGGTTTTGAAGGCATACATATGTATTTTTGTCTGTTGCGCTACGAGAGCAATAAATATTGAATGTGCTTCCGACTTGTCGTCTGACGCCTTCCGACGATTTATAGCTCGGCGTGGACGCTGCACAAATATTTACAGCGACTGTGGCACGAATTTTGTTGGTGCCAATTCTCAGATACAGGAATTGGCAAAAGCGTCATGCGAAACCCTTATTAATAAATGGCATTTTAATCCGCCCGCAGCTCCCCATTTTAACGGTTTGAGTGAGGCTGGAGTGAAATCCGTAAAATATCACTTACGAAGAAATGAATACCCTGCTGTTACAAATTGAAGCTCTACTCAACTCGCGACCTATTTCAGCTCAAAACTCTGATCCAAATGACTTATTACCATTGACTCCTTTTGCTTTTAATAAAGATACTACCAGTTCTTTGTATCCCTTGCCCGCTGCCCAATTCAAGGCGGGTGTTCCCTCATTATCTTTTAAGTTAACGTGAGCGTAAGAATGTTCTTTTAAATGTTTTAACACAGCATTACAGCATCCTAAATGTCCACCAAAAACGGCAGTGTGCAAAAGTGATCTTCCATCCATATTAATTTCAAGCCCGTTTGCGCCCATTTTCAACAAATATTGGTAACATTCATAGTGTCCGAACGTAATGGCTCACTGAACACAGTGAAGTATCACCATAGGCGTTTTTCCGATCTACTTCAAATGCCTTTTCTTTTATCAAGTACTTTACCCATTTCAAGCTCACAGCTTAGATATCCAATGCAACACACGACGATGGGGTCTAGAACCTCTAAGACTTTGATATGTCCGTACTCTGCTGCAAGTAGAAACGGAGTCTTCATTTCATTGCAAATTGCATTCACAACGAGGTTTGGAAAAACCTTGATTAAATGTTCTACCCATTGATAGTAGTTATGACGACTCAGGGCATGTACGATTGTCTTTCCATTACTTTATTTCTTATCCACATCGAATTTGTTGCACCCCAGCATGATTTGTAACATTTCATCATCAGATTCTTGCCTATCGCACAATTTAAACAGGCAAGTGTAAAATTCTGGAGTGAATTCACCGCACGATTGATAATCTTCAACAATCGAGTTCAGTTTTTGTATATCTCTTGTACGCAGTACGGTTGAAAGCTGACGGCCTCTCTCGTGTAACTCCTTTTTTATAATGAGGGTTTTTTAACTTGTTATCGTAATAAGTCTTTTATTTTTATTTTGATTTTAAAATGTTATTACGTGCTTATCCTTGAGTTACGTTAAGTTTAAGTTTTAGGTTACTTATGTAATCGTCGTATGAATATTTAAATTCGGGTGTACTAGTTATAGAGTTAGGCAAAAATGGTTTGAATCCAAATAATAGTTCGTATGGCCTATAGTTAGTAGAAGAGTGAGTATGTGTATTGTAGGCGAACATTGCAAAAGGTATAAATTCGTCCCAGTTGTTTTGTTTATCGTTTATATAGTGTTTTAAATATTCTTTCAAAGTAAAGTGTGAAGGTTCCAAAGCGCCATCAGATTCGGGGAGATAGGGTGTGCTTGTGACATGCTTAGTTCTGAATAATTGATTTTAACGAGTTCTTTTATTAAATTGGATATAAAATCAATACCTTGATCGGATAAAATAGTTTTTGGAATACCGAATGAAGTTATGAATTTGCATTATTCATTTGATACTGTCATTGCTTCATGATTCGGTATGGGAATGGCATAAGAGTATTTCGTTAAATCGTCTTGCAACGTAAGGAGAAATCTAGATTCGTTTTCCGTAATTGAAAGCAGTCCAACTATGTCAATAGCAAGTTTTTCGTGAGGCTTTTCGCTAGTAATTGTTATTATCATAGAAGCTTTACTGGGTTTAAAATTTATTTTGTTTATTTGACAAGAGGAACATTGTTTTATATATTTTTTTTGTCAGTTTTCAAGTTGTGCCATTTATATCGTTCTTTTCTTTTTTTATATGTTCTTGTAAAACCTGAATGTCCTGCTAATTTTGAATCATGATTTTATATATACATATATACAGAGTATTTCCGAAAGGGTGTTACAAACTTCAAGGGCAGATAGTATTCATGCAAATAATTTAAAAAGTTCCTATGGATATAGGTCCGGAAACGCTTTGTTTCCAAGATACAGGGTGCTAAGTTTTTCAAAAAAATTTAGTTTTTTATTATTAGCCCAAAAGAGCTTTTGTCGATTTCGATGAAATTTTCACTGTTTATTTAACACTTAACTTATATTAGGTATAAAAGCAAGATGGCGCCGACTGAAAGTGCAGTTTTAAGTCCGGAGTTAAACAACTTAAGAAAAAGTGAATTAATCGATATATTTATTAACCAAAAAGTCTTCGATCGCACTACTAGTGAATGTATTATAGAATATGTGCGGGAAATGCATACAGCTCTCGGAAAATATCGATCAGAACATGAAACTGTCACATCGTTTTGTTCTTTGTCCTCTACCGATAGTGCTAACGATACAATTTTAAACACACAAAACGAAAATCGTGAGTTAAACAACGGTTTCTTGTCAAGCCAAACGCTGTCCCAAGGTCCTACCCCAAGTTTGAAGCCACAGCAAGGGGAGCATGCAAACACAGAAACCATTATAAACGATTTTCTACGAGAACTTGAAGCTATTAGGAATGAAAATAGGCTGCTCAAAAAACTTGAGATTGAGATGCGCGAAAGAATAGATCTGATGGTTTTTAAAATAAACGTATTGGACAACGAAAAAGGTAGAAAAGAGGCAGTGACCGCGCAAAATAGTGAGGTTAACCCAAACGTAAATAAAGGCCCCCATCAACGTCCAGCAGCTAGCGCTCCGTCACAGAAGCCCGCAACGCAAGGCTACAGGGCTCCGCCGCCAGCCGGGTCCCCTCCAACCTTGACAAACCGGCAAAACGATGCCAGCCGAGCAGCACCCAGGACGTTTAGCAGCATAGTTGAAACAGGTCCTTCTCAAGGCGGCATCGTCGCCTCAGCTGTAAACAACCTGGCAAATTCAACCAGTGCAGAAATGCTGAGGACATATTTTAGGGACAAAAAAAAATTGCAGTTCCAAGGGAAAATTTGAAGACAGTGACTGAACCAGGTTTTTGGTCAACAGGCGTAAAAGTGCAAAAATTTAGATTTCAAAATAAAAAGTTTTTTCGCCACTTCAGCCGAAACCAAAAACCCTACAGCAGTGGACCAAAAAAATAAAGAAAAAAGTAATTTCAATATAGTACCTACATTTTAACATGGAATCGGTAAGAAATAAACTTTTACTTTTAGAAGCAAAATTGATTGTTGGAAAGTTTGATGTAGTGTGTATGTCTGAACATTTTTTAAAGAGCACCGAAATAGATTGTTTTCATTTAGATAACTACAAACTAGCCTCATATTATGTTCGTGACAAATCCCGTGGTGGTTCATTAGTCGAAATAATTTATGTTTCACAAAAACGGATGACCTAACAAAATTTAGTATAGAAATTGACTGTCAGGTTTCTGCTGTTGAGCTTCCTAGCCAAAAAATTATTGTTTTATCAATTTATCGGACACCACTTGAAAATGTTAATTGTTTCATGTCTTGTTTGAATAAAATTCTTAATAGGTCAAACTCATATGAAATTGTTATTTGCGGTGACTTCAATATCCATTTTCACACTTCAGATCGTTCCTATTTAAATTTACTAGATCTTTTAAATTCTTTTAGTTACCATTTTACCATTACTGAAGCCAAAAGGAAAAATTAATGCTTGGATAATATTTTGATTAAGATGGCAAGTAATTATAGCACAGAAGTATATGAGCCGGGGCTCTCAGACCACAGAGCGGTAAAAATTTCTGTGGAGATGAAAAATTTGAGAAAAATCAAATCTGAACCAATACATAGCAGGCCAATAACCCAAATGGGAATGTTAAAATTTCATAATGCTATCTCCGAAATAAAATGGGATTTTCTAAAAGATAGCCAGGTAAGCCCGAACCATCTGTTCAATAAATTCCTAACCATTTTATCAGAAAACTCTGAAATGTACTTTCCCTTAAATAAACCAAAAAAAAAAAACATGGTTTAATAATACTTTTAAAAAAATGAGGGACTATTTAAGGCTTCTCAATGAACTTTGTCATAATTTTGAATCAAAATTAATAGTAATGTTAAGCCGGCTACAGACGGTCCGGCAAGAAATGTTAGTTGGAGCATAAACAAAAGGGCTATTGAAAATAGTTCTAACCCAGGTAAAACATGCTGGGATCTTATAAACACCAAACGTTCTCTAAAAGGAGATGAGTTGTCTTGCAGTCTAAATATAAATGAGGTAAATAACTTTTTTGTTGATGTGGATAACAGGATTAGAGAGGAACTAGAGAGCAAGGAACTTTTTGATAACAAATTATGTGAAAATAAAAAAACGTTGTTGACTTCGTCTCCGTTTAGTTTTGTACCCTTCAGTTATATTCAAGTACGAGATATAATAAAAATCTGAAAAATAAGCCAGGTCTTGATTATTGCAGTAAAATGCTAAACTACTTAAATCTATGAGAGGAAATCTGGTATCCATTGACAAATCTTATAAACACCTGCATATCCAATGGTATATTCCCTGATAGCTGAAAAGTAGCCAAAGTTCTGCCCATACCAAAAGCAAAAAACAAAACTGACTTAAGCAATCTAAGACCTATTTCAATATTACCTGTCATATCAAAAGTTTTCGAAACAGTTTTAAAGAATCAGATTGTAGAATTTTATGAAACAAATAATCTATTTCATTTTGGATAATTTGGCTTTAGAGCAAAAAAATCTACTACGGATGCCCTTGTATTTTTAATAAACAAGATTATAGAGGGCACTGAAAGTAAGGAGATTGTGGGTGCTGTCTTCTGTGACCTTACTAAAGCATTTGATTGTGTATCCCACAGTCTCCTTATTTCCAAATTGGGGCATAGTAATTATGACCAAACCAGTGTTAAACTTATAAATTCCTACTTAACTAACAGAAGCCAGTTTGTGTCAGTAAATAATAAAAATTCAAATACAAGAAAAATCACCTGTGGAGTGCCTCAGGGGTCAGTGTTCGGGCCCATACTGTTTTTGATTTATATAAACAATCTCAGTGTGGGACCCAGTACTGACACAATAGTCTTCGCAGATGACACCACAATTCTTGTCAAGGAAACTGAAATTGAAAAGGTAAACGAAAAGTGGATACTGCAAAATTATCAGCGTCAGCGTGGTTTGTTAAAAATGCTCTGAGTGTAAATGAAAATAAAACAAAAACAATATGTTTCAGTCATAGACAATAAAAAATAAAAAGACCTTCAAAAGTATAGCCGAAATAGGTTATACTATTACTGCGCATCCGGTTGCGCATAGCGCATTGCGGAATTTTTGGAAAGCTAGAGACTTACGAAAGATCAGTCCGATCATTCGATTCTGTTTCATCTTTCTCTGTCATAGCAATTCACAAGACAAGGACACCGTATGAGTTACAGAGCTTTCCTAGCTGTTTTGTAGAAACCTATCAAACATCCATAACTATAGAAACTGTCACCGAGAAAACAAATAAGTAACCTTAAAATAACGACATTTCCGTGTTGAAATTTGTCATTTTTAACCGATTGAGCGGTCGTCTAAGAAGACTCGAACTCACAAAATCTAAAGAACAAGAAGAAGAAATTGTCATTTTTATTAAGGCACTCGGTATCGCGTACCTATAATATTATGTACAACTAGGATAAACTGAACCAGTAAGTATACATGTTAGTTTTGTGATATACGGCATATTTTTTTACTGTTTTAGGAGACCTCAGTCAGAAGAGATAAAATGTATATGTTACGCCTTGGCCAGCTTAGCTTGTACATACATTAAAGCATGTATAAGGGATGTAATAACTGTGTGTGTAAACTCTTTAGGTATTTGACCTATCTAGCTATAATATATATTTTTTCTAGTACAATTTAGTGTTTATTTTGCCTCTTTTTTTAATGTACATCAAAAAATGGCACAAAACTTTATGAAGTACCACATCATTTTTCTCATTCGGATTTGAGAAACAAAGATGTGGAACAATATAAGTAAGTTTTTTGTGCAATGAACTCAAGTCAAATTTCAAAATTCCCGCCATTTCAGTATTTGTTCCGGCTGCCACTATTGACGCCACCGTCGCTGTGACGTCAGCGCTATACAAACTTTCATGTTATCAATCAGGTACTCTTACCTTGGTTTATTATATTTCTCTATGGTTTCAGTCATAAAAAAGCCTGTCAAAGACAAGAGAGTACAAAGTTCTTAGGATTTTGTTTGGATCCTATACTGTCATGGGAGGATCATGTCGATTTTCTGGCCCCAAAGCTTTCAAGGGGCATTTTTGTCATAAGATCATTGAGGGTAAGCTGACGGGACAAACAATCTTGACAGCTTACCACTCAATATTTCTCTCCTATTGTAAGTACGGAATTGTTGCTTGGGGTCACTCCCCACATGCCGATAGTATTTTTGGATTACAGCGGAAAGTCCTACGTGTTATATTTGGGAAGGGCTATAGGGATGATGTTTCGGCGGTGTTTATTAAAAATAGGCTGTTTACTTTTCCATCCTTGTATATTTATGCATGTCTAAAGTATGCTAGAGAAAACATTGGCTTCTATACAAAGAACAATGACATCCATAATCACAACACCAGACAAAATGTACATATAAAAATACCAAAATTTCGACTGATCCAGTCGGTTCGGAGTAAACTACCATGGACCACTATTTTACAATGTACTGCCTAGAAATGAACAGATCTTAGACAACAAAAAAATTTTTGGAACTGTTAGGAATCACCTACTAAAACATGCATTTTATAACACCAACGATTATCTAAATACTGTATTTCATATGAGTTCGACTGACTAATTTAAATAAAAGTGCAATTTCAATAAAATTGTATAAACTTTATAAATTTTAATATGTGATATGTTTGACGGATTTTAGATGTGTTTTTTGTTTCTGTTTTTTATTTTATTTTATTATATACACGGCTGTGATAGTAATATTTTACAAATGAGTATTAAATGAAGTATAACACTAGTGTTACTTTGAATAGGTACCTATTGTCTTGAACTTCTGATTGACTTGTGCAAGCAAATTTTTTAAACTTTGTAAAGCATGTAATATATATTGAATTGAATTGAATTTTGAATTAGACACGTTGAGTACCACAATGGTAACAAAAAATTAGGGTAACTGTAACTTGTACTTTCCTATTTAAAATGCAATACTGTCTACGAATTGTCAAATCTTACAGCTGTGCATTTTAAATGGGAAGGTTTCAAGTACCAGATAGCTTAACTAAGCCATGATTGGCTTCAATTGTACAACCGGGCTCAAAGAAAAAAAAAAACTTATGGTAAATAATTTCAAATTAACAGTAACAAAGCTAAATAATATTTACGAATAAACGTTTTTTACTATGAATAAATGATTATTTATATCAATTACTGTCTACTTACTGTTAATACATATAAAGTTATGTTTAATCTAGCAGAAAAAACAGAAATTATTATTAACAAACGTATATTTTTGAAAAATATGATCAATTTACTATTAGTAAAGATAGAAAATTCCGAAGAAAACGATAACTTCAGACAACAAAACATTTATTTATTATTAATGAATGTACATTTATACATAACATGCGTTAATTAACTATTATTAGATAGAGTATATCATTAAATAAGTGCTTTATTCTCAAATTGTAAACAAATAATTTGTGTGTTGTGACCAAAGGTTTAATAAGCCATATTTCAATAAGCGATTTAGTTATAGTCACTAATTTTAGGTTAATATAACGAAATCATCCTTTCAGTGTATGTTACTTGTTAGTTAAATACATTTATTAACAATAAATAAATGATACCTTGATTAAAAGTAAGACTTTTTTTCCAATAAATCTGTAGAATGTCCTTCAACCTTCATCTTCCCACGTCAAAAAAAATTACGTAGACTCCCACGTGGGGTACATTTGCACACCATGATAAAAATAATACTTCTGATGATTGAACATGATTTTATTTATACTAAACAAGTATAATAAATAAAATCAACCTATAGAGTACAGTTAGGGGAAAAAAATAGTTAGGAAATGATATTTTCGACCAATGCGTGCCATCTTTCGATTCATAAATCATTTTTCCGCCTTCTACTTCCCGTAAACTTTCCTTCTCTTCCTGCTGCACAGATACTTCTTGATAAGCTTTATTATCGTGATTTCTAAATTTCGCAGGTTAGAAATCCATTTCCAACCTGAAAATTTCCTGCAAGGTGACTGTGACTACTTGATAGAGTAGCCACAGATTCCCACGTGGGGAACGTCATGGGGTACATATGCCCCACGTTATGCAAAAATCATTATTTCTAAAAAATAAATAAATAGACATTTTTTTATGGTCACTAATTATGTGCAAAGCGCTTACTGACACAAAATAAAATTAGTCACAAAAAATATGCACTTTTTGGGAAAATATGCTAGAAAAATTGTTTTCTGGGGTACATTTGTACCCCACCTGGGAAGACGAAGGTTAAACAAATTTATTAATAATAAACGAGTTGTACAAGGTGTCCAAGATTCGATGGCTTTGAGTGGTTCCGGGTATTTCTAGAGGAGTTAGAAAAAATCTGACCCCTACTTGCGAGCCTCAATTTTCAAGAGAAATTCACTGGTGAAAACCGCATCTCGATATGTCGAGTCGTTTTCAAGTTACGAGGGGTTTTTGAAAAGTTTGCAGTTTGGCAGGGGGTCTATAACTTTTTTATTTATGAAAATTTGGCAATCTTGTAGAAGACTTTTTAATAGATTTTTTTACGTAGAATTCTATGTTGCAATTTGTTTTTATCTATCTCATCTAGTTTCCGAGATATTACACGAAACGTGTATTCTTCTTATGGAGTGGCCCCTGTATTATTGAATTTTTCAAATCAGCATTAAATTTCCTTCAAATTGGTCTTTTGCACATGAATTTTGCTTTAGTAGTTTCAGAGATGTTTTCGTTTTCTACATAGTAGGCCTTGTTATTTGCCAGATTTATCACTTGTTTTTAGTCATAGATACCCATTTGTTTTCTTACCTTAACATTGAACATCTATCAACGTAATTGTCAAATTTATATTCATCGTCTCAAGTCGTAAAGTTGAAATGTTTGAGTATAGCCAAAAATATGACATGTTGAAGTGCTTTATTGAATCAAACGAAAATGCGGAAGAAGCTGGTAATTTATATTTAGCGCGGTTCCCTGAGCGTCGACAACCATTTGTGAACATGTTCAAGAGAATTAAAAAAAAAAAACTAACTACATATGGCTCTTTCGGAAAACCTCGGGCTTCACTTTTCAATGTAAAAAGAGACCAGATTTGGAGGAAATGGTAGTTTTAGGTGAAGTTCACAACAATGCGCAAGTGTCTGTGCGTCTTCCTGAGGAGAGCACCGGGATTCCGCGCAGCTCGGTGCATCATATCTTGAAAAAACCTAAATTTAAATCCTTTAGAACCCGAAAGGTACACCGTTTATATGCGAGAGACTTCGAACCAAGGATAGCCTTTTCAAATTGGTTTTTGGATGAATGTGAGAATAATAATGATTTCCCACTGAACGTAATGTGGACAGATGAAGCGCACGTGACCAGTAATGGAATATTCAATAGATATAATAGCTATTCTTGGACTCAGGAAAATCCCCATATCACGGTAGACATCACGAATCAAGAGAGATTTGGGTTTAATGTTTGGGCTGGAGTATTTAGGGGAAGAGTGATTGGACCTTATATCTTTGATGGAAATCTGAACCAAAACAGGTAACCAGGCCATTTAAAAATAACGTCAGCCTTGGAAATTTAACAGGTTGACCCTCGTATAATATTATGTAGCTATATTATGCAATGATCAAGTAATGACATCCATTAATACACGAGCATGTTGTAGGATACGAAACGAGCCGCAGGCGAGTTTCGTATATAACATGCGAGTGTATTAATGGCCATTACATGAGAGTTGCATACACTGTATCATAATTAAATTTATTATGAAACAGATTTTAGGCGTATTATGAAACGTCAGCAGAAAAAGTACTTTTTTAAATTCAGGGTTATGAAACAGAAAGCCGAGTTGCCAGAATGTGTAAAATATCTGAGCAGATTCAATTTCAAAATATTTTTCCAAATTGATTACTTATAAAAAATAAAAGATTGGGTATGGTAGTAAGTTTATTTGATTTATTTGAAAGAAGATAAATCATACGTAACCATAACAGTAAGCTTTACAGCCTAAATATGTTTTCACAGTAGCTTTTTTTTCGGGTTTGGTCCAACAAAAATATTGATTGCTGCTTGTAATAACTGTTAGGTAAATTAGAATAAATTTGGCTATTAATAACATTTAAAATTCTTAGTGAATATATTTTCGTTATAGTAAATAAGTATATTTAATCTACTAAATACTTTTTGTTATTAGAAATGGACGAAATGGCACGCTCGCTGCCTTCCTAGCTATTGTTGCTCGACTAGTCACCCTGAAAGTAGACCTAGAAGGGCAAGGTAACAGGAAACACCAGAATATTTCTAGATATTCATTTATTGTAATAGAAACTAGGAACCCTGTACTGTAGGTCGGAGTCTGGGTCCTCGAGCACATAACGCTAATCCCAATTAGGCTTGATAACTCCCAACTTAAATTCGAACGAATATTTTTGATACATAAATATAATATGTAATTTGTTAGGTAAATACATTTATTAACAATAAATAAATGATACTTTTATCGAAAGTGAAACTTTTTGCCAATAAATAAATATGTACACTGTCCGGTAAACGAATTTATTAATTATAAATGAGTTGTACTTTTATTAAAACTAAAATATATAATAATTAATACTAAGTATAGCTATACTTGATAAATAAAAAGTAATAGTAAAGCAATACCTATTTATTTGCAAGTTTCAAAGAAATGATTGGGTTACAGGAAATAAATATTTAATAAGCCATATGTCAATAAAGGATTGTGTTGTGGTAAACAAATTTTTATTTGTCCATGTGTGATGAATATTAGGGGATATTGTCCCTCTTTAATAATGAATAAATGGGTATGTATTAGAATCCAAGCTGGAGTAATTATTTTGATTTGGAGATTCTTAGTTATACCAGGTGTTCCAAGAAAGTGGCTCGCCCCTATAACTCGACTGAATGCATGTCGACTTTGCTCAAACACTAATAAATCGAAAATGACACGGAAATTCTCGCCTGAAAAGAATACATGCATGGCTCTACACGAAAATGACAATGTTCACGCTATTGGTAATCGACATATTTCCGTTTTATTAGATTGCCGAACCCTACAGGTAAAAATACATCTATAAATGTTTGATACCTATCTTTGAAGATTTTCCCTGTAACTGATCCCAAAGTAAGATGTGGAATGTTAAATGGCGCTTTATTAAAGTTATTTTATTGATATACAATTGACAAAAAAGTTGATGTAATCGTCTCATCGGTTAGACGCTCACTTATGTCAAACATAACAATTGATACCATTTAATCTATTGTCTAGCTAGATCATCAAAAAAATACCATCAGTTGACCATAAAGGTATATTCGTTCGTGCATTCGATCTGCCACATTTAGAGGAGGCATTTTAACAATAGGTTTGGTTTTAGGAAAAATATTATTTTTCGATTTAAAGGCTACAAAATTCTTGCAAGACTAAAAATAGTAAGACTATTAAATTGAGGGCTAGCAAAGGTTATGTGGTGAGTATGTAACAGGCAAGGTAACAGGAAACACCAGAATATTTCTAGATATTTATTTATTGTTCTCAACTGATGGAATGGTAATTACCATAAGGATTGTTTCATAAAATATAATATTATGTAATTTGTTAGTTGAATATATTTATTAACAATAAATAAATAATACTTTTATTAAAAGCAAGACTTTTTGCCAATAAATATGTGGAGTGTCCGTTAAACAAATTTATTAATAATAAATGAGTACTTTTATTGAGACTAAAATATATAATAATTATTACTAAGTATAGCTATACTTATCAATAAATGGAAAGTAACAGTAAAACAATATTTGTTTGTAAGTTTCAAAGAAATTATTGGGTTAAGGGAAATAAATATTTAATAAGCCATAATATGTCAATAAAGGATTGTGTTGTAGTAAACAAATTTTTATTTGTCCATGTGTGACGAATATTAGGGGATATTGTCCCTCTTTAATAATGAATAAATGGGTATGTATTAGAATCCAAGCTAGAGTAATTATTTTGATTTGGAGATTCTTAGTTATACCAGGTGTTCCAAGAAAGTGGCTCGCCCCTATAACTCGACTGAATGCATGTCGACTTTGCTCAAACACTAATAAATCGAAAATGACACGGAAATTCTCGCCTGAAAAGAATACATGCATGGCTTTACATGAAAATGACAATGTTCACGCTATTGGTAATCGACATATTTCCGTTTTATTAGATTGCCGAACCCTACAGGTAAAAATACATCTATAAATGTTTGATACCTATCTTTGAAGATTTTCCCTGTAACTGATCCCAAAGTAGGATGTGGAATGTTAAATGGCGCTTTATTAAAGTTATTTTATTGATATACAATTGACAAAAAAGTTGATGTAATCGTCTCATCGGTTAGACGCTCACTTATGTCAAACATAATAATTGATACCATTTAATCTATTGTCTAGCTAGATCATCAAATAAATACCATCAGTTGACCATTAAGGTATATTCATTCGTGCATTCGATCTGCCACATTTAGAGGAGGCATTTTAACACTAGGTTTGGATTTGGGAAAAATATTATTTTTCGATTTAAAGGCTACAAAATTCTTGCAAGACTAAAAATAGTAAGACTATTAAATTGAGTGCTAACAAAGGATATGTGGTGAGTATGTAACAGGCAAGGTAACACCAGAATATTTCTAGATATTTATTTATTGTTTCTCAACTAAAGGAATGGTAATTACCATAAAGATTGTTTCATAAAATATAATATTATGTAATTTGTTAGTTGAATATATTTATTAACAATAAATAAATAATACTTTTATTAAAAGCAAGACTTTTTGCCAATAAATATGTGGAGTGTCCGTTAAACAAATTTATTAATAATAAATGAGTACTTTTATTGAGACTAAAATATATAATAATTATTACTAAGTATAGCTATACTTATCAATAAATGGAAAGTAACAGTAAGACAATATTTGTTTGTAAGTTTCAAAGAAATTATTGGGTTAAGGGAAAAAAATATTTAATAAGCCATATGTCAATTAAGGATTGTGTTGTGGTGAACAAATTTTTAGTTGTCAATGTGTGATGAATATTATTGTTCCTTTATAATAATGAATAAATAGGTATGTATTAGAATCGAAGCTGTAGTAATTATTTCGATTTGGATATTCCTATTTAAAAAGCCACAAGCACTCACTCGACTGATTGCATAGTCGACTTTTCTCAAACACTAATAATTCGAAAATGCCTAAAGCGGCCTTGAGCCTAAATATAATAAAATAAATACTATCTTTGAAAATTTTCCTTGAAATTAATCCAAAGTAGGATGTGGAATGTTAAATGGCGCTTTATTATAGTTATTTTATTGATATAGAAGTGACAAAAAACTTGATGTAATCGTCTCATCGGTTAGACGCTCACTTATGTCAAACATAATAATTGATACCATTTTATCTATTGTCTAGATCATCAAAAAAATACCATCAGTTGACTATAGGTGTATTCGTTTGTATATTCGATCTGCCACATTTACACTGAAAGAAAATTCGAGATTATAATAAACAAATGTTTGTTTCTGACAAATTTGGTTACAAATACCAAACCAATATTATAATTAATATGCATTGGTAAGAAATACATTAAATTGGTAATTAAAAATATGACTGTTGAAAATAGTTATTTATAAAATACAAATGATCTATTAGGACTCCATTTTCTTATTTCAAACAATGTTTGTTAATAATCAACAAAATACTTCTTAGATTGGTTTACAAAGGTTTTATAAATATACTTTATTAACAGAATGTTCTGGTTTAGTAATTAATGTAATTATTAACAAATGAAAACTATAGATTAATAAATATATAATGTCCCATTTTAATACAGTTTAGTTGAAATTTCAACTCGTTTCTTGGTTTCTAATAATAAATCCATATTTTTTATGCACAAATTTATTATCAGTAAACAAACGTTGGTATACCCGTAGCCGGCGCAGTGCCTATCGCCTATATTTGTGTGCTATTCGTTCTTTTGGCGTCCGGGCGTGAAAGAAGAAACATGGTCTGAGGAAGAAACACCTTTTCGCCTTAACCTCCATGTTCTCTTTTATAATTTGTACCTGTTTTCGCATTATTCTCGCGTGCTTCGGCCTTATATCTTTGGCAAAATACAAAAACAACTTGTCTTAATGTCATCTCAAATCTGTGTGTAAAGTACTTAGATAATTATTGAATCATGGATAACGCGGAGGAATTAAAACGGTTTTTGGAAACGTGCTGTGATGGCGATGCGGACATTGTTATGAAAAACTGCGAACGTAAGTTACAGGTAGATTAGATTAATTAGCTATAACTAGGTGCGAAGATATTATTAATAGGACCTACTTATTTTTATTGTATTATCTTAAACTAAACAATGACGGATGACTCTGACCGGCATCTTATTTCCTTTGACTTGACTTGAAACTTGAACTGATAAGGTAGGTACAACCTTAATTTGTGAACAAAATATTTGGTAACTATAAATAAATTTTTACTAAAAAAAAAAAAGAATTTGTTAAGTATAATAAGGGTATATTCCTAATAAACTGACGTTTGTTTTTTTTTTTTTCATAATTAACTGTCGATTTTAGAAAAAATACCTAGGTAATATTTTAATAAAATTCACTGCACCAACCTAGTGTTAATAGGTGTTATTGATAATTTTATAAATTTATCTTTCTGTTATCAAGTCTTTTTCCATGGTATGGTCAAAGTTAGGTTATGGTATGGTATTTTTGTTAGGTTGGCTACTATGATTATGGCTATTCTGCTTTTAAGGTTCGTTTCACCAGGGTTCATACTTGACCTTGAAATTTGAAAAAAAATGGTTGTAGATTAATTTATATGACACATTCATTTTTTTTGACAAATTAAAGTGAATGACTTCTCTTTTAAAAACCGATGAACCTTTTTGACGTCATTGATTTGTTTCAGTCAATTTTTATTTGTTAGGTAGACAAGGAAGACAAATGCTGGTGGCAAGTACAAACCCTGGGAAACAAACTTTACCTATCTTGCTTTTTCAAATTCAGAACTAAAGTTTGTCATTTTCTGTCCTTTGATTATTTCTAGTATTAGAAAAAAAGCCACATGCTTTTTGAGCGTTTATGACCATTTTTTTTTTAGCTACCTGTGGGCTATAATGATATACAGGGTGGCCAATTGAAAACGAAACAGAGGTGATTTCGGGCTCCCGAAGACATTTAAGAAAAAACCCTCGTACCCGTCGATTTTTGATTTAAGGGGGAACCATTTTTTTGGTGTTTTCACCCCCTGGGGGGCAAAGCCCTAGCGGGGGTGACAAGGGCCCCAAACATTTTAAATGGAATGAGGGGTCGAGTGATACCTTATTTTGAAGCTATTTTTATGTAGATTATAACCCCCGAGTCTCACATCGCTACTATCTACCTAGCCATTACAGGGGCTAATTAAAGTTACAAAAACATTTTGGAATATTTTTATTTAAAAAAATGCTTTAAAAACAAAATCAATCAAGTAAATGCTGAAAATGACCTCAGAAGAAAAAATCTAACGGGCTTAAATCTGGAGAACGCTGGGGCCACTCAATATTGACGAGCCACTGCAGCATAGTGGGATGAGGCACAATCTTGTTGGAATATTAGTGTATGCATCTGTTATCATTCTCTAGTATCTCCACCAATTCTGGATGATTCGCAACTTCTAACCACTCTAGGTACATTTCTCCTGTTAAATTTATAGGTAAAAAAGGGGCCGATTATACGGTTATCAAAAATGCTAGCCCAAACACTGAAATATACTACATCTCCAGAATGCCCTAGGACGTTATTTCGTACGTATTATACCTGGAAATATTGTATGTATACCTGGAAATATTGTATTAAATAAATATTGTATTGAATATAAAAAAATTGTATTAAATAATGGAGTATAATTAAATGGTATTTTAGTTGATGTGCTACTAACCCCTTTTTTCGTTTTATTTCCTCCTCCCTCACCATTGAAAAACTCATAACCCATTTTTTTTTTTTTTTTTCAAGAAATGGAGCAGCAGTTTGTATATTTCTCTGATGAATGCTCCTTTTTTCTTGAACGGTACGGTAAATCGTCTCAACTGCCGCTATTGGGCTAATTCAAATACCAGAAAACATATTTCGTGAGGTACACACGCAACATTCCGAAAAATTGAGTGTTTAGGCTAGCATTTTTGGTAACCGTATAATAGACCCCTTCTTTACCTATAAATTTAACAGGAGCAATGTACCTAGAGTGATAAGAAGATGCGATTCATCCAGAATTGGTGGAGATACTAGAGAATGATAACGGATACATGGAAAACCGTCTAATATTCCAACAAAATGGTGCGCCACCCCACTATGCTGCAGTGATTCGTCAATATTTGGACCAAAGGTTTCCAGGACAATGGATTCGAAGGAGAGGCCCCCGCGTTCTCTAGATTTAAGCCCGTTAGATTTTTTCTTCTGATTTCATTTTCAGCATTTACTTGATTGATTTTGTTTTTAAAGCATTTTTTTAAATAAAAATATTCTAACATGTTTTTGTAACTTTATTTAGCCCCTGTAATGGCTAGGTAGATAGTAGCGACGTAAGACTCGGGGGTTATAATCTACATAAAAATAGCTTCAAAATAAGGTATCACTCGACCCCTCATTCCAATTAAAATTTTGGGGGCCCTTGTCACCCCCGCTAGGGCTTTGCCCCCCAGGGGGTGAAACCACCAGAAAAATGGTTCCCCCTTAAATCAAAAATCGACGGGTACGAGGGTTTTTTCTTAAATGTCTTGGGGAGCCCAAAATCACCTCTGTTTCGTTTTCAATTGGCCACCCTGTATACCTATACTTACATTGTGTTGTCAGCAAACTTGCGAACAAACAAATATTATTAAGGTACCTATACCTATTCTTTATTACAATGTATAAAAGTTATAGCAACTATAAAGTCTGTTTTTTTTTAAAGATAATTCCCCAAGTCAAAAATTTAGTAACTCTGTTGGCAACACAAGCCTTTACTATGTAAAAAATTTGAAAGCATTGACAATTTTTCATTGTATTGCCAACATAATGTTAGTTTGACTTTTATCTTTAAAAAAAAACATATTTTATTAACCTATTAATGAATAATTAGGCCTATTCGGGTTTGGAAAAAGTACGGTTCTAGAACGGTCCAGAAGAATCGCACAGTTTATTATTGAAATTTGTAATAGTCGAGTCGTTGTTATTTTGTTGATCAATAAACTGGACGATTGTTTTGAACCGTTCTAGAACTGTCCTTTTTCCAAACCCGAATAGGCCTAATATATACTCATTTTACTTTAGTAGTTTGTATGGTTCCAAAAATTGAATACCCACTTAAGGTTTTTATTAGAAAAAAAAATACCTACCTATATAGTTCATATTTTCAATTACCTATTATTTTTATTTTGGGCAAAACGTTTTTCAAAAATATACCTATAGATAGGCATAACGTTAAAATCTTTAATTGGATATAACTTTTTTTTTCAGAAAATGGGGTTATTAATTTGTGTTTATTGAAAGAGGTATCCCAAAATAATATTGATTTCAAAGATTTAGTGCCATGCATGGGAACTAGAACTAAAATTAAAATTAAATTGAAGGAAATAAATGGAAACTCCTCTGAAAAATTGTAAGTTTATATGAAAACGTACGCAATAGAATATAATAAAAAGTAATTTATTAAATTTTAGAACTCTTTCCGAGGAACCGACCAATGATTTCACACTTACAAACAGTCTCACAGAAAATTCTAACATGTAAGTAATTTAGGTATAGTTTTGTAGTTTTCATAATTTTGTTTACCATTTATTTTTTAGATTATTCCCTTCAATCGAGAATAATGACTCACAGGATAATTCATCTTACATAAGTGTTCCAATTACTTCAGAAAACGATAATATTGAGTAACGCTAAGTGGTATCACCACGTTCCGCTACTGCGCTGGCAGTCCGGTTCCAACAATGAGTAACAGATAGCATGATGGCGCCTCCAGGATCAAAATATTCCGGAGGTAAATACCCGACCACTCGGATCTCCGGGCGTCGGGTGATCCTGGGAGTCCTTCATGCAAAGATATAAAGAGAAGATCAAAAACTCAGCTTAGAATTGATTTTAGCAATATATGAGGAATAAGTACAAATATGAATTCAGTTCACCAACATCTTGAAGAACAAAGACCTGACATCCTTGTTCTCACTGAAACTAAAATCAGTTCTGCAACACCTATTGTGAACTATATTTATCCCGGCTATGACCTACACCACCGATTTCGACATAATTTTGGGATCTGTGTGTACATTGAAAATGACCTTTCATGTCATCGAGAGGAGAAGCTAGAACCAGCGAACCTTGATATCATATGGCTAAAATTCACCTCAAAGTCATCGACCAAGTTTATCTGCTGCCTCTACCGACCGCCAAGTAACACCGATTACCAAAACTTTTTCGCTACATTATCCGAAAGCTGTGATAGTATACAGTCAAACTATCCACAGGCGGAAATTGTCTTTTTAGGCGATTTCAACGTCCACAATATACCCTGGCTGAAACACCACAACAAAACAGATAACGAAGGCAGAGAAGCAGAAGCTTTTGCCATAAGTTGTGGTCTAACGCAGCTTGTCGATGAACCTACCCGTATCTCAGAAAGGGGCGAATTTGCAGCGCTTTTAGACTTGTTCCTAACCACCAATCCTGACTCGTACACAATTCAAGTAGATGCTCCACTTGGTTCGTCCGATCATAAACTTATAATAACAAAGTGCGAAATGCTCATCCCACCAAGCCTACAACCACTTCCTCGTAAAATGTGGCACTATAAATCGGCAAAATGGAATGACCTAAAACAGTATTACCTGGATTTTCCATGGCAAGAGGTTTGCTTTAAAACAGCTGATCCCACTATTTGCTATAATGAAATAACACAAGTAATCTTATCTGGAATGGACGCATATATCCCACATACAACTAAACGTAGAGCTAATGCAAAACCTTGGTTCAACAGCCAGTGTCAAACGGCTGTACAGAAAAAACACAGAGCATATAACCTTTGGAAACGACAACACACCGCTCAAAACCACACAGAATTTTTAGAAGCCAGAAATAGTTGCAAAATTACTATTGACTCCGCTAAAGAAACATACAATCAAAGAATAAAAAACAGGTTGCTGAATTGTCCAAGTAGTTCTAGGTCTTTTTGGTCTCTTGCAAAAGCTGTTGGATCTAACTTCACCAAGTCATCCATACCACCACTTACAGATAAAAATAATCACTTAGCCACAACATCAGAGGAAAAAGCCAATATGCTGGCCCAAATGTTTTCCTCCAACTCCAACCTAACAGTGCCAAACGGAAAAACTCCACCGTTCATTGAAAGGGTTTCCCATAGTATGCCAGAGGTACCCTTTTGTCACAGAGAAATACGAAAATCCCTTAAAAAGCTAGATACAAACAAAGCAATGGGTCCGGATGGCATTCCCGCAATAGTACTCAAAAATTGCGCCAACGAACTCACCCCAACTTTCGCAAAATTATTCAATTTGTCTTAAAGGCAAGGAGTATATCCATCATCATGGAAGTCTGCCGCAGTACAACCCATTCCAAAGAAAGGAAAAAAGACAGATCCGTTAAACTATAGACCAATTGCTCTACTTCCGGTGATATCAAAAGTAATGGAAAGAGTTGTGAACAATCACCTAACCAAGTACTTGGAAAAGTACAAAATTATCAACGATAAGCAATACGGATTTCGAAAATATAGGTCAACTGGCGATTTACTTACATACGTCACTCACTTATGGCAAAAAGCGATTGAGTTGCGGGGTGAAACAAGAACAATTGCCTTAGATATATCTAAAGCATTCGACAAAGTTTGGCATGAAAATCTGCTCAACAAGCTCAAAGCAATGGGATTATCGCCGAAACTTTGCACTTGGTTTGAAAGTTACCTAAAGGACAGATTCATTTATGTTGCACTGGATGGCCAGAACTCCAACTCTTACCAAATAAATGCTGGTGTGCCACAGGGAGCAATCCTTTCGCCAACTCTTTTTCTGATTTACATAAATGACCTTATAGATAAAACAGTAAATCCACTTTATTGCTTTGCAGATGATGGCAATGTAGTCTCCTCACTCATACCACCCACAGGTCTTTCCGCACGTGAATTCCATCATCAATATTTTGCTATGCGTAGCGAGTAGACGTACGTCCAAGTGCTCCACATGTATTTGAGTGAATAAGCGGTGTTTTTTGTGGAAATAATTTTTCATTTATGTACCAGACATTAAACAAGTTATAAGCCATTAGCTGAGTAAGTTTTTGCATCATTATCTTATATTGGGTAAGAATAAGAACCCTTCAAAGTTTGGACCAATCACACGGCAATTTTCACCATATTAGAGAGTTGTTGCCATGGTTGGTGGAACGGCAACCCGTAGCGGTTTTACATCAGCTCGCTTGGACGAGGAACACATGGAGAAAATCATAAATAAAGTTTGTGGTACCTTTATTAAACAACTTGAAGAAAAGATTGATGCAAAACTTGATAGCTTTGAGAATAGAATGAATGATAAACTCAATAAAGTTAACGACACCTTAAAGAAAATTAATGAGGGCGTTATGGCTAATAAAATGGAAATAGATAATTTGAAAGTCTGTATCGAAAATCTTGAACAACAACACAAGAGAAACTCCCTCAGACTATGTGGACTCGAGGAGAAAGAGGATGAAAATTTGGAAGAAATGGTACCGCGTTTCATAAAGGAAAGTCTCAATGTAAATTGTTCCAGGGAAAATTTGGACTGTGTTTTTCGTTTGTCAGGGGGACCAGAGAATGGTAGTCCGAAGGCAATTATTATCAGGTTCGTCAGCAACATTAAGCGAAATGAGGTCTATAAGGCGAAAAGGCTCCTAAAAAATACACCTGTTACCATTTTTGAAGATCTTACCCGATCCAAATATGAGCTGTTATGTGACGCAAAGAAGAAATATGGCAATACAAATGTCTGGTCATCATCTGGGCAAATTTATTATTATAATACTAAAACTAAGAATAAAATATGTATTAAATCTAAAGCAGAGTTGAAATAACGTTTGCGTGTTATCTTTAGCAATAAGTCACTATTATTTTATATTTCCACAGGTACTATTCTCTGGTGATGGAATGTTAATCCCATTGTGTTTTTTTTTAGTGGATTTATTATTTTATTCCATGTCTCATAAATTCTAACTTTTTGCTTTTATGAATGAAATAATATTACATGTAAATAGATTTGCAAGTGACACGACGTTCTTTTCTTCTCAATAAATAATACCTACCTACAGGTGATTTATACATTATTTGAGAGTATGCCTAAGGAATGAAAGTGATAATTATAAATACTATAATGCATACTATATTTATTTATTTTTTTTTGGTACAATAATTTGCAATTTTGTGAATTAATTAGCTGAAGCTAGTATACACCTAAAAAATAGTAAATAATTTAGTAATGATATACAGTGTGGAGCTTTGGTTTGGATATTTAAATTTAGTTTATTTATGGCGAATGCGAGGGAAAATTTTTGTTTTGCGCATTTTAATATTCGGTCACTATGCTCACAGTTTGACGCTTTTCTTGAGTTTGTTGGGGCGGAGGGTTATGATATCATTGGCTTATCTGAGACCTGGTTGCATAGTGCGATACTAACGGAAAATATAGAAATACCTGACTATACCTTATTGAGAAAAGATCGAGATAGTCGCGGGGGAGGGGTGGCTTTCTATATTAAAAAATCTCTTAAATTTAAAATATTGGAAATGCCTCCTCAGTCTAGCCTTTTGGAAGAACTTTGGATCAGTGTGAAAATTAATAATAAAACCTTTTGTTTTGGATCACTATACCGGCCACCTAACGCTAATTTGAATGCATTCTCTGGTCTTCTGTTTGGTGGTGATCTCAACGTAAACTGTTTGGATGAAGGTAGCCCCGGGTTAACCCATTTGAACAGATTACTTAAAAAGTATAATCTCTCTCAGCTGATAAAGTTGCCTACTCGATTTTCTCAAAATAACTGTACCCTGATTGACCTGATTGTGGTTTCAGTCCCAGAATTGTCTACCGATGTGCAAGTGATAAATATGGATAGCATTTCCGATCATTGTTTGGTGTATACTCAGTTAAATTTCCAAAAACCAAAAGTACCCGTTACTTATCGTACTTATCGAGATTATTCCAATTTCATAATCGAAGACTTTCTCAATGATCTATTTGGAGTTCAATGGAACTTATTACTAACTATGAGTGACGTCGATGAAATGGTAAATTTCTTTAGTATAAATTTATTGAAAATATTTGAATTACATGCTCCCTTTAAAACTTCGAGATTCACAAAACCTGCTGCACCTTGGATAACGGATAATATCAGGTTTATGATGAGGTTGCGCCAAAAAGCACTTTCCAAATACAAAAAACTTAAAACCGAAGCTTCCTTAAGGGAATATAAACAGCTTCGAAATTTTGTGGCAGCTGCTGTACGTAATGAAAAACGGGCGTACCTTCATCATAAATTTAAAACGGATCCTAAAACTTTTTGGAAGACTTTAAATAATATGAACATATGTAAATCATCATCACCTAACACTGATTTGATAAATGCTAGGTCAGCTACTGAATTAAATAATTTTTTTATCGATAGTGTTCCCAAAATTAATTCATTATCTGACAATCCTTTTAATGACAAATATGATAATAAAGTGCATTATAATATAAGGGAAACTTTCAAGTTCGTTGAGGTCAATGATGAGTACATCGAAAGTGTGATTTCTAAAATAAAAAGTAATGCGAGGGGCTCTGATGGGATAGATTTAAAGATGATTTCTCTGGTAGTTCCATACCTTACAAAGTATATTACTTTTATAATAAACTTTTCCCTTAGAACATCAAAATTTCCAACTCAATGGAAGAGTGCCAACATTATCCCAGCGGCAAAAAATAATAATCCGACAGATATATCACACTTTCGCCCCGTCAGTATTTTACCGACACTATCCAAGATACTGGAAAGGGTAATGAATGAGCAATTGGGTAAGTTTGTTATGGGAAACCGTATTTTGCCCACTACCCAGTCAGGTTTTAGAGCCGAACATAGTACCACAACAGCGTTATTACATGTTTGTGACAACATTTTTAGGGCGCAGGATCAGGGTAAGATGACTGCTTTGGTCTTATTGGACTATAGTAAGGCATTTGACACGTTGGACCCCTCAAAACTTGTCTCTAAACTTAAATATTTTGGTCTTCAGGACACTGCACTGGAATTAATAAATGATTACCTTTTAGGAAGAAGACAAAGAGTTTTGATGGGGCCGCATTTGTCAGAGTATTTGGATGTTGAGAGGGGTGTACCACAAGGTAGCATTTTGGGCCCTATGTTGTTCTCTTTATACACATGTGACTTCTATACTTATCTAAAAGAATGTTCATCTCATCAATATGCAGATGATTTTCAAATTTATTATTCTTTCCATCACACGGATGCATTTAGTGCTGCGGAGGCTATTAATGCTGACCTTGCTATAATTTCAGAAGTGTCTACTCTTCACAAGTTAGTCCTCAATGGTGTCAAGTCTAAACTTATGATTTTTGGTTCATCTTCATTGAATAATTTTGAGATAAAAATTGATAATGCGGTGTTAACGCCCTCTAGCTGTGAAAAGAATTTAGGGATTTTTTTGGACACTCAACTAAAATTTGAGGCACATGTATCCAGCTTATTGCAAAGATCATATTACAAATTGAAAATTTTATACATGTACAAAAATATACTAACAACAGAAGTAAAGTTGAGACTCACAGATTCATTGATATTATCTTTACTTTCATACGGTGACTTAATATATTGGCCAGCCCTTACCCAGAGGGAAAAATACAGTCTTCAAAGGCTTCAAAATGCATGTCTTAAATTTTGTCTGAATGCTAGGAAATTTGATCACGTGACTCCATTGTATCGGAACTCTAAATGGCTTAGACTGGATGAGAGATTTTTTGTTCACATGGCAACACTTGTCTATAAAATTGTAAAAAACGGTCTACCCGAGTATCTTCATGAGAGGTTAATTTTAAATTCTAGCATACACGGTCGATCAACACGTAATAGTCAAAGTTTTGCTGTTCCTAAACATCGAACAACTAAATTTCAGGGTTCATTTATTTATAGCGCTGTGAAAGTATATAATGCGCTGCCTGCTGGTGTAAGATCCCTCTCCTCTTTGGCCGGCTTCAGAAAGACCGTCAAACTGTTTGCGTTAAATCAAAGAAATTGATTTTGTTTACCGTCATTCGACTGATTTATTTTATTTTGTTGTTTTTTTTTTTAATTATTTCTTTTTTTTTTTTTGTGTGGATTGTACCTATATCTCGTAAACTTAAGTCTTAAGTATATACTTTGAATATTATTGTTGTATCTATTCATCTACTTGGTTGGGTTAAAATAGTAATATAGATAGTTTTTAAGAACAAAGACGGTTAGATGGAGTAGCATGAGCTAGATCTCGCCGTCTGTTATCAATGTTTTGTAAACTATATTTTTGGTGAAATAAAAGGCATTTATTATTATTATTATTATTATCTTAGACTAACTCAAATATCGCAGATAAATAACGACCTGGAGATAATAGAGGACTGGGGTAACAAAAACCTTGTACAGTTCAACGCGCAGAAAACCCAAGCAGCTCTGTTTTCAAAAAAGACCAGCACCGATGAGCCAAACATCATGCTATCTGGAAGTGCTGTCACATTACAGAGTTAGTTGAACATCTTGGGGGTTACTGCAGAGACCAACATGTCTTGGCACAGTCACGTGGCAGATATTGCTAAAAGGGCGTCCCAAAAGCTGGGGGTGCTATTTCGTACAAGACATCTGTACACACCAAGCCAATTGCTGACACTCTACAAAGCCCAGATTCGACCAACTATGGAGTACTGCTCACATATATGGAGTGCAGCACCCAAACATACCTTAATGCTTTTGAACACCGTGCAAAAACGAGCTATCAAGCTGATCAATGACTCCGCACTTACTCGTAACTTGGATGGTCTCGAACATCGCAGATCTGTGGGCGATTTATCTCTCTTTTACAGGTACTATCACGGAAAATGATGCTCTGAAGAGTTGGCACGTATGATTCCACCGAGAGTAGCGCCTACCAGGCGAACCCGTCAAACAGACGGTAACCATGAATTTACTGTCAAACTAGAGGCACCAAGAACCTCATTATATCAGAACTCATATCTCTGGAGAACAGCATCGCTGTGGAATAAACTCCCTGCGACGGTTTTTCCTGCAGGTGACAACCTGAACCGTTTCAAGACCAACATACACCGACATTTCCGCGCACTTGCCGCTTCTCGAACGTGATAGGACATTTCCTTGCGAGTGCGCATATCCGTAAAAAAAAAAAAAAAAAAAAAAAAAAAAAAAAAAAAAAAAAAAAAGCTGGTAAATGGTATTCAAGTATTTGGTTTTGCAATACTTTGCAATACTCAAAAAATACTTTTTTTCTATTTTGGTATCATATCGAAGTCTTTTCGACACTAAAAGTAGTTTCGAAAAGAACCTCTTTGTGACACTCCTTTTTTAGTTATCGGAGGTTGGTAACACTGGCTGACTGATGGCCATCGAACTGTCATTCGCGATAAAAAAAATAGAAGATTTCTATATTTGGCATGTAGTGTTGCCAACCTAAACATATGAAATCAGGAAATATGAGAATAAAATTTCCAAGAAAAGTTTTTTTTTTAAATTAAACAATACCAAAATAGAAAAAAAAGTATAAAATATTCGTTTCATAAGACATTTTATCGCACTCGCCCTTTAGAAAACTCGCCTCCGGCTCGTTTTCTAATATAGGGCTCGTGCGATAAAATGACGTCTTATGAAACTTGTATTTTAATGTACTATTTTAGCACTGACGAACCTCCCAATAAATATATTATTTTGGAAAATTATGAAATCCCAGAACCAAGTACATCTAGCAAAGGTCCATCTGCTTACGGATCAGTAGAGACCTTATCATCCTCATCTCGCGAGGAACCACCGTTTATTTTTAATCTATCTAATTTATTAGAGGAGACTATTGTTGGAAAAGCCATAAAAGGCATTTACAAAACCCAGAAGCAACTTGACTCAAGATGCCAATCGTATTTAGTCGAGCTTATTGTACAGCATTGCATTAATCAAGCACAATTTAGGTAAGTACAATTCAAGTCCAATATTTAAGTAGAATATATCTATAGCTATCAAAAAGTATAGACATGTTTTGAGAGTTGTCTTACAAAAAGTTGAAAATTCTTTATTAATTCAGTGATTTTCATAAATTCTATACCATAAGATAGAATAAACTCGAAAGTTTGTTGTGTTGGAAAGATACACAGTGAACACTTGATGAGAGTGGAAGGATTTTCCATATAAAATTTGACATTGGTAAAAATACCTTTATTTTTAAACATCAAAAAAAAAAAAAGGTGAAGGAAGCTGGTATTTCAAAGAACGTTCGAAGAAAGAAAATTCCCACGAATGATAATGGCAACCAAACACAATGTTTTCAAAATTATTTCGATCCAAGGAGATGGAAACTGTCTTTTTCGTTCTGTAAGCAAATTTGTTTTTGGAAGTCAAGATAATCATCCAGAAGTGAGAAAGCAAGCTGTCCAATACATTCTAGAAAACTGGCAACATTTTCAAAATTTTCAAGCTAATGTGAGTAGCAAAGAAGAATATGGATCCAGGATGTCTAAATTAGGTACTTTTGGCACTCACTTTGAATGTTTGGCGATTTCAGAAATTTTTAAAATTAATTTTTATGTGTATATTTCAAAAGAAAATTCGAAGAGAAAACTTTTCGTTGCAGAAAAAATCCCAATGATATGTGTTAGTGAAAATGAAGGCCAAAATGAATATAACTCGTCAATTTTTGTAAATTTTTATGGAAATCCAGACTCTGGTCATTACAATTTACTCGAGCCATTAGAAGATATCTATTGTTTACCATGCGATAAAATTCTCAAAAACAAGACTGGTTTAAATATTCACAACCGTAAAATTCATACCAATAAATATTCAGAAAATTCTCTATGCAGCTCCGATGACGTAACTATAAATTTATCAAGAAACAAGTCCAATGAATGTGACAATTCTTATACAAGCAAAAGCAATCTCCACCAACAATTTAAATCAAAGCACATGAAAAATATTTCAAAAGCAGATCATGATTTTCAACAAGATAACTTGTATGATTCGAACGCTGTAAATGTTTTTTTAAGTTCCCTAAAATCATCAGTATCAGTCTTAAAACGAATTCCGAAAAGTGCCCGACCATTGATTGCTGAAGAACTTACTTCACTTCTGAAAGACTGTGTTTCAAAAAACAACTTCCAAGCATGGTTTCATCTCTTTACGTTTGCATACGCTGTTCTCAGATTACCAAAAAAATCCAAACAATACGCAGCGAGATCTTTAACAACTTTGATAAAAGACAATTTAAACATTTGGAAGAATAATAAAAATTTACCATTAAAACAATTTATGGATTATCTTACAACCAATCGGGTTAAGATGAAACAAACCCTTTTGAAAACAAACTACCTATCGAAGAAAGTCGAGACAAAAGTTTCTGATGGAGATGTCAGAGGAGCTATTCGGCTGCTATGTTCTGAAGATTCCTTGGCTTTGAAAAATGTGGAAACCTACAAAAAACTTATAGACAAACATCCAGCTCATGAAGGTATGCAAAACTTTCCTGAAGATGAATCGAATGTTAACAATAGTTTAGATTTTGTTTACCCAAATGTTAAAAAATCAGTTTTTTCTTTTAAACCGGGTTCTGCAGCTGGTATAGACGCACTGAGCCCGCAACATTTGAAAGACCTTCTGAATGACGAATTAGGTACATTTTCTTTAAATCTTCAAAATTCCTTGTCGCTATTTATTATACATATTTTCAATGGTTTTGTCCCTGAAAGCATTTTACCAATTTTTTACGGAGCTTCACTTTGCGCATTAAATAAAAAAAATGGAGGTATACGTCCAATTGCAGTAGGTTTAACCTTTCGTAGGTTAGCAGCAAAATTAGTTTGTTTTTCAATTTCTGAATCTTTAGGCAATTTTCTTCGTCCAACTCAGTTAGGTTTTGGTACGAAAGGCGGATGCGAAATAATTAGCCACTCAGTCCGTCGTTTTTTGTCCTTTCCTCATTTTTCAGATAAAATTATTTTGAAAATTGACTTTTATAACGCTTTCAATATGATCAATAGAGAAACTATATTATTACAGGCTAAGAAAAACATACCACAATTTTTCAGATTTATTTCACAGTGTTATAGAAGTCCTTCTTTTTTATCATTTGGAGAAAAAATCATTTTTTCACAAAGGGGAGTACAACAAGGTGATCCGTTAGGTCCACCACTGTTCTGCTTATCTCTTCAGTCTATAATATCAAAATTAAAATCTGATATAAACTTATGGTATCTCGATGACGGAACTTTAGCTGGAGACCTTTGTAGCGTACTAGAAGATTTTGAATTTTTGAAAAAAGAATGTTCCAATATTGGCTTGAAAATTAACATGGCAAAGTGTGAATTTTCATTTTTGAGTGATAAACAAAATTTAAATATTCCATATTTTGACTCAAAACTGGAAGGTTTATTAAAAGTTGATTTTGAAAAACTTTCTCTTTTAGGAGTACCCTTCTTTGAAAAGGAAATTGGTAATTTTTTTTCATCGAAATTGGATGTTTTTACGAAATTTTCTAACAAACTTTTATCTCTAAATTCTCATACTGCCTATTTTCTTTTGAAACATTCCTTTTCAATTCCGAGAATCACTTACTTCGAAGTGCGCCTTGCTGGAGAATGCACGAATGTTTGGAAAAATTTGACGAACTTCTGAAAAGCAGTTTAGAAAATATTATAAATTGTAAAATTGATTCGAATGCCTGGTCACTGTGCACTCTTCCAACTAAATTAGGTGGTTTGGGAATTAGAAATAGCTCATCTTTATGTTTTTCAGCTTTTCTTGGTTCTGTGAACGATTCTTCATATTTGTTTCCACAAATTCTTCCTAGCGAAATTATTTCGCATCCAGACTTGGCTTTGATCGAAGCATCGAAGGAATTTCAAAATTTAACTGGCATTTTGGATACCTCAAATTTAAAATCACAAAAAGACTTTGATACAGCAATGTGTGAAGTTTTCTTTAATAAAATTTTTGTATCTACAAAATCTCAAGTTGATAAAGCACGTCTTCTAGCTCTTAATTAACCAGAAAGCAACGCTTGGCTTAGTGCTTTACCCTCTTCTCCTTTAGGAAACTTGTTGGATGACTCGTCTTTCCGTGTTTCCGTCGCTCTTCGTCTTGGTCTTCCTGTGTGTGAATCTCACACCTGCACTTGCGGCGAAATAGTGAGCAAATTTGGCCTTCATGGCCTGAGCTGCAAAAAGAGTGCTGGTCGTTGGACTCGCCACAGTTTGATCAACGACATTATCAAACGGTCTCTAGTTTCAGCAGGATTCCCAGCAAAACTAGAACCGTTTGGTTTTTGTAGGAGCGATGGAAAGCGGGCTGATGGAATCACTTTAATTCCTTGGAGAGGGGGGAAATCTTTAATTTGGGATGCCACTTGCAAGGACACGCTTTGCAGCTCCTATGTTGGCAAAACTTCCCAAAAATCAGGAGAGGCAGCCAAGATAGGAGAATTAATAAAAAGAGCCAAGTACAAAGAATTAGAAGACAGAGGATTTTTGTTTTGCACCTTTGCAGTGGAGACGTTAGGTCCATGGGGCGATGAAGCTAAAAAATTGGTGTCTGGCATAGCAGCCAAAATTAAAACAAAAAATGCTAGAAGCTTCATGACGCAGCGGATCAGTCTTGCAATTCAAAGGGGTAATGCGGCCTCCATATTGGGGACCTTACCTGAAGAATCCGGTTTAGAAGAGGTTTTTTATTTATAGTTTTATCAATTTTATTTTATATTTTTAGGTTATAATACAAAAAATTAGAGCTTTAAATAAAGTAGAATAAATTAATTATGTTTTAATTTTTAAAATCAATTTGATTTATGGCCATAACAACCCACTACTGAAAAATCTATTTATCATTTAGGGGGCAGTTATCTTAAAAATCATAAATTACACTTTTTTTCAGGAGGTTAAAAAATGAAGATTTTAAACAACTTGCTGAGGAGATCGTAAAAGTTTTCCCGAATGAGTTGCGGCAGGTTTATTATACAGCTCCAATCCTTAAAAGAAGCTCTAGAACCAAAAAAAGTGTTATTGCCAGAGGAAAGCTTGTGGACAAATATAGGAATAAACTGAGTTTTCTAAGGAAAGCACGGACTCTACCCTCGAGACTTTTGGAGGAAAGTGATGAAGGCACGGATGATTCCAGTTTAGTGCCTAATGATGGTAAGTGCTTGCTTAACCATTCGTATGAATTTAATTAGGTACAGGGTTTTTGGTTATAAATGTCACCCCCCTCTATCTTTTTTATTTCACATTTTGGAAAAAAGTGTCCCAAATAAAAAATTTATGGTTGAAATTAAATTTTTTGAAAAAATCACTTTTGCATATACAGGGTGTTTCAAAAAAACTGGTCGTCCTCCAACATTCTTATTTTAAATTTAATACCCTGTATATTATTTGATATTAGGATTCTACGTCCAATTCTGAGCAGATTTCATGTGATATACTCTACCAGGTGACAATGAAACTACTACCCATGGCGCCATTTCTTAACGGCTCGAGATAGAAATATGCAACTCGGTTTATTGATAGGGTTGAAAATTGTGAACAATTTTAATATAAAAACAATTGAATATCTTTTCCGGTTTCACCGGAAATGGCCTTGACTTTGTTATTTCAAATGGGACACCCTGTATATTATCTTTTTTTTTTGACTCTTTGAACAATTCTAAATAACTTTTGTATGAATACCCTATGTTAAAAATTGATAGTTTTTGAAATATAGCCGTAATGTACGTAGGTATATGTAATTAAATAAGTGAAGTGACAACTTGAAAATGGGTTATCAAATTTTTAATTTTGCAGGTATCAATGAAGGTTGAATTTGTCATATTTGAATAAAGGATAAAAAAGTAGGATTAGGTAGTGGAAGTTTCATTTCCAGAAGATGAACCAGTTTCGTACAGGGTCCGATCAAAAACTGAAACATTCATTTTCGAAAAAAGCGTTTTTCTTAACTTGCATTAATTCTTCTCTTTAATTATTTATCGGATACCTCTTTGAATAAGGAGCAAATAACCATGATTTTTTTTTTGTTCTGGCATACTCAGTTTTTGCATAAAATACAAACAAATAGGGATTACGAAATACTTTTGAGCCACAATATTTCAAAAACTATCAATTTTTGACATAGGGTATGTAACACAAAAGTTATTTAGAATTGTTGAGAGAGTCCAAAAAAAATATAATTTACAGGGTGTCCCATTTGAAATAACAAAGTCAAGGCCATTTCCGATGAAACCGGAAAAAATATTCAATTGTTTTTATATTGAAATTGTTCAAAATTTTCAACCCTATCGACATACGAAATTGCATATTTCTATCTTGAGCCGTTAAGAAATGCCGCCGTGGGTAGTAGTTTCATTGTCACCCGGTATACCTAAGTTCAACGATTTTGGAAATATTGACAGTTGAAAATTGACTTTATTATAAATTTGAGCAAAACCGATCTTACATGTTTTTCTAAGATTTTCACAAGTTATCATTTGACACCATCTTTGAATTTAACTGAAGATTAAATTTAATTGGAATTTTCAATCATGGATTAAATTCAAAGTTGATGTCAAATATTGGTGTGAACTGATAGTTTATAAAAAGATAAAAATGTAAGATCGGTTTTGCTCTAAAATTAACCGTTTGGGATTTACAGCTTGTGAAAGTTGCAAAAAAATCAATTTTCAACTGTCAATATTTCCAAAACAGTTGAACTTAGGTATAGGGTATATCACATGAAATCTGCTCAGAATTTTATGTAGAATCCGAATATCCAATAATATACCGGGTATTCCATTTGAAATAAGAAATTTGGAGCATGACGGGCTTTTCTGAAACACCCTGTATATGCGAAAGTGAGTTTTTCAAAAAAATTAATTTCAACCCTAAAACTTTTATTTGGAACACTTTTTTCTAAAATGTTAAATAAAAAAGATAGATTTATAACCAATAAACCTGTACCCCGTTAATAGCCATTCAAATATCTTGGTTTTTGTTATTTCTAGAAGACACTTCTAACTTCAATGACATCACCTGGTTAAAGAATAACCAAGATCCTTGGTCAGAAGTGCACATAAAGTGGGCTAGAACGTTTCACATCAGAGAGATTATTGTAAAAAAGGACTTGAAGCTCAATAAAATTCTCGACGAATTTCCCGTTATTAAAAATCCATTAGGACACACGTTAATCGATACCGACTTCCAGAAAAAATTCCCAGAAAATTATCAACTAATTTTTGACCAGTTTGAGACAGTATTAGAACATTTACTGGAAATACGTAAAAAAAATTTAACACCAGCTGATAACGTAATCATCGAACTAATCAACTCTCCGAATGTCAACAAAGGTATAAATTAACCCAAAATATTAACCGTAAGGTTGTAATCTTTTATAATTTCAGAATCAAGACACTTTTTGATGTTAAATGTTTTGGTGTCTTTATTACCTTCAAAATCATTTAATAAAAAGACAAAAACAAATTGGCATCCAACGGCAAATGATTCAAAGGAGGGTTTGGTTGTTCAGATCAAGGTAAATTTTAAATAAAAAAACATAATATCCAGCCCGTTTTATAATATATATTGTATTTTTTAGATTCCTGGGGACTTGGAAAACGCTATAACAACTAAGAGAAATACTTTAAAAAAATATGGGTTGCCGATGCTACCTTTTGTGCTTGTGGAAGCGCCGAATTATACTGAAATAAAAAATATTTATGTCAGCTTCGACAGTATATTATATAAGGTAATTTCTGTTTTGAAGGGGATAGATGTTTGCTTCCAATTGATACATGTCCTGAATTTGGTGTATCAATTTGAAGCAGAACATATCTGGATGTTTATTCAACTAGCAATGTATAAATTGAATACAAAGTTTGACAACATTCCTAACATTTTGGACATTGTCAACAAAATTAAGTTAAGACTGGGTAAATAAGTTTTTCTAGAGTTTTTTTTATCAATATTTTCATCACTATTAAATAAAAAAGTTAATAGGTAGTTCAAAATGCAATGCAAAACGTGTTTCCAAACATTTTCTGATGAAAGAAATTTTGTTATCCATATGACTGTAACCCATAGATTTTTAAATTTATTCAAATGTGGTTACGTAAATTGTTTCAACTCATTTAATAGTTTATCAGCACTCAAAAAACATTTAATAAACTTTCATATTCACTGTAACAATTCGTTATCAACCGAAAATACAATCTTTGACAAATCTGGGGACACAATTGGACACTTTAGTCCAATAGATGAAATTAGCATAGAACATAATATTTCGAACACAAATTCACAAGTATTTTCTAATGATGCAAAAAATATTGTTAAAGAGGCCGAAATGAGGTGTCTGCTATTTGTGACTAAACTGTATAATAACAACACTGTAAATAGATCTGTCATTCAAGATGTTATTGATAATACTTCGGAATTACTTAACTCCATATTTTCCAAGATCAAATCACAACTTAATTTACCTGAAACATCTGGTTCTAATTGCAATGAATTGAGCATTTTATTATCAAAAGATTTGTTTGAAACATGCAACTCAGAGCACAAGCGGTTTAAAATTCTAGAAGAATTAGGGTATTTTATTAGACCAAAAAGTTTTTTTATTGGAAATATGCTTAACACGTTCGCTGCTGACGGCGTCGAAAGACGCCCTCCGCCTCTGTGCTGGGAGGCGGTGGGCGTCTTTCGACGTCTTCGACAGTCTGTCTTATAACGCTCCAGTAAATCGTCAGCCTTTGAGCGGGTGCGTTGCGCTTTGCTCAACCTTTCGTACACGTATTGAAGAAGTGAAAAACAGTTGCCGTTGATTTTGCGATGTCTGATAGTGAGGCAGGGCCCTCAGGGGTGAAAAGGCCTAGATTGTGTAAGAAAAGTTGGAAACAAAGAATTCCTTTGAATGATAAAGAACTAGAAAGCTATTTGCTGGACTCGGATGATGATACTGGTGATCCAGACTATGAGGATTTAGATGTTGAGGCTGAGTATGGCAATTCTAGTGACAGTGATGACCAAGGTGATGAGGATGATTTGGATTTATCAGCCGTCCACGATAATATTCCCGATGTTTTGGATAATAGTTTAAAATTAACAACAAATCCCAAACCCCAACCTAAAAAAAAAACACCTGGCCAGGCTCCTGTGGATGATGTCATATGGGATGCAGTGGGGGATTTTAAAAAATTGACATTTACAAAACAGAGGGAGCTAATAGTTCAACCTGACGGTAAATTTTAAATTTAAATTTTTTCTCTCTTATTAGGTATTCTTATCTTGTTTTAGGCAATGAACCAGGTGATTATTTTGATTTACTGTTTGATGACGATTTGCTTGAAATGATAATTCTGGAAACGAATAACTACGCAGAAGACGTTTTTCTTTCTGAGAATACACAAGAGAAATCTCGAATAACAAAGTGGGCAGAATTGACAAAGGAGGAATTGAAAATATTTGTTGGTCTTGTATTCCATATGGGCACTATTAGGCTAAATAGACTGCAGGATTACTGGAAAAAACATCGGCTTTTCAACCTTCCAGCATTTTCGAACTATATGAGTAGAGACCGTTTTATGCTAATTTTGAGATGTCTACATTTTAGCAGAAATCCGAAACCTGGAGATCCAAATCCAGCGGATCGGTTATTCAAAATAAGACCTGTTATAGATTATTTCAACTCTAAAATGAATCAAGTTTATTACCCAGGAAAAAATTTATCCCTGGATGAATCTATGGTACTATGGCGTGGCCGTTTGGTTTTCAGGCAATACATAAAAAATAAAAGACACAAATACGGCGTGAAATTATATTTGCTAACGGAGCCAGATGGAACTGTTCTGAAATTTTCAGTTTACACTGGTACTCTAGACGATTTTGGTGGTAAAGGACATGCTGCCAATGTAGTGCTCCACTTGATGGAAGAGAAACTAGATGTAGGGCACTCACTATACTTAGACAACTTCTACAATAGCTATGACCTCGCCTGCAAATTATTGTCTAGAAATACTTATTGTACTGGTACTCTTAGGGTAGATCGGAAACAAAATCCAGTTGAAGTGAAAACAGCCAAACTAAAAAAAGGAGAAACAGTTGCGCGCTACTCGAACGGAGTTATGATAGGTAAATGGCGAGACAACAGAGATGTATTTTACATATCGACAGAATTTGGAAACAACTTGGCAAAATATTATAATAGGCGCCAACAAGAAAAAGAAAAGCCGGAAGCCATTTGCCAATACAATAAGTCCATGGGGGGTATAGATAAAAAAGACCAAATGATGTCGTACTATCAATGTGATAGAAAAACATTGAGATGGTATAAAAAAATTGGAATTTATATCTTTTACATGCTCCTAGTAAATTCTTTTTTTTTATTCAAAAAGTACGCACAACCACGAGTGACCTTGTACGATTATCGACTTCGTGTTCTTGAGTATTTACTTCCACAAAAACAAGGTCCTAACCCTAACCCTGCCGAAAGTCGCCGCAACACAAACCATGTTCCAGAAAAAAATCCTCAAACAGGAGGAAAGAAAAAACACGCCCATCGAAAGTGCACTAACTGCTGCAAGAAGAAGATTCGTAAAGAAACGGTTTATCATTGTCCATCCTGTCCTGGAAAGCCAGCCCTGTGTATTGAGCCGTGTTTCGCTGATTTTCATAGGAATATGTAGCTCTATCATTTTGATGAATTTCATATTGCATAATGTGTTGTATTTTGTTTTGTTTTGCAAGGCGTCTTTAGACGCCCACCCGCCCCTGGCATCTTTTTTTCTAGCGGGAGGCTGACGGCGTCTTAAGACGTCCCTGCCCTAAGGGCGTTTTTTTTTTGTTTTCTATTATATATATGCATTCTCCATTTTCCTGGTATCCAAACTGTGTATCATTTCCCAAATATTTATTTCAGTTTCTCGGGTTCGGTAGCCTCAAACCAGTCAGCAGCGAATGTGTTAACAGAACTACAACTTCAAATAATACCATTGTAGAACATAAGCCCTGTGAAGAGCAAATTATACCGCTAAGGAAAATACTTAAAAAAGTTTTGGAAATGCCAAATATTTTAAGTCGCATGTTAAATTTTATCGCAGAAGAAGAAATAAAGGAAGAAGAAATTTCTAGTTTATTTAATAGTGATTGGTGGAAAACAGTAAAACAGAAATATAGTGGAAAATTGGTTTTGCCATTATATATTTATTTCGATGAATTCGAAACAGGAAATCCACTTGGTACACAAGCTGGGGTTCACAAATTAGGGGGAGTTTACTTTTCTTTTGCTGCAACACCTCCAAAGTATTCTTCAAGAATAGAAAATATTTTCTTGTGGGGACTTTTTTTTTCCTCTGATAGAGTAGTGTTTTCGAATAAGAATGTTTTTCAACCATTCATTAATGAGTTAAAGTACTTGGAATTTGAAGGAGTTGTAGTTAAAGGTAAACGAATATTTTTTATTGCGCCACTTTTACTGGGTGACAATCTTGGAATAAATTCAATAACGGGCATGACTGAAAGTTTTTCGTCCATTTATTTCTGTCGATCCTGCACGGCACCAAAGCAATTAACACAAAATATGATTTCTGAAAACAGAAACCTTTTAAGAAAAAAAAACGAATATCATATTTATTTGCGAGAAAAAATATTTGGGGTTAAGGAGGCTTGTGTGTGGAACGAATTGCCCTACTTTCATAACACTGAAAATATTCATTTTGACATCATGCATGATATATACGAAGGCATTTGCAGGTACGACTTTGGAAAAATTTTAAAGTATTTTATTTATGAAAAAAAGTATTTTAGCCTAGAAACATTAAATAATCGCATCAAGCAGTTCGATTACACTGAAGCAGATATTGGCAATAAATTTCCTCCAATTACTTTAAATCAAGTAGAAAAAGAAATGATTATAATGTCTTCTTCTGAAATGCATGCTTTTGTTACCTATTTTGGAATGTTGGTTTATGACCTCATAGAGCCTTCAGATCAAGTCTGGGAACTTTATTTATTGCTATTCAACATTACTAACTTAGTGTCAAATGGCTCCTTTAGTGAAGATGAACTAATTTATTTAAATAATATGATAAGTGAACATCATAAATTATACGTCTCAGAATTTAAAAGCCATTTGACTCCCAAATATCACTTCCTACTTCATTACTCAAGAACCATGAAAAAATTTGGCCCCTTATCACGCCTTTCATCAATTCGATATGAGGCCTTTCATAAAATCAGTAAATCGAACGCAAATGTAGTCTCTTCGAGGCGAAATATCCCGCTGACTCTTAGTATTAAACATCAGTTACGATTAGCACACCGTTTGATTTCAAATAAAGGCTTTTTGGATAATATAGCTTTAGGCACTCTTTCTACCTTTGAAAAAGAAGAATTCCCATTTTCTTGTAATTTATCACAATTTAAAAATACTTTTGTTGTAAGTTGGATCAGGGTCAATGGCAACCTTTTTAAGCCAGGTTTTATTATACAAGTGGGTCAAAATACCAATTTAGAGCCTAAATTTGGTAGAATAAAAAATATTTTATATAATAGTGATGAAAATATCAAATTTATTTATGAAAAGTTACTCTGTTGTGGAATTAACAAACAACTAGAGGCGTATGAAATAATTGAACGCTCAAAAACTATGTGTGATATTATAGATCTCAAAAATATTTTTCACATCCCCACTAGCATTCACGCTACTGGGGATGGTTGCAAATATGTTACTGCTATGAACCAAGAATAGGTTGTGAATTTAGAGACTGGTTATTTTAAAGCAATATGCTGAAGTTAATATATTCCTAATATGCAGGGTGCTGCAAATAAAGTTTGAATCCTCGATTAGAATTAACACCTGATTTGTCTGCTTGGTTTAACCTGATGATAGTGTTTTCTAGAAAATATTTCCAATTTAAACCAAGTGTTCAAAAAAGTATGGTGGCACTAAAATAATTAAATATTGTATGTTATAGAGACGAGCCAGTTGATTTTCAAAATTTTGCATATTTAGCTTTTGTTTTTTACTTGTTACACAGAAGATAATCGAGAAATTGTGCACTACATGCACACCCTTATAATAATATGTTGTTAAGGGCTGGTTTTCAGTTCTATTTTGGTACCTAGGTTTAATTTTGTATTTTTGAGATATTTGATGTCTTATTTTTTTGGTATTTTTATAAAATAGCATGCCAAAGAGTATAATTTTTGGACTAGAGTCCCCACATTAGGAAATAATATAAATAGGTTTAGGGCTGTTCTTCAATTGTTTTTTAAGTATCTGTAGGGTTTGAAGATTTTTTTCGTTTCTTTGGTATAGGTAGTACAGGGTCTGTTCCTTAAAATTAGTGCATATTCTACAACTTAAATAAAAAAAAAATATTGAAAAAAAAGTTAAATATCAAAGTTGTAGGGTTTTATCTTTATCATCTTTTGCACATGTCAAAACGGGCAAATGACAGCTGCCAACTGTCATAATGACAAACACTTGAATTTTTCTAATGGAGAACCCTGTATATTTTTAGATAGAATGATAGATTTTTTTTCTGATTCCAAATATACCATATTATGTTGATATTTGGTTCAGCTGTTTATACGCTATTTAAGTTTAAAAATGCATTACATTACCTTAAATAGGGTCTGTTCTCAGTTCTTTAAATCAAGCCTGAGACATACCTAATGCAATTTTGAACTTACTTAATGCAAAAATAGCTAAACCAAATATCAATAATATGGTATGTTTGGAATCACAAGAAAAAAATTAATCATTCTAGCCAAAAATCTACAGGGTGTTTCATTTAAAAAATGCAAGTATTTGTCATTATGATAGTTGGCCCCTGTCATTTGCCCATTTTGATATGAGCGTAAGATAATAGAGGCGAAGTGCTACAACTTTTGTATTAAGGTAACTTTTTTTCTATTTTTTTCTTGTTTTAGTTGTAGAAGCCGCACTAATTATAAGGAACAGACCCTGTACATATTTTATTTTTGTTTCTAAGATATTAAATATCTTATTTTTTAGAATATAAGTCTTATTATTCTAGTTATTATCTGAAGTACAAAGAGAAAATATTTATTTTGCACTATAGAATATATTTTTGATTTTATTTATTTATTTGTTCTACAAAATATTATGTAACAACCAGCTACCGAAAATAAATCATTTTTAGAAAGGATTGTTTTTATTTTATTTTAGAGTACCTTATTCCTAAAGGCGGGCACAGACATGCGGTATTCGGCGAATCTTGAATTACAAATATTTGCTATTCGGCAAGAAGCGATTAGTGTGTATGGGTTGCTCGGGCATATATTCGCTATAAATGCCCGACCCACTGATACACACTAATCGCTACTTGCCGAATAGCAATGATTTGTGATTCGAGACTCGCCGAATACCGCATGTCTGTTCCCGCCTTAAAAACAAACTTTTAAAAAACGTTTACTTATGGTAAATAAATTCAAATTAACCCTAACAAAGCTAAATATTATTTATAAATATACATTTTTTACAATAAACACAAATTTATTTTGACAAACAAAATATTTTCTTATTGTTAATAAACGATATTTTAAATCAATTACTACCAACTTACTGTTAATAAGCACAGAATAAAATTTAATTCAGCGAACAAAACATTAATTTATTATTAATAAATGTAAATTTAAAAAAAAAAAATATTCATTTATTGTAAGTAAAGACACGAAACCCTTACTTCAATGAACAAAATATTTATTTATTATTAATGAATTTATATTTGTCTAGAATATGTGTCAATTAACTATTGATAAATTTAGTATATTATTGAAAAAGTGCTTTATTATCAGCTTTTAAACAAATAATTTGTGTTTTGTGAACAAAGGTTTAATAAGCCATATTTCAATCAGCGATTTAGTAATAGTCACTAATTTTAGGTTATTATAACTAAATCATTCTTTCGGTGCAAAGAGAAAATATTTATTTTGCACTATAGAATATATTTTTGATTTTATTTATTTATTTGTTCTACAAAATATTATGTAACAACCAGCTACCGAAAATAAATCATTTTTAGAAAGGATTGTTTTTATTTTATTTTAGAGTACCTTATTCCTAAAGGCGGGCACAGACATGCGGTATTCGGCGAATCTTAAATTACAAATATTTGCTATTCGGCAAGAAGCGATTAGTGTGTATGGGTTGCTCGGGCATATATTCGCTATAAATGCCCGACCCACTGATACACACTAATCGCTACTTGCCGAATAGCAATGATTTGTGATTCGAGACTCGCCGAATACCGCATGTCTGTTCCCGCCTTAAAAACAAACTTTTAAAAAACGTTTACTTATGGTAAATAAATTCAAATTAACCCTAACAAAGCTAAATATTATTTATAAATATACATTTTTTACAATAAACACAAATTTATTTTGACAAACAAAATATTTTCTTATTAATAATAAACGATATTTTAAATCAATTACTACCAACTTACTGTTAATAAGCACAGAATAAAATTTAATTCGGCGAACAAAACATTAATTTATTATTAATAAATGTAAATTTAAAAAAAAAAATATTCATTTATTGTAAGTAAAGACACGAAACCCTTACTTCAATGAACAAAATATTTATTTATTATTAATGAATTTATATTTGTCTAGAATATGTGTCAATTAACTATTGATAAATTTAGTATATTATTGAAAAAGTGCTTTATTATCAGCTTTTAAACAAATAATTTGTGTTTTGTGAACAAAGGTTTAATAAGCCATATTTCAATCAGCGATTTAGTAATAGTCACTAATTTTAGGTTATTATAACTAAATCATTCTTTCGGTGTAGAGGAGACATTTCAACAATCGGTTTGGATTTAGGAAAACTTTTATTTTATGATTTAAAGTCTGCAAATTTTTTGCAAAATAGGGCTATTACTAGTAAAACTATTAAATTGAAGGCTAGCAAAGGATATGTGGTGAGTATGTTTTTGTCAATATTTTTGAGATTTCAATCAAGTAGTCTTTATATTTATGTAAAAGAAGGTTATACAGTAAAAAAAAACGCTGCTGATAAATAGAATATCTTGGGTGGTGAAAATTGTGAGTGTATATTTGTACACCCGTGCAAATGATAATTACCACAAATATACACTCAAATGAACTCATAGTACCGAGTAATTTCAAGCGCGTAATTGTAATCAACTGAGTGCTAATATTGTTAACTCGGTGTTAAATGTATTTTTTGCTGCTATTAAAAATCATTTCCCGAATGTAAATAGTATTTTTGCGATAAAATTTGAACCCGATTAAGTAAAATTTTATCGCACCAGTGTCAAACCTTCTTAAAAATGGTAATAATACACGGAAAATGGTAATTAAACGGTCAGGTATGTGAAATTCTCATCCCTACCACCTTCTCTTCTACACCGACGTAAAGGAAGAGATTCATAGACAAGGTTCCAAACAACTAAAAGTAGAGTCAACTTGACCACGCGACGGCTATTCGGTGTTCAATGAGTGAAAGTGAAAATGCCGATTTTTGAATTAAAACTGCAAAATAAAAGCAAATATTGTAAGGTAAGTTTGCATACAAATTTCAAGTAGGGTTTTTATAAGTAGCTCTTTCTTAACGTAAACGATTGAGGTATAGTATTTCGTCTTTTTGTGTTTAAGGTCACAATCTATTGATTTAACTTTAACTTTATAAATAATAATAGCGTTACGCATATCACATCAAGATACCTTTGAAGTTTCTGTAAAATAAAACCTGGCTACGATACAGGCCTGTGTTAAGATTGGCCAGAAAGTACACGCCACACTGATAAAGCATCAATTACATACCTAACTTATTCCAGATAATATTTATAATAACTTTATTAACTTTATTGCACAGATGATAATACTATTTTTTTTGCAATAAAACAATAGCCCGTAAAATAAAACAAAGTTGCTAAGCAATAATCGGTACGGCCAGCTATTGACTTTTACTTTTTGCCGTGACAGCAGGGCTCGATGACAGCAGGGCTCGGCTATCCTTTAACACACCTGAGGTGTTTTCGGTTAGTTAGGTAATTTCGGTTAGTTAGGTGATTTCGGTTAGGTTAGGTGATTTCGATTTTCCTTTTTGCTAACACGGCCATCCTGTGAGGAAGCGTCCACGCGACTTGTTTATTGTTTCTTTATACCTAAAAAGAAGTAAAGCAGCAGTATTTTTCATAACAAACGGACTCATGTTAATTAGTAACGTAAGTTATTGCAGTTTCAAATGGTATTGCCAATAATCCTTTAAATGAAACTTAGTGGGATTGCCAACCATTTCAACAGACATTGATAGGATAGAAACACCAGTAATAATCAATAATAATTGTTCCAACCATGGCGAGAAGCTAGTGGGAATGCCACTTTTTCAATTACTTTTGGAGGGTTTGCTTTTTGGTGGGATTGCCACCATCTTTTTCGATGGACTAGTGGGATCGCCACTAAATATTATGTCAAGTATTTTTGGTGGGATTGCCAACCATCTTCTAAAGTTTAGTGGGATTGCCACTAATTATTATTTCAAGTACTTTTGGTGGGATTGCCACCTTTACACTAAATATGGAGAATGGAGTATTAAAGTAAGCTTTTCAGATATTGATGGGATCGCCACCAAAACACAATTAGTTTTGAATAGGTACTTAGGAACTTAATAGGTAATGTAGGATTGCTACTCACCTTTTTATAATTACTGCGATGACCATGGCCTTAATTGGTCATGTGCGGCTACCGTTGTTCGTTGTCCCTTTTTGTGTAGTTGATATCTTTGATGAGGTAAGATCTTTTGAATAGTGTAAGGACCCTTGTATCTTGGCTTCAGTTTTCCTCCACCAGCGAATTGTGAATCTTCAATGGCTACGACATCACCTGGCTTAAACAAGGTGGCCCGACGCCGGGTTTCATTAAATCGTTGAGCTTGACGGTCACCAATTTTTTTCACACGTTGTTGTGCTATTGCGATGGCTTCTTCTGGATCAACCAACGAATCATTTGGTGGTTCGCCTAAGAATTTCCGGGTTGCTGCTAACCTTGGGTTTGTGCCAAAATGCAACACAGCAGGTGAGTAGCCAGTTACCGAGTGAACCGTAACATTCAAATTGTCCTCGATCGCTGGTAGGGCAATCGTCCAATCAATTTCTTTTTCGTGAGTCAGAGTAGCTCGCAACATATTAAACATGGTTCGCATAAGGCGTTCTACCTGGGCATTGCCTCTGGGTACACCAGTTGCAATATGATGTAATTCAATTTTCTGTTCACTCATGAAGTTTTGAAATATAGTGGAAGTAGAAGCAGCGGCCCTATCCGCCTCTATCCGTTTGGGCCTGCCCAATTCTTCAAAAACCGGCAACAGCGCCTGAATAGAGCATTCAGATGTTTTCCTCGGAATTGGTTGGAGTCTACATAGTTTTGAAAAGGCATCAATGATGACAAGGATTTGCGTGCATCCATTGGAGTTCATCAATGGGCCAGCATGATCTATATGCCAGGTTTCTAAGATAGCATCTGGTTTTTTCCCTTGTTGGAAAAATCCACGTCGGGGATTAATACACAATCCCACATAGAAAATAAGTTGTGTCTGGCGGCTCTGGGCTCTTGGACTAAAGGGACAATATGCACGAGGTCTTAAGTTCCATGAGTAGTCAGAGGTACACCCCAACTTTTAGCGATACCTTCGGCATGCACACGCACGCACTTTTCATGAGCTGGAATATAGCCTTGTCGGCAATATTGGGATATGTCATTTGCCACAGAATTAAATATTTTGCGTTAGCTGTAGCACCAATTCCGGTATCGAATGCGAGCATACAAGAAGGAATAATTGCTGTTGAGCATCAAATTATTTTTGGTGTTTCTTGGATAATCTCCATTGGGATCCTTATAACGCTAATAGCCTATTACGTAATTCTTTGGTTTAAAAAAAGGCGAAGGGCAGTGCCCAAACAACAGACGGAACAGGAAATGAAAACGTTCCTAACCGTGGAATCAAAAAAGTTTACTTTGCATCTAAATGATGATCAGAACCTTCTTTCTTTAAACCCCGGCGAAAAACGAGATGCAGTTTTAGAATGTAGTGATTCAGCAGAGAACACCTAATTAAAAGTAATTATTAGTCAAGTATTTAGTATAGGCTGCGTATTTAATATAAATGTATTATTTCAAACCATCCAAGACCGGGAAAAAGAAGCAATGTGATTGCTATTTGTAGTAAAAGTATTTTGTTTCAGCCGATGCAAGCATAATTACGGTATAACATCAAGCACAGGTCACTGGGACAGTAATTATTGTTTTATTGAATGTTTTTTTTTTTTTTTTTTTTTAAGCGGATGGGCACTAACAAATTGATAAATAGATAAGTTTGATTCGGCCATTACCAAACATGTCATTACTCGACCAATATAGACGCATTTTCGGCAACTGATTCACACCCATTATTATCAGAATACCCAAGAATTTTTTTATTTCGTTACGATTAGTGTCCTTCCATTTACGCAACATTGGTCGACGACTAAGAACATGTGACCTAAGATATTGAGCGGCAAATCAATTAGTCTCTGTAACCATAATGTCTAGCACTTCATCAGTGACAAACTGTCTATAGATCTCATATGGATTCGATAAGTCCAACGTTTGTAGTTTTAGCCCACCCTGTCCCGAAAATCGGAAAGACACGGGAATATCACGGCACGCTCCCCATCTACTTTCATTATTTTCAGTTGTCGCTTTTTCGCCTTCACCCTCATCGATAATATCTGCTTCATCGACTTAAACTGGCACTTCGTCGACTTCATCTGGCTCTTCATTTTCGCTTTCCGGTACAGTATCGGAGGGCACATATGATTCTCCAGAGTCTGCATATGGGTCAGACTGAGACTCAGATTCTTCTGAAGATGAAAGAGCTGCCGAGTAATAAGCTTCAGTGTGGAAGATTGTGGCCTGGGAGGACGATGAAGTTGACGGTTGTATTGGCACATTGTCATCTGCACAAGATGTTGACGGCGGTAGTGGCAATGATATTTCTCTTTGGTCTGAGAAAGGTACAGGTAAAACTTGTTCTGGTACTGGTGGTATAACATTCTGCAAATCCGGAAACGATTCTGGTGGCTCTTTGGCTTCGGAAGCAATCATGGACAATTTTTTTTTCCCTCTAGAAGTCATCCTCAATAGTTATTCTGTACCAAAATGATTACACAAATTATTTAACACACAAATGCTTCATGGGACACCGGTGGTACACGACGGCTGTAATAAAAAATTATTGACTACAGCCGTCATGGGATACCGGGTACAAAGAATAAAAATTGAAAAAAAAATTTAAAAAATACCTACTTTTACTTTGTAGGCTTATATTACACCAAAACTACATTTTTAAATGAAATATCACAAAAGCGCATTCTCGGCTGCTCGAAATTATTGCCGAACATACCGCCGTCGTGAACGTGTTAGTAATATGTGAAACATGATAATTTTAAGCATTCCAAGAATATCAAAAATTAATGTTAACTGGATTTTGGATTATCAATATGGATTTCTTGTTTTTATGTTACCCACTCATATTTTTATCATAGCCGAAATTCAATCCGTTGTGATTTTTCCTATTACTAACTAGCAGCAAAGAATGTAACAGTTACATACAGTGTAACAATATAATATATCCAATATTTTTCCGAATAAAGATTGTATAAATTCACACAGTTTTTTTGGTTTTTATTTACTTTTTGACTCCAATTGTGAGTGATCTTTTAAGTTCTCAGAAAGCTGTCAACCCACACCTTTTTTTAATTTCAGTTGTGACTGCTCTTTTTAGTTTGAAAAAGCACACTTTTTCTCATTTTCGAAAAAAAAAAAATATATAGGTAGGTATTTGACGAAACACAAACATATATGTTTCAAATTTGAGTGCATTATGTACCTAGTTGTTGTTTGGTAAAATATATATATTTTTTTTAATTTCAGTGAGCATTCAAGTCATTAGGTTGATTTCATAGTGTAAGTGTATCGCCAATGTTAGTATTATTGATACGCAACATAAATATATTATAATAAATTATAATTTATTTTTTTTTTTTCAATTTTTTTCCTTGATAAATTGGTTAAATTTAGGTTCAAACTATGTTTCTAGGATTGAATTTCAAAAAGCGAGTGCAACTACACTTTTATCAACCTTTAAAAAATAATATTTAGATCTACGCGTTACAATTTGGAACTGATTACTTTTTTTTTTTGATTGAATTTTGTTACTTTAATAGGTCTTTGGTTTAATGATACGCCACTGGTGGGCACCCCAGAAAAGCGGAGAGTTAAACAGTGTTGCCATTTAGGGGACAAAAAAGTAGTTCTCTCTTGCACCCATTAGTGATTTTCAATAACATTAAAAACAATAATAGATCGGTTTCCCAGGCGTTTTATGAATGAAACATTGGGTCTCTAGTTTTATGAGATCTTTGATTCTATGCTTATTTTTTCTTCCAGGGCGTTGATATTCGACGTGTCCGTTTTTATTACAAGAGCAAACCTATCGTGGATACGGACACCCCAATCTCTGTGGGTATGCAAGAAGGAGACACCGTAGAGGCTGGTTTCATTGTTTTACTTATAAAAAACTCCTAAAAAAACGTTGTGTTTAATTAAAGCTTTTATCCTCAAGCAGCCTATAATCTATAAAAAAAGATTCAGGCCTTCTCAGTCTGCAGCTTCAGAGAAAGTGGGCCACGGGTCTAGCAGCGGGTACAAGCATATGGCCCCTTTGCTGACGTCATTTGGGTTAGGCCTCTCCAATTTGCGGCTTGCCGAAAAATGGGGCCCACGAAAAAATAGGGGGCCCGAAATGGAGCACAGGCCCACCTGGGTTAGGCCTCACCAATTTAGGGCTTTTCTGATGACGGGCGCGGGCCCGAGAACGAAAATGGGGCCACTTCCGGTCTAGAACTCTCTGTGTATATCTACTTATCTAAGCCCTTTTCCTAATAGATACATGAGAAACAGTGCAAATAATCCAAATAATCCACAGGTGATGTGGCCGTTGCCTGTCCTGGCCGTTTACAGGCTCAAAAAATGCAGGAATTAATGTTTGAGACCTTCTCTATTAAACGTATATCAGCACTATCATTATCAGTTGGCCTTGAAGTTATGACGGGATCATGCGTTTAAGCAACTTAAACAACCAGTTACCATTGCTGCCTAAAAACCCATTGAAAATGAACGCAATGGCGACATCAGAAATACTCGACTGCTATCTAGGGTTATTGATAGTTATGTGGACTTGAGACGCAGAACAGTTTATAGAGAGAATTTTGAAGCTGCTTTTATAGAAGAGACTGATAAATATCGAATGTGAGTTCACCGACGTGTTTCCTATATCATTCGAAATTCAGAAAAGACTTTAAGAAAATTCTAGAATATTCTATTCGATAATAAAGCAAGTTATCCAATTTCTGACTTTACCGACGTATTCAAAAACAAGCAAAGATACCTATTTGAAGAGTTTGAGGGAAATTCCAGAACATTCTGTACATGCCTATTACAAGATAACAAGCAAAAACGGAAGAGCAAAAAATTGAAGAACTTCTGGAGTGTCTGTATTGAATGTGATTGAGAACTCTTCCAATTCCCTAGCAGTGATCGAGTTTGGAGGATGGAATGTAAATTAGGAGTGTATCCCACTGATCAACTGGCAGTTTAAGTGATTCTGATGACTTCAAGTTTTAGGTAGTGATGTCTATTAGACTCCAAATGATGGGTGTGGGGGATCTATGAACTCATAAAAAAAATAGAATCACAGTGAAAGGTTTCTTTGAACATAGACCCTTTTTACGTTATCTTGTACTTGACACGTAGGACCTTCTAGCAGTGGTCATGTTTAAAACCATTTCGAATTTCCGCTCTTCTATTTTATTTCTGAAAAAATTACTTATTCAATTTACCTCCAATACCCTTATTACTTCCTATGGGTTTTACAATGAAACACTGCCTTTATTTACAAAAATACATCATAAAATCTGATTTAGGCATATTTTTATAAAAAAAAAAACAAACCTAATATTCGATTTTTATAAAATTAGAAAGAAAAAAAAGAAAAAAAATGTCAGTGTTCTTTAAGTATCTTCCGCACATTCAAGAGCCTCTTGAGCGCCTCCGACTCATCGATTCGACGAGACAGATGTGCGTGCAGGTTTACCTGAATCTAGGGGGAGACGGGATAATTTATCCCTATTATTTCAAGCCTCGGGCCCGGGTTGAGTTATGGCTTGAACTATTAGAAGTTGAGCGACTACTCACCCTGGGATTGTTATCAAATGTGAGTGAGATATACAACGGTGTGCCAACGGGTACCCACGGAACCCCAACAGCCAGATGTGGCTCCTCAAGCTGCCCCGCGTCTCGAGAACACGGAGGGCCACCTAGTCCTGCGGAATTAATTCCTCAATCGTCTCTACCAACGAGAGCCAGATAACCGCCTCTGAGAGTGGTCACACCCACCAGACGACACCCCGGCCAAGTCTAGTACCTTTACGGGCAGGCCCACCTTCAGAGTTCGACCGGCTGTTGAGATACCGACGGTGACCATCGAACCAATGGACCAATGGATAGGGGCTCCAATACTAGGTTCAGTGTCGTCCAGCAGATGGGGCTTAGGATGCAGCTCCGAAGGGAGACGCTCGAACAGCCCAAGAAGCCGTAAAAAACGTCCTTATAAATAGAGAATGAAGAGATAAGTATATATTTAAGTACTAACATAAAATTGAGTTTACTATCTGTTTGGACTAACATAAGATTTTAGGTATATATCAAGTAGTAATATTAATATTATAGGTCTACTAGTGATGGACAATGCAAGTTACCACAGTAGGCAGTTGAACAAAGCACCGTGCTCTACCAACAAAACTAAGATTCACGAGTATATGCACAACAGGTTAACACTTTCGCTGCGCATGTCGCTCGTAGGCTGCGTTCAAACTTATTGAAAATGAACGTTATAGCGACATCAGAAATAGTCGATTGCTATCTAGGGATATTGATAGTTATGTAGACTTGGGAAGCAGAACAGTTTACAGAGAGAGTTTTGAAGCTGCTTTTATAGAGAAGACTGAGAGATTTTATCCAAGGTAAATATCGAATTTGTGACTGGACCGACGTTTCTTCTATATCATTCGACATTCGGAAAAAACCACTCAGGAAAATTCTACACCATTTCAACCTCAATTTCGGAAAAAGTAACTTTAATTTAGGAAAATGTAAAGTCATTTTCGGAAAAAGTCAAATCAATTTCAGAAAAAGTAAAGTTAATTTCGGAAAAAGTAAATTCAAATTCGGAAAAAGTAAATTCAAGTTCGGAAAACGTATATTCAAATTCGGAAAAAGTACATTCAATTACGGAAAAAGTAATGTTATTTTTTAGAATAATTTGAATTGACAAAAAGTAAATTTCGCAGTGACTATAAACCTCTAGTCGAACCCGTACCCTGACGGGTTCGATTCCAATCAGTGTACTTTAATTAGGTTCTGATATATATTGGTTCTGTACTATTTTGTAGGTCTGATGATGCTCATATGAGCGAAACACATGTCACTATTAAGTGAATGAAATAATAAACAATCAAAGAACTGGAGTAAAACACACAGTCTATCTTCACTCTTTATTTTACAAAAATAATCAGTTGGAAGGGGGGTTGTACATGTTTCGGATCTATCATAGATCCATCATCAGCATAAGTTCTACAAGTTACAAAAATATGGGAGTTATGGGGAGGGCCTGGGGTGTATACATCAAAAACTTACCAAATGGCACAGGGAAAATATGGTCATATACGACATGCCTAAGTATAATAATTATACATAAAAATATAAGTGTTCATGCTGTTATCAGCATAAAGTTGGTGGCTAAAGCCGCATCCAACACAGAACATATTTACAAAACTGGAATAGAGGAAGCTTGTGAGTACGATTTCAAAAATTACGTCAAAGTTTCAACTTACCAAAGGTGAAGATTGAAAAAATTATTTTATTAACATTAGAAAAATAGGACTGCCACACAAACACAGAATATGCCTATAGGAGGCGGAATTCTGGACGCTCATCTGTACTTCTGGATGTTAGTGGGTGTTAGCTTTTAGTTGTTAATCAAATTTCAAAAATTTACTTAATGAAAATCGTGCTGTCTGCACGAGGAGTAAGAATGTAATTAATATCTGTTTCAAACCCCAGAACTCCCTTGGCTCTTCTATAGTTAATTCAAAAGACAGAATTCCCTTATTGGATAAATCGGGAGTATATTGTTTAAACTGCTCACAGCCTGGTTGTACTGTCTGTTACGTTCGCCAGTGCGGCAGAAGGATATCCCTAAGAGTCAACGAACATGTTAGAGAAATTGGAAAACATTCTTCAGTTCCTATAGACCTTATCCAGAGTAAATCTAGCTTTTCGGACCACATTCTTAAAGAAAAACACTCTTTCGACCCTGAAAAAGATGTTGTAGTTTTGCACAACTGTGAAAAGGGACGCATTATGAACTTACTCGAAATCCTGGAAATCAACAAAGCCTTGCGCAATTCTCAAAAAACCTGTGTGAATGATCAAATCCATTTTTCCTGCCTGAAGTTTTTCAATTCTCTCGGTTTCTCCTTTACTTCAACCTAAATTCATATTTGGTCAATAACAACAATGTTTAACCTCACTCTTTTACTTCTTTTCTTTCAAGATTTCTTCTCCTTGGTTTCAGTCCTGGGCGCCGCCATCTATATACCTGTCACAGCGGTACCACGCTAGTTTTTGTAGGGTTCCCTAGTAGATAAATTCAACCACCGCTTGCACCTTTGTCTGTTCGTGTTAGGTGACGCTACCCACCAGAGTATAATTCCTTTTAAGAACCTTTAAAAATATAAAATTTAATATTCAATAGTCAAACTCTGATTATCCCTTTTGTAATGATATTATTCAATTTAATTTAGTTTAATTTATCACACTTATTGCTTACAACATATTTTATTGTTTTTGGATATGTAACTTAGTATCCAACTATGATTGTTTGGCCTTTGGTCGTAAGAGGGAGCTACTTGGTTTGATTTCTGGAATTGTCAGGTTTTTTATGCAGCAAATTTTACTAATTTCCTGCCACCATCTTCTTCCTCATCTCCATTACATTCTTACTCCTCGTGCAGACAGCACGATTTTCATTAAGTAAATTTTTGAAATTTGATTAACAACTAAAAGCTAACACCCACTAACATCCAGAAGTACAGATGAGCGTCCAGAATTCCGCCTCCTATAGGCATATTCTGTGTTTGTGTGGCAGTCCTATTTTTCTAATGTTAATAAAATAATTTTTTCAATCTTCACCTTTGGTAAGTTGAAACTTTGACGTAATTTTTGAAATCGTACTCACAAGCTTCCTCTATTCCAGTTTTGTAAATATGTTCTGTGTTGGATGCGGCTTTAGCCACCAACTTTATGCTGATAACAGCATGAACACTTATATTTTTATGTATAATTATTATACTTAGGCATGTCGTATATGACCATATTTTCCCTGTGCCATTTGGTAAGTTTTTGATGTATACACCCCAGGCCCTCCCCATAACTCCCATATTTTTGTAACTTGTAGAACTTATGCTGATGATGGATCTATGATAGATCCGAAACATGTACAACCCCCCTTCCAACTGATTATTTTTGTAAAATAAAGAGTGAAGATAGACTGTGTGTTTTACTCCAGTTCTTTAACTATTCTCTTCACTGTGAGACATGGACTACTATTTCAAAATTTAATAAACAATCTGTAGACTTGGTAATTTTTTTCTTTCTTTTATTGTTTGAAAATCGGGTCTCTGAGAAAGATGGACAATTTTTTTGATTTTCTAAATAAATAAATGACTCAATCAATTCAAATTATTCTATAAAAAATAACATTACTTTCTCCGTAATTGAATGTATTTTTTCCGAATTTGAATTCACTTTTTCTGAATTTGAATTTACTTTTTCCGAATTTGAGTTTACTTTTTCCGAAATTAACTTTACTTTTTCTGAAATTGATTTGACTTTTTCCGAAAATGACTTTACATTTTCCTAAATAAAAGTTACTTTTTCCGAAATTGAGGTTGAAATGGTGTAGAACATTCTATTCGAGAATAAAGCAAGTTATCCAATATGTGACTTCACCGACGTGTTCAAAGACAAGCAAAGATATTTGGAGAGAGTTTGGGGGAAATTCCAGAACATTCTGTACATGCCTATCACGAGATAACAAGCAAAAAATGGAAGAGCAAAAAATTGAAGAACTTCTGAAGTGTCTGTATTGAGTGTGATTGAGAAGTCTTCCTATTCCCTGGCAGTGAGTCGTTCGAGTTTGGAGGATGGAATGTAAATTATGAGTGTATCCCACTGATCAACTGGAAGTTTTAGACTTCCCCATGATGATATCCCAAGGGCCGTGATGGACTTATAAGGAGATGATAGAATATTAGTATCCCACTTCACAAGAGGAGATTAACTTCTTTTACAAAAAAGAGCTGCAGTGGAAGGATTGCAATATCCAACAACCCAAGTATTATCATTATCATCCTCAAATTAACACAAACATTTGTACTGGGATATTTTGGGAAGTATCACACTTCAAAAGATTAACTCCTTTGTCTCTTTTCACAAAATAGAGCTGCAGTTGAAGGGTTGCAATATCTTGCGACCCAGGTATCATCATTTTCATTCTCAAGTAAACACAAACATGTGCTCTGGGATATTTTGAGAAGTCACATTTTAAAAGATTAACTCCTTTACAAAAGGGAGCTGCAGTAGTAGGAGAGCTGCAATACCTTGCAATCCAGATCTTATCATTATGAGCCTCAAGTAAACACAAACATGTGTTTTGAGCAGTAACACATTTAACAAGTTATCGTCCAAGATAGTGTTATTTATGTGTTTGGTAGACAAACAAAAAAATGGTTAGAAAAATGTATTGTAAACATAATTGTTGCTTTGAATGAACTTGGTTTCATTAATTCAAATTAGCTAAAATTCTTATAAACCAAACTGAACAAAAATAATAATTATCATTGTCAGGAACATGTATTCAATAATTTAAGGTGTGCGAGAGAAAATGGGTTTTACTTGGAAAAATGGTTTTTACATAGAATATTGTTACTTTTTCAAATTTTTCCAGAAAATTGTAGGTGTGAATTGAAATATTGAAACAAATTTTCATTTGTGTTATATTTATTCGATTCATTATTTAATTTAAATACCATTTCATGTTGATTAATCAAAAATTTATCATCTTCAAAAACAAAAACATTGTTGGGTAACTATTTGGATGATGATGACGACGATGACTTTTGTGGTTTCGGCTCTGAAGAGAAGGCTGCTGCAGTTTTTTCGGGGACCTGTTCGATTGCAATTTCATTTCCATCTAAAGAAAATTTAAATTTTTTCAATGCTTTGTCGAAAAGTTTCAACTCTTCCTCGTTTTCGAGTTCACAAGTACTCCATGGTAAACCACCAATTTTTTTCTTCAAGGTAGTATCCTTAGGAGAGTACCACAAGTGAATTACTATTTAATCATTTCGACTAATTCTTTGGGTTGAGTTTTGTGCATTCCCGATTTATCAGTGCTTAGTGTGCAGTCTTGTAAAGTCGATTCATGCAAAACCGGTAAGCGATAATTTCGGTGATAAAATATTTCAATAGCAAGATAAGCTATATAGTATTATTCCAACAGCCTTTATTACCTGGAAGTCAATTTTTCATGCTATAAACCATTAACTTTATGCATGAAGGCAATAGCTAACCAAGAAAAGGCACGTTTTCTCGAGTGTTCATTTTGAATGCAGCGACCGAGGCTACGACGCAAAAGCCGCCATTGTGTTTACTCTCATTGAAACTTTTCTATTCTACTTTTTTCAGAGATGGCTGCTTCAACTACAATATCTCGTACTCCATAACTAAAAAAGAAAAAACTAGACGTGCAACAGTCATTTTAAAATTGATAAAAAGAGTTTGAAACTGACGTAAATAATTGTTTCATCACACCCACATCCATTTTTAGAGGAAAATCAACTTTATTTTTATTGATTACTATAATTGTTGATGGTGTAACAGCCATTGTTACTTATGTAGTGTAGATTAAAAATGTTTGTTCTAAAAAAATTGAAACTGAAAATAAATATCAATACAATGCTCATATATGCTTTCTAAAGTAAATATCCATTACGTAAAGAAATAGTCCATAATAATGGGGAGAAATGCGGGAAACATTTTCCTCATCTTATATTTCATCCTACCTTATATTATGTTCATGCTTAAAAATATCCAAGCTAAGTTTTTCACACAAGAAATATAATCATAATAATTAAATTTAAAGACTGGATTTAAAAAGATAATATAATATAATAAGATCCCTATTTTAAATTGTAGAAAAGAAAATCGAAAACCGACACGTTATATTGTTTATCCATTTTAAGCCACGAGTTGGTTATTCTAACAATGGTTATACTTTGTTGTGATGTTTATGTGACGATGATGCTTGAGCTGTATTAGTATAAAATACGCCTAAACGGTTCGAGTTGATTCATTCCGTTTTTATCGCATTACCTATCATGAATGCTTCAAAAAAAAAATCACGTCCACAACCTTTAGAAATTAACTATTGCGGTTAAAAAGTTTTTTCTCCTAATTTAAAATTAAATAACGATATTGAAACTAAAGAAATAATTTTACGTATAAAGTCAGACATTGGTATTAGTTCTGCTGATTCTATTGGTACTCTACCACCCAACACTCCTATTGAAGCTGAAGAAGAAATAAGTCATATTCCATATAGAAGAATTTTAACCTCAAGAAAACGACTAAGAAACTATTCTCTGATAAACGAAGGAGAAGAAGAAGAAGAAGAAGAAGAAGAAGAAGAAGAAGAAGAGGAAAATGGTAAATACATCATCAACAACAAGAGTCAACAGGAATAGAAATACTAGAACAAAGACAAGAACAAGAATCACTCAACAATTTAACTAATGTAAGTACAATTGTTGATTCATTTTTCAATCAAGAGTCTAACCATAACGATAACGATAACAGATGTTTTAGTCCTGACTTAATCGGAGATTGAACTTACATAGAGTTAAACCAATTTTTCTAGTTGTAATAAGTTTTGGGTATTTTGGTGTCATAGAACCTACCAAGAAGGATTTAAATTTGGTATAATTTTATGTTCCAAATGTTATGAATTAACTTTAGCAGATAATGGGCTTATGAATAAACATAAAATGAATTCATCTATTACATTTACAATAACTCCACCATCACTAGTAGCAGCAGCAGCATCATCAGTATCAAATACAAATATTAGTAACAATAAACCTTCATCACAACAGAGTGAATTAATTGTTGATGATTCTTTTGCTGTTTCTTCTCATCATCAATCAATCAACATCGATCAATCCAAAAAACTTTACAAAAGAATTGGCTTTAAAGACACTTATTTCGGCGCAGATTCAAGATTGTGATTTTGCAGTTATTCACGGCTGTAAACGATATTTTCCCGACGCGAGAGTTTGTTAAATGAACTGGAATATCATGGACGAATCGATCCGGACGATAAATCGTATAAGTACAAGTATTGTGGATTTCGCGTGAAACATCTGAAGTGTATGTCATTAGTGAAACCTTCGACAGTGTCAATAACTTCGAAAAATAATGATACGCAATTGTGATGCGTGCAACTTGAATGTAAGTAATGTTGAAATAAATATTAGTTGTTCATTTAAAATTGGCAAGAACAAATGTAATTGTGGTTGTATCGAAATGGAACATGTTTGTAAAGAATAACTTGTGAAATAATTTCCATGAATACGCTGGCGCAAATTTCACACATTTCAATTTCCGATTATGTAACAAATTTAACTACAATATGTCCAGAAATCAATAATTCTGAAACGAATATTAATACTAAATAATGGGTGGTTCGCATCATTCGCAATAATAATGATATTTCTACCGTTGGCTATTTCATGAATAGAAATTAATTATACATATTTCTTCTCACGACCGATTCCAAATTAATGTATCCAGTCCAGAGTATTTGGTGGGAGAATCAGTCGTCGAGTGTCGAAGAATTGAATACTTTATTTGGGTTTCATGCATTTATTAACCATGAAAAAGCATCTTGTCAAATTATGAACTTTCTACCGAGAACTAGTATTAATATTCCACAATTGCACATTGCCGGCGATAATATACCTTGTGTCTTATCAGTACAGTGTATTCAGCATTGAACAATCGAAAACTGCACTAAATCCATATGATGATAAACGTTTCCTAGCTCCCAATTCTTTCAATATTCTTCCCTTGGTGCATTATAGCCTTGCTGTTGCTGACGAATAAAAGTATTGTAATGTTGAGCATCCTGATGTTTTCTCTTCATCTTACAGATGGCCAGCAGCAGCAGCGATTTGCCTAGTGACTTTTGTGTCAATGCAGTATGTGCAAATGTCTCTAACTTAGCAACATTCTTGAATACTGTAAATCTACCACAAATTTTAGTTAGACAAATTATGCAAAGGTTCGCTAAGACCACATATGCCAACTGGCTCATAATAATAATAATAATAATAATAATAATACTAATTATAACAATATGGTGGAACTACCCTCAATACCTTTATTAACATAGGAGACCAATATGTAAATACCTCTGAGCGAAATAAAATTTTGGGTACAAACAACTGGAATTACATATTTGACGGAGAAAAATATTGTTTGTGGTTTCATTATTTCAAAATTGAGGGTCATCATCATCATCATGGGTCTAATAAATTATATGTCTGTAGTTCCTGCCGAAATGGCTTTCAGAGGTTTCTTCAAAAAATTATTAGTTTGTCCATTAGATTTTCTATTAAACGAAAATATTATGATGAAGTTCGTAACAGTTGCGATCTCATTTCAAATGTGTATTAGAATAATTCCTATTGGTGTCAAAGCTGCTATTCCGAATTTTTGTCTACGCTGTTGGATGAAGAGGATTGTCGTAGAATAATGCATTCCACTATATCAGGGCGTGGTTATAAAAAAAATCGTTTTGAAGGGTGGAATGAGACAGAAAGTGACTCAGACGCTTGAATTTTCATTCGTATTCTAGAAGTTAATATCTCTATGTATGTATTAGGTCAATTAATTTGTAAGGTCAATAATAATAATTGTATGTATATTTGAAGTACTGAATCAATTTATCTCTCTCTCTCTCTCTCTAACTCGTATTATATATGTATTATGTCAATTAATCAATAAGGTCACTAATAATAATTGTATGTACTTATATATTTTGAAATAATGTATCAATCTATCTATCTCTAACCCGTAGGTATATGTATTTATTATGTCAATTATTCAATAGATTACTTATAATTGTATGTATATATTTTATTATTTTATGTTCTAATGAACAGTCAATAATTATTGTATTCGATTTTTATTTTTCCGATTGAATAATTAAAAATTGAATATACGTAGCGATTTCTAAACGACTCAAAACAATCCCTTCCAGGCAAACTCCATATTACAGGAACCTGTAATTTCGAACCCTTGTCAATTTGTTAATAACGCTAGTCCTTTTCTCTTTAGCGAAATTCGTTATGAGTTGAACGGAGTCACTATAGACTTTGTGAGAAATATTGGATTAGCTTCTACTCTAAAAGGTAATCTTTTTTACAATACTCATGAAAGTCTAAAACTACAGAATGCAGGTTGGTTTCCAAAAAGACAGGAAGCCGAACGAATTTTGGTGGATGATAATGGAAAATTTTGTGTTTTTGTACCACTAAAAATGTTTTTGGGATTTTTCAAAGTTTATAAAAAAATTATAATCAATATGAAACAGGAATTAGTTCTTATTAGAGCAAATTATAATTTAGATGCAGTTTTGTTTAAAGATGATTTGGAGACAAAAGTAATTACTGATGAAACTCCAATGATCTCCTTCGATAAATTGTATTGGAAAATTCCACACATAAACAGTAGACATACTTCAACAACTGGCATTATCAAAAAAACGTGAATCTAACAAATACATTTTTCTATGATTCAGAAGTTAGAAAATTGTTGAATATTCGTCTTTATCAGAAACAACTACACATACATGGCTCGTCATGTTGTAGTAGCCTTTCAAATAAATCGGAAAGGCCAAGTTAAAAAAGATATGAGTCAGTTTGATGATATTGATCTAACTAATATAAGAGTATTTTTAAATTCTGAACATTATCCTTATCATGATTTGCATTTAAATTTTAAAAACAATAATTTTTCTGCCTTACATGAAATGTTTGCAAACTTCATTGTTTAATCCCACTGATGTCATAAATATTCCTTCCATAACACATATCGACTCTTCTCATCAAAAATAGGCAATTCAAACAGGATCTCTTGTCATGAGAGTTGAGTTTGAAACAGGCGCCAATGTCAAAAGGATACTTCTGCGTACTGTCTGATCCTTCATGATAAAATATTCAGCTATAATCCTCTAACCAAAATAGTAAAGCAACTATAATGCGCATGCTTCTATGTTTATATAAATCAGATATTTATCTTAAATTATCATTATTATGAAGACTGAATTGGATATACAACTATCTCGTTACATGAAGAAGTTACAGCAAGTAAAAAAAAAAAAAACAAGAATACTCAGAAAAAAAGTCTATGAAAAAAGCATTTTTCAATATGAAAATATGAATCAACTAGTGCTGGATGTGCAAGGATTTACAATAGAAAATAACAAATTTATACCCATGGAACTAGCTGCCTTTAATGGAACCAAAATATACCACTATATTTTTAGACCAACATTTATCACCTGATCTATGTAAACGAGCAAGAATTTGAACGAAAACAAGGAATACATTCCCATCCATACCATAATTTTGAATGCAATACTTGTCACATACTCTTTAAACAGAAACAAAGTTTGTCTAAACATATTTTAGCGAAGCATTCAAATGAAAAATCAATTGGTTAAATAATAATCATCAGTGTATTTGTTGGAATGAAGGATACACTCCAGTTTATAAGTTTGCAGACATTGTCAAAAATCTAACAGGAAAAGTAGACAATCTTTACGTAAACGTAAAAGGGAAAGAGAAGTCCACATACATTAGAAAATACTCATTGAAGCCTGTCCTGGAATTTGAAGGTAAGCCTGCTCTTCAGAAAGAAAAGCCTGAATGTTTTTATCATCTGAAATCGCAATGTATATGCGAACTTACTAATTTATTTTATTTGCATAATAATTTGATTAAAACACTTATTTTTCGAACTTTTGTTTATTTTATTTATTAATGATATAAGTTACATATTTAACTTATTATTGAACACTTCCTGAATAATTTCTTCCGTTAAAAACTTTTTCACTTTATCTAAAAAATAAGCAAAATCCATGTGTTTTATTGTAGTGAGGAATGTTGTCGGACGCAAAGTATGTGAGTAGATATTACAAGCCTCCTCCGCTTTGCTATATTTTCTTGCAAGTTCCATACATTCTTCGAACGTTTTGAACCTTTCAAGTCCATAATTAGCTTCATGCCCCGCGTCAAACTCCAAATTTTGAGAAAGTTGTGCCAAATGCTCAACTGCTGTTGTCAAGATGTAGGTTGGAGTTTCTTGCACATAAGCTGTTTGAACTCAGCTGAGAAGCACGGTTATTTCTTGACTCTTCTAAGTGACTGGGCTCGAGGTATAAGTGGACTGTATTTTTTTGTTTTCTTCGCTATATTTTATTGAATAATGCTGTATTTCAATTTACATTATGAGCTGTTCTTTTTATTTAGATTTTTAAAATCTAAATGGTATTATGACAAAAAAACAAAAAACCTTGGAAACAACAATACAAAACTTCTTGTCGCCTTCAACAAGCTAAATCAATTATTACAACCAAGTTCTGTGACAATAATACTGTCAATATACTGTGGTGTATCACGTTATATAATAAAGGTTGTCGCTGGGCTGACTGAAATACCGTGCGGACTGACACGTCATTCGGGATTGAGGAGGCAGGCAGAGAACAGTGGATATAAATATTCTGTGTTTTATTGAATATCCCTTATCCCGATATCAGGTGGAGAAAACAGTGAATTGCACAAGTGGCGACGAGTGTAAATTAAGAGGTAAGTACTCAATAACAATGAAATAAAAATATAAGCATTATGTATAATATTGCATAAAAATAGATCACATTTATTACGCACCTACGCTTAATCACAGACGGCCAAAATGGTCAGGGTGCACGACACCTGTAAACAATAACAAAAAGTATAGACGGCCAAAATGGTCAGGGTGCATCACACCTGTGAAAAAACAACAAAAAGTACAGACGGCCAAAATGGTCAGGGTACATGGTGCCTGTCAACAGCAATAAAAAATAAAAAAAATAGATGGCCTAAAAGGGTCAGGGAGGTTGTTAAAACTCCTGTAACAAATAAAATGCCCCAAAACGAAATATAATTCACAAAAAAAAATCATTTGGAATAAAAACATGTGTACAAAAAAAATATATACAACGTAACTTTAATCTAAATAAAATAGACCCTGGCGTCATTCTACCAGGATAATCTATTTAAATGAACTATTCTAGATTACTATTCACTACGAAATTGTTACTAGCAATAATTGCAAGTAAGGTAAAATCAATTAATAATTACTTAACTGCTAATTAAATTAATACAAATAACTAGGCTATTTCAAAAAAAAAAAACTAAATAAAATAATTCAACTTGTTTATTTATTATTTATTTTAATTATTATCAATTATTATTTATCTACATAAAAAAATATTATATGTACATATATACTTTGTAGATGGCTTCAAATATTCCTGCACTGGAAAATTTTGACTGTGAAGGCGATTTTTGTTCGGTTGGGCTGAAATGGCAAAAGTGGAAGAGAGCCCTTTTCATATATCTAGATGCCTCTAGTATCGAAATCCCTCAAAAGAAAAGAGCATTACTATTGCACTTTGGAGGCCTTGGGCTTCAGGAAATTTTCTAAAACCTACCAGAGGCAAATGTAGAAGCCGGAGGTCTACGAAAGACATGTTTTCAGGGGACTAAAACAAGAAAATGGGGAAAAATTTGAAAAATTCCTCGTAAGGCTCCGAAATCAAGCAGCAAAATGTGGATTTCACAATATAGACGAACAACTCATAGATCAAATTACCGAGAAGTGTCTGTCATTAGAACTCAGGAAAAAAATTTTAACTACTGGCGACACTATAAATTTGACCACTATTGTCACAGAGGCCAACACGCTAGAGACTATAGAGAGGCAAATTTCCGAATTTAGCGAAAAGCCGTCAACAAGCTCGTTTAATGATGTTAACAATGTGTTAAATAGAGGAAATAAACGATTTGCACCATCAAACCGCTGCTCTAGATGTGGAGAAGAAGTTAAAGCGAATCACCATCAATGCCCAGCAAGACAAGCAACATGCAGAAAATGTAATTTTCGAGGCCATTATGCCAAATATTGTTTGTCAAAGCGGAAATTACCCACAACAGGAACAAATAGATCGACAGGGCCACCCAACAAAAGATTCAAACCTACACAACATTCAAGAAATGTCGACTCGATCCAATCAGATGACGAAACAGAGTATATTTTCCATTTGGAAGATGATGAAGAGGACCTAATTGGCTGTAAGGTAGGTGGAATTTTTATAAAAATGTTAATAGATTCAGGTAGCAAGTCTAATACACCTGCAACACCTATTGTGAACCATCTTTATCCCGGCTATGACCTACACCACCGATTTCGACATAATTTTGGGATCTGTGTGTACATTAAAAATGACCTTTCATGTCATCGAGAGGAGAAGCTAGAACCAGCGAACCTTGATATCATATGGCTAAAATTCACCTCAAAGTCATCGACCAAGTTTATCTGCTGCCTCTACCGACCGCCAAGTAACACCGATTACCAAAACTTTTTCACGACATTATCCGAAAGCTGTGATAGTATACAGTCAAACTATCCACAGGCGGAAATTGTCTTTTTAGGCGATTTCAACGTCCACAATATACCCTGGCTGAAACACCACAACAAAACAGATAACGAAGGCAGAGAAGCAGAAGCTTTTGCCATAAGTTGTGGTCTAACGCAGCTTGTCGATGAACCTACCCGTATCTCAGAAAGGGGCGAATTTGCAGCGCTTTTAGACTTGTTCCTAACCACCAATCCTGACTCGTACACAATTCAAGTAGATGCTCCACTTGGTTCGTCCGATCATAAACTTATAATAACAAAGTGCGAAATGCTCATCCCACCAAGCCTACAACCACTTCCTCGTAAAATGTGGCACTATAAATCGGCAAAATGGAATGACCTAAAACAGTATTACCTGGATTTTCCATGGCAAGAGATTTGCTTTAAAACAGCTGATCCCACTATTTGCTGTAATGAAATAACACAAGTAATCTTATCTGGAATGGACGCATATATCCCACATACAACTAAACGTAGAGCTAAAGCAAAACCTTGGTTCAACAGCCAGTGTCAAACGGCTGTACAGAAAAAACACAGAGCATATAACCTTTGGAAACGACAACAAACCGCTCAAAACCACACAGAATTTATAGAAGCCAGAAATAGTTGCAAAATTACTATTGACTCCGCTAAAGAAACATACAATCAAAGAATAAAAAACAGGTTGCTGAATTGTCCAAGTAGTTCTAGGTCTTTTTGGTCTCTTGCAAAAGCTGTTGGATCTAACTTCACCAAGTCATCCATACCACCACTTACAGATAAAAATAATCACTTAGCCACAACATCAGAGGAAAAAGCCAATATGCTTGCCCAAATGTTTTCCTCCAACTCCAACCTAACAGTGCCAAACGGAAAAACTCCACCGTTCATTGAAAGGGTTTCCCATAGTATGCCAGAGGTACACTTTTGTCACAGAGAAATACGAAAATCCCTAAAAAAGCTGGATACAAACAAAGCAATGGGTCCGGATGGCATTCCCGCAATAGTACTCAAAAATTGCGCCAACGAACTCACCCCAACTTTCGCAAAATTATTCAATTTGTCTTACAGGCGAGGAGTATATCCATCATCATGGAAATCTGCCGCAGTACAACCCATTCCAAAGAAAGGAAAAAAGGCAGATCCGTTAAACTATAGACCAATTGCTCTACTTCCGGTGATATCAAAAGTAATGGAAAGAGTTGTGAACAATCACCTAACCAAGTACTTGGAAAAGTACAAAATTATCAACGATAAGCAATACGGATTTCGAAAATATAGGTCAACTGGCGATTTACTTACATACGTCACTCACTTATGGCAAAAAGCGATTGAGTTGCGGGGTGAAACAAGAACAATTGCCTTAGATATATCTAAAGCATTCGACAAAGTTTGGCATGAAAATCTGCTCAACAAGCTCAAAGCAATGGGATTATCGCCGAAACTTTGCACTTGGTTTGAAAGTTACCTAAAGGACAGATCCATTTATGTTGCACTGGATGGCCAGAACTCCAACTCTTACCAAATAAATGCTGGTGTGCCACAGGGAGCAATCCTTTCGCCAACTCTTTTCCTGATTTACATAAATGACCCCATAGATAAAACAGTAAATCCACTTTATTGCTTTGCAGACGATGGCAATGTAGTCTCCTCACTCATACCACCCACAGGTCTTTCCGCACGTGAATTCCATCATCTTAGACTAACTCAAATATCGCAGATAAATAACGACCTGGAGATAATAGAGGACTGGGGTAACAAAAACCTTGTACAGTTCAACGCGCAGAAAACCCAAGCAGCTCTGTTTTCAAAAAAGACCAGCACCGGTGAGCCAAACATCATGCTATCTGGAAGTGCTGTCACATTACAGAGTCAGTTGAACATCTTGGGGGTTACTGCAGAGACCAACATGTCTTGGCACAGTCACGTGGCAGATATTGCTAAAAGGGCCTCCCAAAAGCTGGGGGTGCTATTTCGTACAAGACATCTGTACACACCAAGCCAATTGCTGACACTCTACAAAGCCCAGATTCGACCAACTATGGAGTACTGCTCACATATATGGAGTGCAGCACCCAAACATACCTTAATGCTTTTGAATACCGTGCAAAAACGAGCTATCAAGCTGATCAATGACCCCGCACTTACTCGTAACTTGGATGGTCTCGAACATCGCAGATCTGTGGGCGATTTATCTCTCTTCTACAGGTACTATCACGGAAAATGCTCTGAAGAGTTGGCACGTATGATTCCACCGAGAGTAGCACCTACCAGGCGAACCCGTCAAACAGACGGTAACCATGAAGTTACTGTCAAACTAGAGGCACCAAGAACCTCATTATATCAGAATTCATATCTCTGGAGAACAGCATCGCTGTGGAATAAACTCCCTGCGTCGGTTTTCCCTGCAGGTTACAACCTGAACCTTTTCAAGACCAACATACACCGACATTTCCGCGCACTTGCCGCTTCTCGAGCGTGATAGGACATTTCCTTGCGAGTGCGCATATCCGTAAAAAAAAAAAAAAAAAAAAAATATCATTACCGACTTAACTTGGGAATCCCTAAAGAAATCGGGCGTTAAAGTGACGAACCAGCAACGAAATCCAAACAAAATTCTTTTTGCCTATGGAGCTAAAGAGCCGTTAAAAATTATTGGCTCGTTTGAAACAACTATTGAAGTCGGTCCTCGTCAAGAAACGGCTAGTTTCTTTGTTATAGAAAAAGGAAAAAGAAATTTGTTGGGGAAGAACAGCGCGATTTCTTTGGGAGTTCTCAAAGTCGGATTGAACGTTTTGAATCATGTTCATCATATATCAAATAATACTTTTCCGAAATTTAAGAATGTACTAATTCATATACCGGTTGATCAGAGCGTACGAGCAATTAGCCAGCCATATAGGAGGGTACCCATTCCGCTGGAAAATAAAATAAACAAAAAATTGGATGAGCTTATTGCTTCAGATATAATCGAAGAAGTCCACGGGCCAGCGGAGTGGATATCCCCGATTGTGCCCGTTCTTAAAGAGAATGGGGAGATACGGATATGTATAGACATGAGACAAGCTAACAAGGCTATATTGCGCGAAAACTACCCTATTCCTACCATGGATTCCCTTCTGCCAAAATTTCGAAATGCACAATATTTCTCAAAATTAGACATAAGGAATGCATTTCACCAAATAGAAATTTCAGAAAAGTCGAGACACATTACAACTTTTATCACTAGTAAAGGGTTGTACAGATACAAACGTCTAATGTTTGGGATAAACGCCGCTCCAGAAATCTTTCAGAGACTACTAGAGAAACTGCTCTTACCTTGCGAAAGCACGATTAATTTTATCGACGACATTTTGATATACGGAGAAAATGAAGAAGAGCATCAACGACGAGTTAAGTTCACACTTAATTTACTAAGGGAGAATAATGTTCTTTTAAATCAAGAGAAATGCATATTTAAAGTTAAAGAGATAAAATTTCTTGGACATATTTTATCACCCAAAGGTGTAAAACCTCTAAATAACTATATAGAAATTGTTAGTAGTTTCAGAACTCCAACAAATATCGATGAAGTACATAGTTTTCTTGGTCTTATAAACTTCATTGGTAAATGGATCCCTAACTTAGCCACACTTACAGAACCATTAAGGAGACTACTCAAACTTAAACTTGGAAAACACACAAATATAGAAAAATACTGGAGTAAAGATCAGGACAAAGCTTTCGAAAAACTGAAGGATTCACTATCTAATATAACGACACTGGGCTACTACGACCCCAAGGACAGAACCCAGGTCTATGCAGATGCGAGCCCAGTAGGGTTAGGAACAGTCCTTGTTCAGCATGACAACAATGGAGCAAGAGTCATCGCATTCGGAAATAAAAGCTTGACCGATTGTGAGAGACGCTACTGTCAGACAGAGAAAGAAGCTTTAGCTCTTGTCTGGGCTGTCGAACATTTTCGGATATACCTTTTCGGCAAGGACGAATTTGAACTCATTACCGATCATAAACCATTGGAGGTCATATTTGGGACCAAGTCACGTCCATGCGCACGCATAGAACGTTGGGTACTTCGCTTACAGTCTTTTCGATTTAGAGTAGTCTACCGTCCCGGGAAAAACAATATTGCAGACACATTATCTCGCCTTTGCCAGACATCCCTAAATCAGCCTTTTGAGAGCCAGGATTACGTTAATCAAATAGTTCAATATTCCCGGCCAGTCGCAGTATCACTGCATGAAATAAGAACGTATTCCAAAAAAGACGATGAGGTTCAAAAAATAAGAAATGGGATAGAAAATAACATTTGGGCAGACCCTGTGAAATATTGTCAGGTATTCCAGGAAGAGTTTTGCATTTGCGACGGCATCCTTTTAAGAGGTACCAGAATCATAGTGCCAAACAACTTACGACAACGAGTTTTAGAAGCCGCTCACGAAGGACATCCGGGTATAGTTGGGATGAAAAACAGACTACGTACAAAAGTATGGGCCGAAAATTGACGAGAATGCAGAAAAACTGGTGAAATCCTGCAAAGGCTGCACATTAGTTTCGGCTGCCACACCTCCACAAAAAATGAAAAGAAGGGAAATGCCTATAAGTCCCTGGATTGATGTTGCTGTCGATTTCTTAGGGCCGTTACCAAGCAGCGAATATCTCTTTGTGATCGTCGACTATTACAGCCGATATAAAGAAATCAAGATAATGAAAATAATATCTGCAGAAAACACGATCAATACCCTCAAAGAAATATTTGCTAGACTAGGCTTCCCTGTATCTATTACATGCGATAATGGTAGACAGTTTACCAGTGGAGATTTCAAAAACTACTGCACGGAAAACGGGATTAAAATATACCATACCATTCCTTACTGGCCACAAATGAATGGGGAGGTCGAACGTCAGAATAGGGACATACTTAAGCGGTTGAAAATAAGTCACGCTCTTAAGAGTAATTGGAAACAAGAGTTAATAGACTACCAAATGATGTGCAACAGTACCCCCAACACTACGACGGGAAAAACCCCAAGCGAGTTGTTTTATCGCAGACAGTTTAGAGACAAACTCCCAAACCCTACCAACACAGAAATTGCCAACTTTGACGAAGATGCCAAAACCTAATCATGAAGGAAAAAGGAAGACATCGCGAAGACCTCAAAAGGAAAGCCACCGACAGTACTGAAATTGGAATTGGAGACAAAGTTTATCAAAAAAATATCATTAAACAAAATGAAATAACACCCGAATTCAACCCAACTCCTCATACAGTTATCAATAAAGAAGGAGGAGATGTGATGGTACGGAATGATGAATCGGGTCAAGAGTATAGGAGAAATATTGTACATCTTAAAAAGATGGAAGGGGAATGGAAAGTAATAAATGGGCCAGAAGGACAAAATCCTTAGATTAACTCATTAGTTTTTCTCATGTCTCACATACAAATAAACTATATTTACTTATATTTTTAGGTTTAAGTGATCAAACTCTATTGTATAATTATAAATACATAGAGATTACTCAATTACAAATTAAAATAAATTATATTTTCTAGTGAATACTAAAGTGATAAGTTATAACAAATAAACTATGTAAATTACTCGCATTTTTAGGTTTAAGGTTTAAAATTCGAAACTATTATATAAATCCTAACTTTATAGATAGGTAACTTATAGATCTAAGAGATATTGAAGTTTAAAGATATTGTTTGTTATTGTGTTAATTTAAAATTACTCTGTTATACTAATTATTAAGTTAAATTAAAATTATATTGGAAAAAGGGAGAGATGTGGTGTATCACGTTATATAATAAAGGTTGTCGCTGGGCTGACTGAAATACCGTGCGGACTGACACGTCATTCGGGATTGAGGAGGCAGGCAGAGAACAGTGGATATAAATATTCTGTGTTTTATTGAATATCCCTTATCCCGATATCAACAGAAAACAGTGAATTGCACAAATACAAACAAATAAATATACAGAGTGAGCCGCAACATGCCGCCTCTTTTGAAATCTTTGAGATTTCAACACAAATTCTTTTTTATAAAGCTGCGACTATCAAAAATAAATAGCCCTAGTACCCCTTATTAACATACTAAAAGTCCCCATGCCTCCGACTGTTGCGTCACCAAAAAAAGTCGTCCGCCATCTTAAATTTCAGCACTGTTTGGGAAAAACCGCGAATAACTCGAAAACGGTACATTTTTTTGAAAAAAATGAGGATATGAAAATTGAGGAGAACTAAAAAATCTATCAGATACAAATGATACAATTTTGTATCATAGCGATCTATCAACTTATGAATTTTTAATTCTGTTAATTATTCGGTTTTGATAATTTAATTATTTAAGGCGCGAAAATCGCAGAACAAAACAAAATGTTTGATGATTGATGATTTAGATCAGTTGAGATATTATAAATACAAAACGCTTACATCTCGTCAAGTTATTAGCAAGAATTTTGAGTTAGCTACTTTGCCTCCAACTTCAGACGGAGCTGATGAGAATCATTACTATAGGACTTATTTACAAATTCAATATTGGCTTAATAATAAAAAAAAAAAAACAACACATTGGGGTTGGGATGAAAAAAAAGACATGTTGGTTCCAAAAACTATGTCAAAGGCAGTGGCACCTGATTTTGTTCTGAATAATATTGCAACTGCAAGTCAGGATTAAACAAATTATGCACATGTATAAAGTCGAATATTCCGTGTTCAATCCTATGTGGTAATTGTAATGGCATTTCTTGTGACAACAAACAAATTTCCTTAGATGAAGAGCAATCCGAATAAGATGGAATAAATCGTATCCCAGTTTTAGATTGTAGTCACTGTTGAATGGTAACAGAAAGGCCTTGGTTCACTCTCATGATGTTATTTGGTATTAGAAAGTTAATTGTCACTTATAATTAATTACACTAGAGCCTTTTTTGTCAAAGTAAAGTTGATATTTCAATGAGAATTTCGTTGCCTGGCAATTTGAGTTAAATTGCCTAAATACAACAAAACTCGAATTATAAAGTAAAGTTTCCTTTTCGACAAAAAAAAAAGCTTGAGTGTAATTCCGTAAGACAATTTAATGGATACCTACGTAAATGACAAATTTTGCTGGTCATGTCAAGCTAGGTTCAGTTTTGTCGCTAGAAAAGCTAGGGAAAATTTTTTTCATATATAATATCACAAGAGAAAAAAATTTGTCGGCAAAATTTTTGAAAAGTATGAAAGTTTAATGCTTGGCAATTTCGCGAATGAAATTGCAGAAAAGCAACAAACTTGAATAAAACCTGGAGAACAATTTTGCCTACACATTTTTTTCTCGAGTGGTATTGGTCATGACTATTTCACGTAAGATTTTGAAAATAAATAGAATACAAAAATATGAATAAAAACTTCAAATTAAAAATATCAGTTTGACAAAGTCAAAAAATGGTCTCTGAAATACCATGTTGTTGGTATTGTCCAGGTAGCGATATTGTCAGGTGAATACCGAATTTATTGTCGAATGTGATACCACAAGAGGTTTCAGGATTACCGGATAATACTTTTATCTGTCACGAAACGCGTTACGCAACGATACCACGACTCCGAAGGAAGAGTGGTATTGCTGGTAACACGTTGAGTGTCGGGTAAAAGTATTAGGTAATCCTGAAACTTCTAGTGGTATTCAAAAGGTTATACAACGAACTAAACTTTGATACTTTATTAATTTTCATTATTATTAATAGTAAATGAACAATATTGCCACCAAGCGCGATAATCCCAAAAGGCTTATCACTTTTAAAGCCTCTCGTGTCATATAGGAATAATGTACAATGAGTTGTATAACCGGTGTAATACACTCTAGTGAAATAGTCGCTGTAATAATGACAAAAACACCAGTCCTTATGGGATTTTTTGTGTATGAATTAAATTGTCAATTTAAATTTGCTTATCCCCTATCCTGTCTTTTGGCCAAAACATTGTAAAATTGACCTTGTCAATTTTTTTTTGCGTTGAATAGTTTTATTGTATTGAATCTGCGATTACTCATTATTAGTTCATACGAGGGTAGTTGAATTAAATTAATATATAGGTAACACTTTTACATTGTTTTTTTTATTTAAATAAATGTTAAAAGGTAATTTTATTTGGTTATTGGGATTGAAAAAATGCATTAACTGCATTATGGTCTGGTTCCCTTGATTTTGCTAAATTTCCAAAAATTCAAAAAATTCTAGATTGTTACTACGTTATGGTACGTATTCAGTTTTTACGATACCTCCTTCATTTTTTCATTCTATTCAATTTTCCTTTCTTGAGGTTTTTCGATAGAATGTACCGTTTTTGACTTATTCACGATTTTTTCCGAAAAGTGCCGAAATTCAAGATGGCGGATTGTTTTTTCTAATGACGCAACAACCGGACGAATGGGGACTTTTGGTATGTTTAGTAGGAGTACTAACGCTAACGATTTTTGATAGTTGCAGCTTTATAAAAATTTTTGCAAATTCAAAATTATTTGCACTGGCCTATTCTGTCAAACTCTTCAAATGTTAGTTTACTTTCTCCAACTACCCTTTTAATGTGATATTTAACTTGTTTAACATTGGATTCCCATAAACCACCAAAATGACGAGATTTAGGGGTTATAAAATGAAAATCTAGTCCTTCATGATTTAGTTTTGTTGAAATATCATCTTTGTTTTTAGTAAAAAAAATTGATATTTCATTAGATACTCCAAGGAAATTCGTACCGTTGTGGCAATAAATATTTGCATAATTATAGTCGCCGCCATAGATAATCGAGTTTCCTACAAAAAATTATGTCTTTGTCGGCGATGCCCGGAAAAACAAAAACCGCAGCAAAAACTCTACGGATAAGGGTTGAGAATAAATTTAATCCAAGAGCATCAATTTTTTGTTTTTGTTGATCCGGGCATCGCCGACAAAGAAGTCATTTTTTGTAGGAATCTCGATTATGTGTGGCGGCGACTGTACCTCGTCTAGACATGAACCTGCGAAGACTTGCAATAAAAGCTTCGGTACTTAACTCACTAACCAATTCAGGATGGCGTGCTTTTGTTACAAAACAGATAAAAACCTAAATATATGCCTTTGTCAACTTGAAATTGCTCAATTTTTGATCTCTAAATAAAAAGATTCCAACGAATTCATTGACATTGTTTCTTAAATACATAGGTCACTAGTCACTGTTTTTTGGTGACAATCACTCTCTCCTGCGATAAATTTCTGTATATTTCTTCTGATAACAAACTTTGTTCCCATGATACTTGCGACGAGGAAACACACACACTTGTTTTCCTAAGTGATAGGCAAACACTATGTCTTCAACTCACAAATGGTGAAATTCAAAAATACTTCTTACAATCGATAAATAAAAAAGAATATTACGAATTTATATATTACACTCCAGATGGGAAAATTGTAGAGACACCCGGTGTTACCAGCACAGGTCTGTGCTCTCCTTCAGATTGTGTGCCTTCAAAATTACCTGACTCTGGAAAACCAAAAATGAAAACCAATTTTTTTAAATGCTACTATTCAGGATGTGACATGTTATCTCTACCATGTACCTACTATTGTGGTTATTTCCAAACCGGGAGTTGTCATTGGTACCTAGTCGAAGTTGTCACGAAGGGAAATAAGATTCCAATCTATAGGCTTGTAGAAACTTTTTGGGAAGTTTCCATAAGTATTTTTTCCTCCACTGGTAACACCCTAAACATTGTCTTATCATCTGCTAATCCTATCTATGACAATAACGTTTTGATAATCAGTGCTATCAATGTTGAGTCTACTCGGCTTCTTTCAACTTCAGAGCCCAAAACTGCAGTCCAATTAAATCTAAATAAATTGTATCCAATCCTTTAACTGATATAAATCAACCAATCCACAATAGGTGACTACTAAATATCACTTATGGGCTCACATGCATTCTCTATATCCAAGACCATCAAATGTCACGTAACAGGTTGTGATCTTGCATGTATATATGATCAACCATCTATTCAAAGAATCATTTCTCCGCTGAAATCCAAGTTAGCTGAAATGGGTAACATAGGTAACATCAATTTTTCTGATCCCATATCATCTCAACTAAGCCATGGGAAAATTATTCATTGGACAGACAGAACGATAATGACCAAGACAAAAATACATGCAACTATCAACTTGTTACTTGCAACTAAGCAAATAGAAAATTCTGTCTGGAATCATCCAATATGTGAATTGAGGGTCAATTATGCAATGGTATGTAGAGGGTGCAATCATCCTATTAGAGTTGGTTTATCTCCTTTCAATGTGAAGTCTCAGGGTATAAAAAATATTCCATCTAACTGTTCTTCTGAGTATTATCTAAGTTGCCAACAAGATCCTTTAGAATTACAAATTGAGGCAGAATTTAAGTTTTGCTTCATAGAAGTCATTAAGGAGAAAACAATACCAGGGGTAATGAGGATTTTATATCCAACATGACATCGAATTACAAAAGTATGATTTTTGAAATAAATTGTGTTTTTGAAGGTAATATTGATTCTATCAACATATTAAAAATAACATCCCAAGATCCATCTCTCGCTGATATAATGAGCTTTATTGCTTCCAATGCGAGTCTTGGCATGTTGTGTATTGAAATTAACTTCTTTTCTGCTAAAGTTACCTCTTTCAATGTAAGGAGGGATTATCCATTTTTATATTGGATACGCCTTATCTCCAATAATAAATTCATTTTCTTGAAAGAAATTTTCTGCAGTCTGCATAATCTTTTAAATATATCAGAATTTTTGAAGATTCCGAAATCTTCCACTGAGCTAGGGAATCCTTTAAAAATGTCTGTGAAGCATCTCTTACTGTCACATACAACACGCCTGCAAAGTTATAGCATGGAAGCATCTCCTGTTGACATATGCTTGGGGATTTTCTTGTGGAGCTTTTATTGGGATATAGGTACCATCAATAGCGCCAACAACACCTGGCACTTTTCCCCATTTGAAAAAATCGGCTTGGCTATATTGCCTTTCTTCTTCAGATGGCCACTTAATAATCTCTGTGTCCAAAGTATTTATTGCGTTCACAACTCACTCGAAGCATTTAAATAATGTTGATTTTGCCATGTCAAACCCTACCTTCAATTGATCTAAAACAATAATATTACCTTATTTTTTGTTTAGTTTTAGAGTTATTTTCATGTAGATACCTAATTTAATGATAATTATTTATTAAAAACTATAAAACACTTTATCTAAATAAACTTAGAAATTAGAATCAGGTTCCTATAAAACATGGTGGCCAAGGTATAAGAGTAAGCATAAACTCAAGTTATAGAAACAAAACTACCCAAATACTATTTTATCAGTTCGAGGTTTGCCAATAGTTTTTACCTATGATTCTGATCCTTACGTCACTTCAAATTGTTTTATATAGCTGAACCACAGTTTGCTCAACTAGATTGTCCATTGAAACAGGTGTATTTGGTATGGTATCAGAGAAAAATTAATGTGCCTACCTTCACACGGGCAGACTTTTCTTTGATACCAAACACACCAATAATATTATAGCAGTTCCTCTTAAATAAATTAAAAATTGGTAGGTAGGTAGGTACCTAATATGGTTTAGTGTATTATGAACTTTTCATTACCTGTAGCTATCGGGGGGTGCTCAAAATCCAAATAGTAGCCAATAATTGCTTTTCTGTTGGTAATCTTTCTGGGCCATACATTGCTGACTTCAACTGGTTTTCAAGTTTTCCATGAAGCCAGTTGAAAGCCTCTCTGGAAACTCTCAAATTTTCCTGGAGCTCCTTATCGCTATAATTGCGTATTGTTGCCATAAAATTATCCTGTCTTCCAATATGCCTTTTTTTCAGGCTTGAAACTTGAACTGCTAGCGCTAGCACATGCAGCTTCTGCTACAGCATAGCTGACATAGCTGACTTCTTCCTTTGTATCACACGAATCCGAAGAAGTGTCAATAGTACTTTTAAAAAATATTATTTCCGGATTCATGTCGCAATATAAGAAACACAAGGTACCTATGTAAACAAAAGGAAAACAAAATGAAATCCTACCTCGTTATGGCGCAGGCGTTAGTCGTTCACGGATTTGTCATCACAAGCGCATCCTTTTCAACCAGTGAAATATTTAACCTGATTAAAATCTACCCAGGGTCAACCACTGTGAACGCGCCCTAGTATTCGAAACTGTCGAGTGCTCGCTCCAAGTTTTTTTTCTCTTCCCAAAACAAGTAAGTGAATTTTTAATGAATAATGATGTTGAATATTTCAGCTTGTTCCAACAACGTATATTAAATCCATATTAATTTTTAAAAGTATAACATTGAATAGTAATCATTTTCTTATTCTAGATATGGATCTGAATGCAATTAACGAAAAATGCCTTTTAATAGGTGATGACGAGGAGCAGAAGCCAATAGTGAAACTGCAAGATCTGCAGATTAGGGAGAGAAGCAGCCGGTGTTGTCAGCCAAAAAAGTCCATAGCAAATACGGGTAATCCATACTCATAGAACTGGCGGAGAGTGTGGTCTTTCTTCCAAAAAGATCAGTGGAGGCGCTAGAATCACATCTCGACCAATTCGTGGTAGAAAAATATTCTCTGATATACAAAGGAAGCAAAAACATTGGACAAGAAAATCCAATGTCACTTTTCGAGTTCATCGAAACCTGAAAAGCATACAAACAGTGGGAGAGAGAGTAAGTAATTGAAAAATTGTGTTATGTTACAATTTAATAATTTTTTTCACAGCACAAATCAATAACCGAAAAAAAAAACTATAAATTATAGACCTGACGTCGTTCTGTGACGAAGCCACCAAAGTGGGGAGTGAGTACTCAATGAAGAGAAGAGGAAAACTTGGTATAACTAGATCGCCGACCTCCGAAACATCCGGAAGAACCCGCGCCGATTGTGAATTTTTTTCCTAGTTAAAACTCAAAATTGATTTTTTTTTGTTGAAAAGTGAGTCTCACTAGTATGCACCGTTCAATTTAATTTAATTCCACCTGTTTTTTTTTTTTTTCACTCAGCCGTCATATCATCCCTTTTATTAAACGATTCAATCTGATTA